>VZTJ01000086.1:442867-481834 GCA_013397795.1 Orthonyx spaldingii
TTAAGACAATTGCCAATTATCACAAAGAAAAAAGAAGTGGCAAAATGAGCTAAATAGCTTAAAAAATGAGATTTCACTTTTTTTACAGCCTTCCTACATGGAGCTGGCCTGAAAGCATCACTTAAACTTAGTCTGCTCCCAGCACTATAGGTTGGTCTTATGTTGTCTTAAGTGAGCAAGACTGACTTAACACCTATATTAACACCTATAAATACCTATCTTCATCCTATTGCCTTTCCTGCTCTGCAAATCCACCTGTGTGACCCAAGACTCTGCAGCTCTATTTAGGTCTTATGCCAGGAAATGGTTCAGATGTCAAAACCCAGCTGATCAAAACAAAACTTTTATTTCAAAGGCTGTGTTAATTCCCAGATGTGGGTCACCAAACAGCCTCCCAAGACGTGAGGGTTGCAGGTGTGAGTGAGGACTGCAGGAAATAGCAAAGGGACAGACTCAGAAACCCAGTGCTTCCCCCCCTCAGTGAGCTGTCATGGCAAATTTGAAAGGAAGGAGAAGGATGTTACACCTGAGGCAACAGCAACCAGCAATGCACCTGCTACAAGAACCTCAGCAAAGGAGGAGAAGGAGGATGTTGCCAGGTGATGCAAAGAGCCTCTCTAGGAGACAATTCCTGGGCTCCTTCTGTCCCAGGACTAAGTTGGGAAGCAGAGAAGCCTTGGTACTGACAGTGTGGGTATTTGCTGAGGGACAGGTGTGTTCTGCTGGTCTGGGCAGGGGGGAGACATTTCAAGGACAAAAAAAAAAAAAAAAAAACACAAAAAAATCCCAGCAACACAGGTTATATCTGATCCAGGCAAAGGANATTTACAAAAAAAAAAAAAAAAAAAAACACACAAAAAAATCCCAGCAACACAGGTTATATCTGATCCAGGCAAAGGATGATGGGGATTGGTGCCTTCACACCCACTGGCATCCTAAAATAATCTGTTACTGCTACACTTGTTACTGTTACTCTGTCTCTTAGAAATCTCTGTAACTCTCCCACTTTTGAATATTTTTTGATTTCCCTTCTGCCTTACCCTGGCAAATCTACCAGCTGAAGAGCCTGGACCTCCTCTGTGTCACTGGCTCTCCAGCAAACCCTTCCCGCCCTGGTACAGGCTGGGTTGGGAGGCTCTGCAGCAAGAACATTTTGGGGTGCAGACATGAAAAACCTGGGGAGTGCCAGGGAGCCCAGTGCAGAGGCAGGTCTGGCTCCCAAACCCTTCAGCCTGGGGATTGCTTTAGTCTCGCTGGGCCCTTACCAAAGGCAGGAAGCTCTTGGTTCTGGTGGGCAGCAGCATGTGACACTTACTGCCCAATACTGCAGGCAGCTTGTAGGATTTGTATTTTAAGGGCATTGGGCTTCCAGTTTCAGCTGGAAGGTTCTCCAGCAGCCCTGACTCCATCCAGCACACAGGCTTGTGCCTTCCTGCCTTCTCCTGCCCTCTCCTGCCCTCCCAGCACGAGCAGAGCTCCCCAGCCCCTCCCCACCAGCGCTGTGTTTGTCACCCCTCCCAGGGCTGGCTCCCACGTACTTTTTCCCGAGCTGCCGGGCCACGTCGCAGCGCTTGAAGCCCTCAAGGTTGTAGAGGCGCTTGGCCAACCTCTTGGCAGCCTCGCTGTCCGCCCTGCAGCCGTTTGCCAGGGTGTCCGTGCTGCCCTGGTCCAGCTGCTCCGTGCTGCCCATGTCCGAGTCGGAGTCGGACAGGGTGTCCTTCAGGCTGGCGTCGCTGTGCAGAGACAAGAAACATTCAAGGAGCCACAGCCTGACTTGGTGAAAGCCACAGAAAACGCCACATTTTGATTTCTTCTTGCCCTCACAAAAAGCACGTGAAAAAACAGCAGTATGGTTGTGAACTGGACATTGGACAAACCCCCCTCCATTTCAGGCTAAATGAAGTAGTGCAGGGTAATTCCAAGTTTGTAGAAAAGGTCAGAGAGAGGGCGACTTTCCCCTGAGAAATGAGGATGTATCAAAGCAAGCAGCCTCAACACCTTTTAAGCTTCCTCTCCCCCAACTGGGGATACCAAGCTCTTTCCAAGCCATGGATATCCAGGAAATCTCAGGGATAGATGTTACGCTTTTCAGTTTGGGTTATTTGCTGAACAAGTGAGAAACTGCACTTGTACAACGGGACTGGCACCCCAGACCTGCTGCCACTGGTGGGCAGCTCCTCTGCCAGTTGCCTGCTGGCCTCGTGGCCAGCTGTGCCCACAGACAACGCTCTGAGCAGCCCTGCTGGCACCATGAAGATGGAGATACAGCCCTTTATCTGCCTGCCCACTAACTGCACCAATTCATGCATTTTCGAGCAGTGTGACTCACTGCTGGCCTGACAGCTGGACATACAACCTCGCTCCAGCTCTCCCATGACCTGGTTGCTCATCACCTGGCCTCCTCAGGCAGGGAAGTGCCCTACAGATGAGCTGCTGCCTCCCAGGGGTGATGGTTTGGGTCTGAGCTGGTCCAGAGGATGAAGGCTCTGCTGACCTCCTCACTGCCTCATGCAGAAGAACCTTTGGGGAGGCTTCTGTAGGGGTACCCAGTCCTAAGTGAAACCTTGAGGTTTCCCTGCACTTCAGACATTTGGGAGGGCACCTGACCATCCCCAGCCTGCCGAGGGCTTTGCAGGTGCAGGTGAAAGTTTTCCTGCTGGTGTTTGGCCTTTCTGCCACGACAGCACATGAGAGGAAGTACAAGGGGTGAAAGAGCAGCTCCAGCTCAGTCATGTCCACTGAGCCTTGCCCCTGGACTGGGATCCCATAAGAAAAGAAGCCACTGCCTGAGAAACTCCCTGCCTTACCTGATGGAGTTAATGATCTTGGTGGCATCTTCCTCTGACGCTTCCACGTGGAACCCATTAGGGATACTCTTCAAGGACAGCCGGCTCAGCACATTCTCTGACCTGCTGCTGGTAATTGAGTGTCTGAGAGGGCTCCCAAAATCCCCCTCCGCTGGCCTGGCTGCCGCCTGCTCCTGCTTATCAGCAGCCATGTGCTGAAGGGCTTCTCTCTGCTGGGCTGCCAGTTTCTGCTCCAAGAGCTCGGGGCTTTCCTTGGCCCTTTGCTGGATCAGTGGGGTGAGTGGGGCCTCAAAACTGACACAGCTGTCTGTCTCGTCTGTGAGGGAGAGCACGTCCAAAGAGTCCAGGCTGCTGTAGTAGGTCCCCTTCATGAGATCAGACTCAACGATCTTCTCGAAGGTCGAGCTGAAGCCATCCCTGATGTCTTTGAACTGGAAATGCTCCCTGTCATCATCACTGCAGCTCAGCTTGGCATCTCCAGAAGCAAACCTGGACCAAAAGGAGAAATGTAGAAAATACCAACAAGGCAATTCTTGCCCTGTTCCACTTGGAGCTGGGAGGCAAGAGAAGAGGCAGAAATGGGTGCTGGGATTATGCCCCTTGGGATCTTTCTGTGGCATAACCTGCTTGTTCCCAATTCTGTTACAAGATTCTAGAGCTGAAAAAAACAGCTGGCCCCAGAGGCCCAGCCAGCCCTTAATTTGGTCGTGTCCCAGTAAAAAAACAGACCTCTGAACTGGAGGCTTTTGCACATGACACCTGCTGCTGGATCCAGTGCCAGAATAATCTCGTGGTTATTACTTAACAGGTCCCACATTGCCATAATCCCAAGGCAGACAGCCCCTGCTCTTTCCATACACTGTACAGAGTCATTTCTATTAACTGCTCACACCACAAACCTTGTATATTCCAGTCCTTTACTTGTCCCCTGAGGCCAAACTCAGCAAAGAGCAAAGGGATAAAGTCTGTGCCCCTACAAATGTCCCAGCAAAGACAGTGGGACAGACTGCAGAGGAGCACTGGTCCTGGATGGGTGATAGAAGCATAGAATAGTTTGGGTTAAATGGGACTGTAAAGCTCATCTCGTTCCACCCTCTGCTGTGAGCACTATCCCAGGCTGCTCCATGCCCTGTCCAGTCTGGCCTTGGACACTTCCACAGCTTCTCTGGGTGACCTGTGCCAGTGTCTTATCACCCTCACAGGGAAGAATTTCTTTATAATATCTAATCTATCCTTGCCCTCGTTCAGTTTAAGGCCATTCCCCCGTGCTCTGTCACTACCTGCCCTTGTGAAAAGTCCATCTGAGTTGGCACCAACACGTCAGGCACATCACATCTCTCCTTGCACAGTCCCAGAGAAGACAGAGGACAGAGAGGCTTTGTACAGCTTACACCAGCCCAGGAGCACCATCTGCATGCCACGAAGCAAAGCCAGGCTAAGGCAGGAGACAGGGAGAGACCTGCTCGTGTGAATGAACCTGACATTGCCTCCCCTCGGAGAAGTGTCACCTCGTTATTACACAGCAGGGAAGGCGATTGCTTTGCTGAAATAAGGAGCCATATATTTATTTGTATTGCAATCACAGAGCTGTGTAAGTGTACTGCAGGAACAGGGTCTCTAACTGCCTGGGCTGCTCCCCCAGCCGTCTCTGGAACGCTGGGTTATTGCTCACGGCGAGGCACTCGGAGCTGTGCTCCTGCTGCAGCTGAGCCACTCCGGGGCTGCCTGCACTGGGTTGTTTGCATTTCACTTCTCACTGGTCAATGAGTTGTAATAAAGCACAGCTCATCACAGAACCACAGAATATCCTGAGCTGGAGGGGATCCACAAGGACCACCCAGTCCAGCTCTTGGCCCTGCACAGGACACTCCAACAATCCCACCCTGTGCCTGAGAGTGGTGTCCAAACACTCCTGGAGCTCTGGCAGCCCTGGGGCCGTGCCCATTCCCTGGGGAGCCTGTTCAGTGTCCCAGCACCCTCTGGGGGAAGAACCTTTCCCTGATAAACCAACCTAAATCCCCCTGGCACAGCTCAGCCATTCCCTCGGGTCCTGTCCCTGGTCACAGAGAGCAGAGGTTGGAGCTGCCCCTTGGGAGGGGCTGCAGCCCCCGGGAAGGTCTGACCTCAATTTCTTCTGCTCCAGCCGGACAGGCCAAGTGCCCTCAGCTGCTCCTCATGTGGCCCCTCTGGGCCCTTCACCATCCCCATGTCCTTCCTTTGGACACTCTCTAACAGCTTTAGACCTTTCCCATATTGTGGTGCCCAGACCTGCCCCAGGGCTGGAGGTGAGGCTGCCCCAGCTGAGATCAGAGTGGGACAATCCCCTCCCTGGCCCAGCTGGAGATGCCCCCCAGGACATGGTTGTCCCTCCCAGCTTCCAGAGCACTGCAGACTCATGTTCAACTTGCCATCACAAGTCTGTTGCGTTGGTGGAGTGCAGATCCTGCCAGAGAAGGACATGATGGAAACCAGGACTTTCTTGCCTCTGCACTGCAGTCTTTCTGCAAAGTTTTTCTGAAACTTTATTTGACGGAATGTGAATTTTTTGACAGTTATATGTTGCCATGGGAGGAAACGTGTGGGCAAAAGCTGCAGTCCCAAAACTGCAGGTACTGAGTGTGTCTACAAGCAAAAGGTGGGGATTTCTCTGTTAAAAATTTTGCTCTTTTCCCATGAGTTCATGGGGCTGAAAGTAGAGAGTATCATTCACTAGTGGATCTCACAGTTGGACTGCAGAGCTGTGACCTCCCTGAGCTCACATGGAGATAGCAGGGCCAATGTTGGGGGCTTCTGGGAAGGCGACAGACCTCTAGGAAACACAGCCACAATGAAAGGAAAATGGGGCTTTGACAAACAATAGGTGCCATGGGATAAACCAGAAAGGGGAAAAAGGGATTCAGTGAGCGCAAACTGCAGCACAAACACTAAATCTTTGACTCTATTACCCTGATTTTTTTTTACCAACCATTTCCTGCACAGAAGCACTAACCTACCTTCAGGAGGACAATCATGGGTTGTTCCTCCAGCTCTACCATGGAGTGATGACCTTGGATGACTTCCCCCTTTAATTCTCCATTCCAGTGGGAAGAGCAAGACTCAACACCTTCTTGTAAAGTACTTTAAAATGCAGGGAGAAAATGCACCATGCAAGCAGCAACGTGCAGATGATGACAAACGATTTGTCATCAGGAACAAATAGTTGACTGCTCATTAGTAAAACATTGGACTGGGTTCTCCTGTATCCAGAACGGGTTGTTACAGAAACAGCAATTCCCCAAAGCGAGGAAAGAAAAAACTGGGGAAACTCAACTGGGGAGGTGATGCAGGATGACAGCAACTTTCCGGTGCCTCGGTCCATCTGTCAGTTCTCACTGACCCACACTGGCCCAGGAGAGCCACACAGTCCATGTGGTGAGGCAAGAGCAGTTCCACTGGCCCAGCCACGCGTTCCTCCGTTTACCCCAAAGACGGGTGGTCAAAGCACTAAGGAGCTCGAACAGCGCCAGCTCACCCGATCTGCAGGCACTAAGTGCTTTCCCAGACTTCAGCTGTGCCCCAGAAGTTTTCCAGCTGCCCTTCTGCTTTGAATATAGCGTGTGACTTGTCCCTTGTGCATTCAGCTTCCCAAAAGACTTATTTGCTATCCAAGTGAATATGTTTAGAGCACAAGATCACGGACTCTGCATGCAGACCCAAGTCAGGTTGCATCATCTCCAAATCCTCAGCCTGCCACTTCTACCAATTCACGCCCTAGTACCTTAAAATAATTGCACTTCCAGTGATTGCAGCAGCATTCTCTGACCACCCTTAGCTTCCTCTTGAACTCGCAGCCTCTGCCAGGGAGCCACCTACCAAGCAAACATGATTCCCCTGAAACCTGAGAGACTTGCAGCTATCCAAGACCTGACTGCATAGCTCATGGGGCTCGTGGGACCTGCCTGGGGACAGGCTCCCCGAGCCCTCCAGACGGCAGCAGCCTGCCCTGGACACCCTTCCTCTGCAACACCCTTCGGTTGTGCTTTTTTGAAGCAGTGCTGCTGCTTCTTGCTGGGGGCCTTGAGTGAAACAAACCAGCAGCTTTTTATAGAGAAGCCTGTTCAACACCAGAGAAACAAAGCAGGAGGGATGCCTGCTGGCAGCCCACACCCTGCGTGGCTCCCCAGCTCTGCTGCCCACGCTCCAGACAGTGCTCAGAAGGCACAGCTCAGCACGGAGCCTGCACGGGGCTGGAGCTGGGAGGTGATCCCCAGGCCACCCTGGCCACCCTGTCCCTTCACAGCTGCTCTTCAGAAGGCCACACTCCTCTGGGACAAACCCTGCTGCTCTTCTCCGGCCCCTCCTGCTTGCAGCACCTCTCCTGCCCCGGGGTATGAGCACAGGCAGGGCTGTGAAATTCACAGCACATATCAACCCCGGGTGGCTACAACACAGAGCCCTGGCTGATTTCTGGTGGCAAAGGGAAGCATCCATATCACTCCTGCAGGAATGGCACGGGAAGCATCTCACCTCACCCCAATGACCTGTCAGTCCCCCTAAGTACCCAGCCTGCAGAGTCCCACAGAGGTCTAGAAACCTGCAGAGGCATAAAATCAGCTGTGGACACCACATCAATGTGAGTATCCCCCAGCCTGGAGAGTTCTCCTGTGAGCCAGGCTGCCAGCAGAGAGGACTCATGGACCGAGGGGCATTGCACACGTGCAGGTTTGTCTCAGGCACTTGAAAACTGGATGACACTTGTACCTTTTGTCTCACGCTGCTGTCACTGCGTCACCCAGGCACTGGGAACACCTGCCACAGGTGCAGTGGAGAGCAAAGCTCAGTGCCCTGCCCACTCTCAGACACACAGCTGCCACCTGCTAGCCCCAGGGACTGCCAGAGCTAGCCAGGGACTTCCAGGGCCACCAGCCTCCCAGACAAGCCTGGCTCTCCAGCATCCCCAGGCTGTTGTTACTTGCCCTAAGTTATCTCAGGTAACTCTGCCATAAATGCTGCAGGTGAATCTCCAACTTGAAAGTGGAACACCCCCAAAGCGGGCACAACCAGCACCTCTCGAGATCCCAAAAGCTTCCCGTTCACTTTAGTGACTCTGTGGGCAGACACTGGCTCTAATCACAGCTTTCTGCACTCGTAATAGGAAAAAAACTGTGTGAGAAGCCCAGACAGGAAAAAAAGTAAAAAGTTACAAACAGGGAAAAAATGTGCAGAAGCCCAAAGAAAAACAGGAGTGGAAAGCCACAGTCAGCCATGAGAGCAGCTGCAGCTTCTTAAACTGATGAGTTACACACGGAGCAGAGTAACTCGAACCAAGGAGCCTCGAAAACAACACACACAAACCAGGACTGAGCCGACCTCACCGCGGCTTCGCACTCACCCGAACTGCTCCTCTGCCTCGTCAGCACTCAGCGCTTCTGAGGATCCCAGCACGCTGTGCCACCGCTCCTTGCTGAGGGCCGCGCTCGGTATGTCCGGGCTGGGGGAGCCCCTGTCCCCCAGAGCGGGGCTGCTCCGGCCGGGCGTGTCCCCGTGCTGCGGCTGCGGCCGCTCCCGCCCCGCGGCCAGCGCAGCGTCCACCCCGTTGGCCAGCACTGCCCCGTCCGCACGGCCGCTCCCGCTGGCAGCGCCCGTGCCTTGTCCCTGCTCGCTGAGCCGCTCGCCCGGCTCTGTCACCGCTTCCAGATGTTCGTCCCGCTGCTCCCCGCGCTCCCCCTCCGCCCGGGAGGGCTGAGCGTCGTGCCGGGGGCTGGCTCTCCCGCTGGCAGGCTCCGCAGGCTGGCTCGGCTGCTCGTCCCTATGGCTGCAGGCCGGCGGGGACGGCTGCGGGCCCGGGGAACGCGGCTCGCACTCATCCGCGGCACACCATGGCAGGGGGCTGCGCTCGCTCATGTTCCGCTCGCTGTCCCAGCGCTTACGGGATCCCTCCCCGCGCTCAGCTCAGGCTCGGTACTGCCTGCAAGGGGAAAGAAACCACACCGTGGGCATCGGGAAGGGCTGGCAGAAAGGCAGCTTGAAGCCCCCACCCCACCTCACATCCTCAGTGTAAAAGCAAGGAAGGACCAAGCTGGCGTTTGGTGCTTTTGAAGGCCCAGTGCTCCTTGCTCAGCACAGTGAAATCCGGAGAGGAAAAGTTGCTGCTGTGGTGCTGAGCCATGGGGGCCCAGCACCCACCTTTGCTGCTGCTCCCATAACCTCAGCCAGCCTCAGAACAGGGGACCTGTCCCACGCAGGCTGTCAGTGGCCAGGGCTGGGGACAGGAACGTGGCACAGCTGCATTTCCCAGACTCACTGCTGGGATGCTATTCCCTGGTATTCCCTGCCCTCCAGAAATAGGAGAAATAGGTGAAACAGGCAATAAGTGTGATTTATTCTTTTCTGACCATTCTAAGCAGCTGTGCTGTGCCAACCTGTGTGATTCTCCCTGCTGACTTAGCAGTTGTGCAGAGCATCCTGCCTGCCAGAGTACCACTTCTCTTTTCCCAACGCACAAGTACTGCTGAAGGGTGTCACAAGCTGCCAGCTAAAACTCTGGCAAAAGTGTCCTGATTGAATATACCCTGGGATGCTCTCTCTGTAGGGCAAGGGAAGGACACCGTTCTGCACTGAGACAAGGAGTTTTTTGATAAAAATGCATTTTATTGGCAAATAGGCCCATTGATGCAAAGCCTGCAAGGTCTAATAAGCACCATCCTCAGCACCAAGGTGCTGTGCAAGCTTTACTCCACCATAACCCCCCACAGCTGCAGTCAAGTGCCACCAGAAATGATCTCTTGTGGAAGCAGGAGTATTCTGCATGGCACCCAGACTGAGCCATTTTAACAGCTCATTTTGGTTTAAAGCAGTACGTGTCTTCACAGATATTTTTAAAACATTATCTGTCTTCATGGGGCTGTTCAGCCTGGAGGAGAGAAAGCTCCAGGGAGACCGTAGAGCCCATTCCAGTACCTAAAGGGACTCCAAGAGAGCTGGAGAGGGACTTTGATAAGGGCGTGAAGTGACAGGACAAGGGCAAATGGCTTCACACTGACAGAGGGCAGGGTTGCATTAGAGATTCGGAAGAAATTCCTCCCTGTGAGGGTGCTGAGGCCCAGGCACAGGTTGCCCAGAGAAGCTGTGGCTGCCCCATCCCTGGAAGTGTCCAAGGCCAGGTTGGACAGGGCTTGGAGCAACCTGGGATAGTGGAAGGTGTCCTTGCCCGTGGCAGGAGTTGGAGGATCATCTCTGAGGTCCCTTCCAACCCAGACCATTTGGTGATTGACCTGCACAGGAAGCCTGGCTAATCAGTGACAGCAGGCAGACAGGACTCTGGGGTTCTCCCCCTAACTTGGTTCCTAACTCACATCTGGAGCAGATCATTCAAATTCCCTGCCTCAGCTTCCCTCTCAGTTAACCATCACCTTTGAGCAGCCAGGAGGTTCAGCAATGGACTGGGTACTCCCACTTGCTGAGCTGAAGCTCTCATTAGCAGTGAAATCCCTAATTGATTGGCCAGGTCAGGGCTCTACCAGGTCTTGCTAGCAAGGGATGTGGAACTGCAGCTGCCTCTGCTCTTAGAACACTTCTCACCCTGTGGAGATGTCAGCAGCCCCTCCCTGCTGCTGGTTCCTCTGCACCTGAGTGAGGGAGAGGGATTTGGACCCAAACACCTCTCTGGGGCCTGGGTACAGGCAGATCCACATAGGTACATGCTGAGCTGCTGCTGAGCAGGACAGATCCCAACGAGAACCCCAATTCCTGCCCGACTTTGCTCCAGTCCCACAGTGCAGGCAATCCTGGAGCTCGGCTCTAGCCCGCTGTCCATGTCCTGCTCCACACAGCTGGGAGGAGTGACGGGCTGGCCAGTTCAGAGCCCTGCATGGCGTGGGTTTGGGGTGAAGCACTCCTCGAGGGCTGCACATGCCACAGTCATGCCATGGGGCAGGTCCCTCCTGGAGGCAGGGCTGGCAGTTTTACCTCTTCTCCGTGTGCGTCCGTGTGCATCCCTCGCTGTCTCAGCGCGCGCGGCACCGCCGCACCTATCGCACCAGGGGCAGCCGGGCGCTCCCGATCCCTGCACGGCCCCTGCCTGCAACAAGGGAGCAGAGAAAGTGAGACCCAGGCCAGAGAGGAGAATCCTGCTGGTCTCCTGCCACCCTGCTGCTGCTCCTCATCAGGCTGTTTCCCCGACCCATCCCATGACTTTTCTTGGCAGAGCACTGCAAGAGCTTTTCCCTCAGCATGCTCTGGTTCTCTGGGGTTTTCAGACATGGCAATGCAATTGTGTTCCTTACACAGGGCTTCTGACATCTTTCCTTATGAAGCCCCCCCGACCAGCTAAAGTGGAGTAAAGGGACTCTGTGGTTGCAGGTTTCAGGAGAAACTTAACAATGAGCCCATAGAACATCCAACAATTTCACCCGTCAGATGCACAGAGTGAGACACCCGAGTTACAGACGAACAATCCTCCGCAGCCCCACCAACAAACAAGAGCCAGGTGAAAGGTCTTTGAGCAACTGCAAGCAAATCCGAGCTATCAAAGTGATTGATGTGGCAACACTTCTCTTGCTGAGTGTTTAGCACAAAGCAGGGATGGACAGTGACGCGTCTCCCTGAGGTGACCCCAGGCTGGGGGAGCATGTCAGGTCACCACAGATGGTGTGTCCCCTGCAGACAGCTGCCTGAGCTCACGGGCCAGACTTGCTTAGAGTTGATGGAGACAGAAAGACAGGACACCGCTGCCTGTGTGCTGTTAGAGGTGATGGCTGGAGCAGGGTCCCAATGTGCCACCTGCTTTCCAGCGGCTGAAAAGAGCCCACGGAGCAGCTTGGCAGCAGATATCTGTGTCAAGTCCCTGCAGAGGGATCTGCTTATACCCTCTCTTGGGCTTGCCCTTGCAGGCCTTCAGCTTCATCCTCCACTAGCCTGACAAGAAAAAGGCTAGCCTAGACTTCCTGGGTCACCAGAACATGAGCCTCCTGTAGCCCAGAATCCCACCTGCAGGAGCTGAGCCCTCCCAAGGGAGGTCAAAACAAGCCCCTGGGACAGTCCTCAGGCTCACACATGTGCGCCAAGTCTCCTCTAGCCTGTTCTTCTGCCATCCCAAATGAAGAGAGAAAAACTGTAAATCTCTTTCCCACCAAATCCAGGAGAGAAAATCAGTCCCAGGCACTTGGTGTTCCCATGCACTGACAGCAGGGACAAGCCAATGCAGCACCTTCCAGGAATTTACTTGCAAAACTACCAATGCTCTCCTGAGCATAACCACGCTGTGATCTCAAAAAGTACTGAAAACCTAACATGGGCCAAATTTTGACTTTCTCAAAGTGAAGGTATAATACAGACATGTAGAACATGCAACACAGAGCCACTGCTCAAATCTTTGGAGGAAACTTTCCAGCAAAGCTTTACTGGCCTTTTTAATGTGTGATGAAAAATGTGGGGGTTTTGAGTCAAATTTTTTAAAAACAGCCAAAAGGGTTTGAGCTGAAATTCCCTGCCATCCACCCAAAAACTCTAGTAGGAACCACCCAAGCTGAATTCCAGTCCAATAGTTCAAGCTTGACACAGCTGTATGCAACCAGAAAACAGGAAACTAAAAGCAATTAGGAGATGGGCCTGAGTAAGAAATGCTGGCAAACCTTAGTAAGTGTGGTGTCCCAGCCATCCCTCCTAACTTTAAGTAACTTACATTATTTATATTTTTTTAAAAAATTATTACATATAAACTACTACAATTGTTAAGCATTATACTACTGTTTCACCCTCTGTGAAGTCTCACTGGAATGTTTGTGGTCTGGAAGGAGTGCTGAGGAATCCACACTTAAGGCCTTAGTCATGTTCCTCTTGGCCTGTGTTCCTGCTGGAGAAGAGGCACCAGGGCAGCCCTGGCAGGATGTGTGCACAGACTATTGCTGAGCTGAAGACCATCAGCTTCCAGTGTGACAAAACTGGGAGCTGAGCACAGCCAGGAGGAGAAATCCGGGCCTCTGGCAGCCTCCTGACCTTTGAGGTTTTTGTGTTTCCTGCTGGATCCCTACTCCATTGCACACACCTGCATGGGGGCTGCTGTGTGCACCCAAAGTCTGCAGACACAAGATGAGGGTGTAGCAAACTCCCAACAAGTCACCAACCACTTGATTTTTGCTTGCACTGACAGTCACTTGAAGCACACACAGGTTATGAGTGGCTGAGGCTTCCCAGAATCTCCAGAGGCACTGGGAGGTTGGATTGTAGCAGTCTGTGGCTCTGATCCCAGCTCTTCGTGGCGATGCCTTGTACTGAAGTCATGCAGCCAACTCCTGCCACACTCCCAGCTCACCCCAGGTCAGCTGCAGAGGGTCTCTCCCACCCTACAGCTCATCCAGGACCTGCTGCCTCCCCACCTGTGTGGGGAAGGAATATGAGCAAAGGGAGGAGCAGACAGGCTGTGAAGCCATGGCTTGGAAAACCTGGAAGACAAACGACCGTGGAACAGCTGCTTGCAACTGTCCACATCTGGCTCCAGCAAACAGCTGAAAGGTCACCAGTTCTGGACAAAGCCCAGACCCAGACTTCCAACACCGTCCTGTTTGCTCTGAAAGCACCAAAGTGCAGCTCAGCCTCTGAAGCTGCCACAGCTTCAACCAGGCTGTGGGGAGGGGACACACTGCAGCACTGGGGCAAGGGACGGGGAGGGGGATTCAGACGTCCCTCTGGGGCTCCGTTGACTGTCCCAAAGCTGTACTGTGTGGCTGCCTTGGCCTGCAGGCTGACGTTCCCCAAATCCCTCCTCATTTCCTTTTGTTTCTGCTTTGCAAAGTGCTCTCTGAAGCAGGTAAGGGCTGAAAAGTGGTATTTGGGTTCCCATCAGTGGATTTTCACAAGTCTTGCCCTTTCTGCAGGCTCAGCCACCCTCTCAAGTGACTGCTCTTCCCTAGGTCCTGGGAATAGGGTGGGCATCCTTTGCACATCCAGTGTTCCCAGCCTCCCCCAAATGTAGCCTGAGTTAGCATTCAAAGAAGGGTCTGGTAAGAAAAGGGGATGACTTGATGCATATCCCAGCCAGGACTGGTCACAACATCAGATAATGTGGCCCTGCTGGGTTGTAGACAGTTGTTACGCAGGAGGTCCATGATTTGGAGCAGACCAGCTCTGTAGGGCCCACATAAGTAGAAGAACATGGATTCATGCTAGAAAAAGGACATTACTGCTGTAGGAGAGGCTAAGGCAAGCCAGGCATCCATGATCCATGGCTAACCATGGCCTTTCCATCTCCTTCCCAGAGATGGGGCTTGGTGGGAGAGAGGCTGAAGGACCTGAGGACCCCATCCCTGTGGCCATCTCATGCTGCCCTCTCTTGCAGGCCAGTCCCAGCAAGACAACTGCTATTGCCTTCATTTGTCAGAATTCCAGCAGCACCAGCTCACCACTGCGAGTTTCCCCTGCCATGGGACAGCAGCACTCCAGGCCCACTCTGCCCCGGGTCCTGCACAGCCCCTGAACCAGGAGCAGAGAGGGCAGGGCTGGCTGGGAGGGAAGGACAGCAGAAATACCCCATCATCTGCTTTGGGATGATGCTGGATTTGCAGCGGGGCCAGCGAAGCCGGGCTGGCATCCACTGCAGGCAAGCACTGGTCCTGAAGAGGCCGGGCAGAGATGCAGCAAAGTTTGCCCTGATTTTGTGAGGGATTGGAAACCACACAGCAGCTCTTTCAGGGACTGGCTCTGGAAGTGTCCCAGCTTTTGTTGAAGCTGAATGGCTGGTGGGAAATGATTTATTTTTAATTTTCTTCCCTGCGTTAGGAACTGGAAAGGCTCCCACTTCAGTTTTGTGTAACCACTTGGCTGCTGGGACACAGGAAGGCTTGAAGAAGAATCCTGCTGCTTAGTCAAGCATGAGCTTTTCCTCAAGTTTATGCTGAGCTGGGCTGCTTCCTGCAGCAGCCTTGCTTTTCCTTGCTGCTCTGCATCCTGTTCCCTCTGGCTTAGTGAAGACAGAATCATGGAATGGTTTGGGTTGGAAGAGATCTTGAACTTCTTGGGCTAAAATGCATATAGTGACATTCTTTGCTGTGATGGACCATGTGCTCTGAGTTTCTGTCCCCTGTGAGCAGGAATGAAATGTGCCCAGCAGCCGTTTGATGTGCAGCTGTAGATCCCATCCATAGCGTGGCTGCAGGACAGGGATGGATGTGCTTTTATGACCCAGCTTACCAGTGAATTTATAAAAGGCAGGTGTCACACATTACCCTGCACATGGGCACAGTCAGGGCTCTTTGAGCAGACAATCCTGTAGAGACATGGAGAGATCACAGACATGGTTCTTCTTTTTAAAGTACATTTCCTCCTTCTTATGTCTCTGCTTTGACCTCTGCCCTTTCAACATGGCTGAAAATAAAAACCTTCTACCATTCTCATTGTGAAAATCCTCATTTATTTTCCCCATGGGCTTGTTTTTTCTATGATTTTGAAGACCTCAGTCATATCATTCTCAGCCTCTCCTCTCCAGGTTGTAGACCCTGCCTTCCTAGTCTGCTCTCAGAAGACAGCTTCTCCATCCCCTTGAGTGTTTTGGCTACCTTTTTCTGGATTTTCTCTAATTCTTTTACTTCTATCACTCTGTTACAATCTGGAGACAGGGCAGGCAGTGCTGCATAGTGAACTCAAGACATGGGCACACCAAAGATTTATCCAGCACCAAACTGCTCTGTGCATCACCCCCTGCTCTGTAAGGAGTCCCTCCCTGGTGACACCAAGTTCTAAGTCACCTGCAGCATTTCTGCTGCAGACCAGGCTCTGAGGGGCTGGGCTGAGCCCTGAGCCACACATGGATGCCAGAGTTACACCTCGCAGAGCCCCTGGAGTACTGATGATCATTGCTCACGGGCAATATGCTGTCCCAGTGGTTTCCATCCATCTCTGACAGTGCAGGTCCTACATCCTTCACTTCCGATGTGGAAAAGATAAAACATATCCCACAGACTAAAATAAAGCAGCTACATGCTAAAAAAAGAGCCTTTGGGTAATCAGAAATCACTGTGCATGGAACATACTTTTCCTTGAAACCAAATCCTACAGCTCCTTATTTTGAATTTTTATTAGAGTCCCCAGAGCAATTAGGATACTTTCAGATCCAAATGACTCCTGCTAAACTTCATCTTGGGGAAAAAACAGCAGTTTTTTGCTTATAGAAAACAATAAAGCTGAGTCTTAAAATCCTTAATAGCTTTCCTGTTTGCACTCTTTTGCAGTTATTAAAAAGGGGAAAATAAAAGAATATATTTTTTGCATGTTCCTTTCCTTGTACTGACACCTTGGCCAGGCAGAACTGTGTGCACTGAGCCCTCCTCCAACCCTGGGTGTGCACCATGCAAACCTGACTGTTCCCTTCATAGGGGAAACAGAGTCATGATCTCAAGCCTGTGAAAAGGGGTGAAAGCCTGGACTGTGTCCAGCTCTGGCTCCTCAGCACAGCAGGGCCAGGGAGCTCCTGGAGCAGGTCCAGAGGAGGCTGCGGAGCTGAGGAAGGGCCTGGAGCATCTCGGTGCCCAGGAAAGGCTGAGGGAGCTGGGGCTGCTCAGCCTCGAGAGGAGCCCCAGCTGAGAGGGGCCCTGAGCCCTGGGTGTCCCTGTGTGCAGGGAGGGCTCAGGGCAGGGCCCAGCTCTGCTCCGGGGCCAGCGGTGGCATCAGAGGGACGGGCAGGGACTGAGCCCAGCAATTCCCTGCACAGGAGGCACAAATCCTGCCCTGGGCAGTGCCCAGCCCTGAGAAGAGACCAGAGAGGCTGTGGAGTCTCCTCTCTGGGGATGTTCCAGAGCTGTGTGAGCACTGCTGTGCCCTGTGCTCTGGGATGGCCCTGCTGGAGCAGGAATGGGGCACCAGATGAGCCACTGTGGGCTCTTCCAACCTTCCCTAGCCTGCGGTTCTGTGATTCTGGGGCTGCACCCTCGCTTTACATCTTGGTGACGTGGTAGGAGTCACTTAAGCCTCCACAAAAAAATGGGCCAAAGCATAGGGACAACGAGTTTATGTGTTTCCCAGAAGTGTGAGCTTCAGGCAGAAGGTCCAGGATGTGGATGAACATGGTCCTGAACATCCTTGTGTTCTAGACAGCATGTCAGGTCTGTCATCTTCCTGGAACAGGCTCCTTTCAAACCCTATCCAGGGCTTCTCAGCTTGACCGTGGGAGGACAAAGATCCTGCTGCAGTCAGTGGGGTCTGTCTGATTCTTAGATCCTCCCTCCTGCAGAAGCAAACCCTGACCCCCTTGGAGACCTTGCAGGGCTCCCCATGGATTACACCTGCAGAAACCCACTGCAACTTACAGGAATCCTCCTGCGGCTCAGAGAGAACCAGGAGCCTCCAGAGAGGGAACCACAAAGGAGGGCACATTTTTACTGCATCCTGGGGGAAGGAGGAGAAGGGCAGCTCCCACAGAGCCGCTGTTCCTGCCTTTCCAAGACAATGCTCCCCCCTAAGTGGGTCTGACCAAGGTGGTTGTTTGCTGCAGGAGCTCAAGGCCATGAGCCCATGGTGCAGATCTCAAGCCTGCAGCTATAAACACAGATCAAAGGATCCCAGCCAGCTCTTTCCTGGCATGGGAGAAAAGGTGGAGAAACGGGGCAGAGGCTTTCTGTGCCCTGGCACCCCATCTTCAGGCAGCTCCCAGAGCTCAGAGAAGAGCTTGAGAGGAGGATGCCTGTTCTGGGTAACAGGTGAGGCCCAGCGGCTCCAGCCTTGCCTGAGTGCAGAACAAACAGCTTGTAACCAGTCCATGTCGGGTTGAGTCCAACTCAAGACAGGAGTTCTCAGGGGTTTTAGGCTTGGCTCAGACAGAGCTGGCTCCATCCTCACTTGTGCCTATCTGCTCTGGTGCTCACCTTCTCTGGAGGGGGAGTTTACAGTCTGATTGTCTGTAGGGGTTGGGTTTTTTTGTAAAACCAGGCTGTTTATGGAGCCTTTCCACTCAGGTCTGAGCAGCATCATAATTGAATTCATTAAAACCCAGCTTTCCCCACAGCCAGGGTTGCCTTCCATAAAAATCCACAAGAGTTGCAACTGCTTCTCATAACCCATAAATGGAAACAGCTTCTTCCTCTCTTTTTCCCTCCCTTTGCCTGATCCTCCTTCCCCACATTTTCCCAGCACCCAAAATAATAAAACAGGGCTGGCAGCTGACTCAGACCCCAGAAAAGGAAATTCCTGCCATGCTGTCTGTCTACACTAAACCTATGCAACGCCTCGCTGCAGGATTTCAGGAGGCAGCAGGCGAGCCCATCCTGCTTGTCCCCGGGGAGGAACATCCAGAGGGATGGAGACCAGTACTGCAGAACGAAATGGAGTTTTGGAAGGGAGGCAAACTCCCTCCACACTCCAACACATCCATAAACCTCGGAGATGAGGACCAGTAAGACATCAGACTCTTATGGGGATACTCTGAACACAGAAGTTGGTAGACAAGCTATGTGCAGACAGATGGCCTGCAGCCCAAGGGATGTGGGGAGCAGCAGGACCATGAGTCCAGTACCCAGAATGCGCAGAGATGGCTGGGCATTGGCTGTGGGCTCCTTGGGAGCTCAGTGTGACTCGGAGAGCAGGGAGCAAGGTCTTCCTGAACTGCTCCCGAAGCTGTCAGGAGAGTGGAAAGACAGCAAACAGACTTTTGTGGGTGCTGACATCAGAGCCAGCTGGTTTGGAGCCAGCTGATGGTGTCCAAGGCTGACATGCAGCAACCTGAAACACCAGATAACTCCTCATTTGTCAGTGAGAGTTTGGAATCTCCCATTCTTTCCACACAGCACTCCTTCACCCACAGGGAACCACCAGGAACAGCCTGATGGCATTAGTGTGAATGAGACAGCCACTCTGGAAGCTGGAGGATGAAGGAGGGGATCCTCCTCTGAGGAAGGGAACAGCAAGCGTTGTGGATGTCATTATATACATCTCCAGACATCTCAAAAGGTCTGCCTTTCCACCCTGGACCATCTCCAGGTAAAAAGGAATAACTTCAGTCTCTGTGAGGAGGGGGACCAGGTTCCCTTGGAGGAGAGGAATGGTCTTTGTTTTGCCCGGCAGAGACTCAGCCCTGCTCTCCAAAGGGCTCTCCCTGCCCACCAGCTAAGCATGAATTCTGCTTGCCAGCACATCATGAGGGTCCCCAGATCCTCGAGACTCGAGAGGAACGACTGCTTCAAGACTCTTGGATGCTCCTGAGTGTCACCATGTCAGCCTTGCAATCCCAGCTGGCCTCCAAACCAGGAGCATTGGTGCAAGGCACCCACGGACAGGGAGCAGAGACCTTGACTGCTGAAGATGTTCCGGCCCAGAAGGCATGGAGTCCAGAAAAGGTTTCTGGAGAGTCCAGATAGGACTGATTGCTCCAACTGATTTCAGCAAGCAAAGCATAGCATGGGATCAACCAGTGTCCACTTCGGACCTGAGGCGAGTCATCCATCTGTGAGGGGAACGGCTGGGCAACTGGCACACCAGTGGGCACTTTCTATTTTCATCTCGGTGAAGGAAAGGAAGAGCAGCTTCCCTCACCCAAATCAGACTGAGATGCACTTATTTGGCTTGAAAACACAGAGTCAGCCAAGATTTGCTGACAGCTAACAGGGCTGAAACTTCCCTGCCTGAGATTAGAGGGTGTCAGGGCACGAAATGTGGCAATTCCACTAAAGTCAGCAGCTCCACTTGGGCATAAAGCTGCCCAGAGGACCTGCAAGGAACAGCCTGAGAACATGAGATCTGATATGAAGGGACTTTAATACATCACCAGGACTAAATCAAGACATTTGAGAGGCAAAGTGGGGAGAGGAGGCCACTACAGGGGAACAGAGAGGACAATGCTGTAGGAAAATCACCCCCTCTCAGACTAGGATGTGATCAGCCCTTTTCCTAGTGAACACTCTGCCTACAAGCTCACTTCAGCAGGCTGTTTTTAACGTCATTTAGCCCAAAATTTCCACTTTCCCTTTCAAAACTGCAGAAAACATTCCTACAAAAGAAGTTCGGGCTATATAAATTTTCCTCTTCCAAAGGCAAACAGATGATCACTGACCTTCTGAAAACTGCCTGTCAGCTGTAGAAAACCAAGGAGGCACCAACAGTTCATCATTCTTCCATGCTGGAGGAGTCACACTCATTCTGTTCTCTGGAGAGGGTGTCTGTTTTGCAGGTAGCATGACCACTCCCTCCTTTCTCCAGCATCTTTCACTCAAGGAAAAATGGCCTGGGGCACATCTACATTTTTGGTGGGTCCATCACACATGTGTAGTGATGTGCTGACTGCTCAGTCTCCCAGGCTGCAGTCAGCAGGGTGTAGAAATGGCAGAAAATACAATTGCATCTTTATTCTCAGAACTTACAGACCAGGATGGAACCACTAAAGGAAAAGCAGGATTTTACTGGGCTGTTAGGATGTGTTATCATTATCTATAACACAGCACAGGAGGTTCTGCTTAGAACTTGGCTATACCAGAACTTGCTTGAATACATGGAAAAGCACTTTGAGTGAGGCTCAGCTCACCCAAATGCAGACGTCTCCAGCTGAGCTCTGCTCCCAGGGTTCAGAGTCAGCAGAAAGGCTGTGCCTGGTCTGCATTAGAAGTTTGTGTTACAAGGAGAAGAATTCACTCTGCTGCTCTCTGCCCCCCAGCCTGGGACAGCAGCCCCAGCTCTGAGGCTTCTGCTGCAAACACCCACATTAAAAACACGGGGCTCCTGCCCAGCCCTGCCAACCACGTTTGGGCTCCAAACGCTCCCACAGGAACATCTTACTGTGACGTGGCCAGATCTGGCCTCCCTGAGCATGAGTGGCTCTGAGCAGCATGAAATGTTGAAGCTGACTTGTTTTGAAAACAGAGCAAATTGCTCAGAAAGTGCAGCTGAAACCCTGGTGGAGCCATTTTGCAGTTCCTGTGCAGAGGCTGGATCTGCCCTTAATGGATGTGCTGGATAACCACGGTGAGAGGAGTGGGATCTCCCTGATGAAGGGTTCTAACATGCACACTCCAAAACTGATGTAAAGGTGCTTTATAGAGACAAGGACGCTGCTTCTCCTCAGGGGAATTACAAAAAGAGCAAAAAGCACATCAGGATGATGTAATTGCACCAGGACAGAGTTTTAACTATACCTGCTCTGGGACCAAGGGGCTCTCCCAACTCCAAGATGCCCTGCACTAGATCTTGTGGCAAGGGTACAGCAGAGCTGCCACACCAGCCTGCACCAGGGTGGTTTTGACTCTTAGCAGACTTTTCTGGGTGTTCTCAGGGCTTTTCTCCTGCTCCTTAGACACCATTACATTTGGGCATCAGACAATGACTTCGGGAGCTGATGAATTATGTGCTGGACTGAGGCTTCACTGAAGCACAGAGAGGCCAGAGGGGCCTGCCAGAACTAAGTGTGCTGTAAAGATGAAATAGGTTCAGGAGCTGAGCGCTGCTCAGCCGCTGACCCAATGACACAGTGGCACACGAGCAGGGGCAGCCGGGCTTGCTGCGGGGGCCGCAGCCTGAGACAAGTGTGCAAACTGCAGTCGTGTGTCTGCCACGGGAATCTCCCATTGTTATGGTGTGCAGAATTCAAGGGACAGTGTCCCCAACGACCCCACGGTGCACTCCTTGCTGTTTGCAGTGGATTCCCTGCCCTCCTGCTTTCAGAAAACAACCAGGTCATAAAGCACAGGCTTCTGCTACAAGATCATTCCCTACATCTACCAGGAGCTGCTGGGATTTTGTGGCCACTTTTCTGCTCCCCTGTTCTGATAGCAGTAATAGTAACACATCTGCATTTTAGGTGTTGTTATCAAGCTGTGATCCTGCTGTGATCCTGCACATCCAAACCTCCTGCCTTTCACCTGGGCTTGTTACTCTGCTCCTGGTCCCCAGGCAGCTCTGGGTCAGCATTCCCACCAGGCATTTTGGAGTCACCTCCTCTTGGACTTACCCCAGCTCTCACAGCGGGGGCACACAGGAAATCCTGAAGCCACCTCTGCACACCAAACTCTCCCCATTCTTGCATGCAAAAAGGAAAAGACCGTGGAGGAAGCCTGCAGGGCCAAAAGGAGGTAGGTCCAAAAGTCTGGGATAAAAATCTCTTGCTCTTTCCAGACTCTCTTATGGTTTGGGGTGAGGGATAATGCCCTTCCTGGTGTCCTGTGGCTCCTGCAGAGGCAGGTCCCAGCTGTGCATGCACCAAACACCCTTTCACTGTGCTCTGGAGATCACCTGCAGGGGAGGCACTGTCCCAGTGCCCAGGATGGGCTCCCAGTGCCACACACATGTCCCACCAGCCCCTAGGAAGGAGCCACCAAAGGAAACTGCCTCAGCTGCTGCAGCAAATTAATTCTCTCTCTAGTTCTGGGAGGAAGAACAACCCCGTGATTTTCTGCTGCCTCAGTTTCCACACCCATGCATGGAGAAAGCTGCCTCCTGGATTCTGGGGAAGAGGGAGGCTTTCATGTTGAGAGAATACCAAGAGACCTGGATAAACTGCCTTGAAAGGACACAGGATGTCCTTTCCTGGAAAGGCAGGTTAGCACCCCCAGCTGCAGGCAGTCAGCTCCTGTTTCCAAGCTCAGGACTCTGGTGAGGAGTGGCTTGAATAGCTGCCCTTGCCTGGTGCTGCTAACTTAGGAGGCAAAACCTAAATACTCATTAAGGCAGCACTTGGCAGAAACCCCATCCTCAATTACAAAAATCAATTCATTTTTTTTATGAGTCTGAAGCCTTTGGGGCCTTATAATCTAATTAAATAAAGCTTTCTCACTTTCCTCTTGCCTGCTCCCCTAGCTTCTGTTGTACCAGCAAAGACAAATATCTATTTTTAATTTAGCAGAATCCCCCTGCATCGTGTATCCCCTTCTGGCCAGAAACCCCTTCTGCTGCCCCCGTGCCTGTGTCTTGCTTGGGCAGGCTGCATCCACAGCCTGCTTGCTTTTGTTCCTAGCAAGTGTCCAAAGCTCCAGGGTCCCAGTTCACCTCCATCCACTCCCACAGCCTGGGCACCAATGCCTGTTTGAGGAGCAAATATGCAGAATCTAGGAAGGAGCAGAGCCCCACACAAGGTGAGATCAGCATTGGGAGCGGTGGCTCGTGTCACACTGAGGGCAGGACTCATCCAAGTCTGCAGGGTCTGTCTTCCATGGAATATCCTGAGTTGGAAGGGACTCACAAGGGTCATCGAGTCCAACTCCTGGCCCTGCACAGGACAGTCCAACAGCCCCATCCTGTGCCTGAGAGCATTGTCCAAACACCACCTGAACTGCCAGGTGTGCTGAGGAGACGCTGCTTTAGGACATGCAACGGGCAGAGGCTGCGGGTGGACTGGAGAGGGGGTCACGGAATCCCAACACGGTTTGGTTGGAAGGGACTTTAAAGATCACCTTGTTCCAAACCCCTGCCATGGGCAGGGTCGCCTTCCACTAGACCAGGACCATCCTCTCCTCCTGTGTCCAGCATCATCCAACAGCAACTGGCCGTGCACAGAGCGGGCAGAGATCTCTGTGAGCGTGCTCAGGCCCTGCTGTGGAGGAGGATGCAGTCAGCAGGGCCTGCTCTGTATATGGCAGCACTCATCCATGACTGGATGTTTCCCTGAGCTGGCCTCAGACCACCCAGTTCTGGATCAGGTGCTGGAGGAAGGATGGAAGGTACCACAAGGAACTCCCTCTCCACCTCTATGAGGTTTCTGCCCAGAACCGTGTGAAATTTTTTGGAAAAATTGTTCACTTGCTGCAAACTGCAATTATAGGTCAGCTAAACCTTACCTAGAGTTGTGATGCACTTGTGCTGAAACCACTGAAGAGCTGGATTTAAAAAAAATTTTAAAATGTTGCAAGAACTCAGCTTTATAGCTTGACTTTGGAGCATGTAAGCAAACACAGAAAACAAAAAATGCAACCCTTCAATTTATTTTGGTATCACAGCACTTCCCTACTATCTCACAATTTTTTTAAGATTTAAAAGAAAAAGATATTTGGGTCAAATTTGTTTATCCATATCAAGAAAATAATAGCCAACTGCACATGGAGGAGGAGAAGGCAGAGAGGAGGCTGAGCTCACATCGTTTTCCCTGGGCTTTTCAGCATGGTTGGTAAACCATAAGTGTATCAGTCACTGGGGTCTGATGTCAGTTTTCCTGCTTGATGTTGATCAGGAGAGCTCAGAGGCACATGCTCTGACCCCCAGAAAGGGGCATCACTGGGATTTGCTCTCCTAGGTTTTGTCTTTTGAGGGGGAATTCAGTTCTCCATCCCAGAGGCACAGAAAGGCCCCAGAGGCACAAGGAGCTCAGCTGTACCGCCTGGAGGGGAGACAGGGATGGGCAGTGACCGCACAAGACACCAAATCCAGCTGCGAGCCCCCAGCCCAGAAAACACTTCATGCAGAAGATCTCAGAGTGGGCCTGTCCCCAGCATGGCCCCTGCCACAATCACAACACATGGAAAGCTCCCAGGGGGCTCTGCAGTGTGGAGGTGTCAGAGCTGGAGAGCAGGAGACACAAAACCAGTGCACAAAGGTTTCACCAGCATGGGCCTTTGGGAGGTTATCCTTGGAACCAGACCATGTCCCATGCTGTAGAGGAAGGTAGAAAATCCTGGGATGAATCCTGTGCTCATCCTGCTTGAAAGGAAGCCTTCCCTGGCCCGAAGAGGTGTCTCCCAGCAGTCAGCGATGTCAGGGTATCCCACCAACACCACCTTTGCTGGGAGCCATCCAGGATGTCTCAGAGAAGAAGAGGACATGGCAGGAGATGAGGCAAGGCTGGTGGTACCACAGAGGTGACACCCTGACCAGCTCCCATGGCACCCTCAGAGTGGTGCTGGGAAGACCCCTTCAGGTGTGGCCTCCTCTTTTGGGACCCAGTGTGAGCACAGCTCCTGGCCAGGACACGGGGACATGGGGACACACTGTTCCTTCAAACAACCCGACAGCAGACAGCCTGAGCCACCTGCCAGCCCTGCCTCTTCCACAGCCACAAACAGGCCCTTCAAAACTGCCAGCCCTGCCTCTTCCACAGCCACAAACAGGCCCTTCAAAACCACAGAGCTGAGAAACCATGAGGGAGTATGTGAGGTGATGAGAAGGAGGCGGAGGAAGGAGCGGAGGAAACGTAAGCAGTGGTGGTGAAGAGGTAGGTGACAAACCATGTGCCCAGTGCCAGGCTGAGGCCCAGAGCCCAGAAAAAGCATGGAGAGCACAAGAAGGGGCTTGGGCTCAGCTGCAGCATCTCTGCTGAGGCTGCCTGCAGCTCCTTACTCT
Organism: Orthonyx spaldingii; assembly: GCA_013397795.1. Lineage (NCBI taxonomy): Eukaryota > Metazoa > Chordata > Aves > Passeriformes > Orthonychidae > Orthonyx > Orthonyx spaldingii. The sequence continues at coordinate 467,890 of VZTJ01000086.1, forward strand.
CTCTGGCCCTGCCTGGTGCAAGTGAGGGAGCACTGGGGCTGATCCGGTGATGGATGGGAAGTGTTTGCTCTGAAGGAACCACCAGTGTCCCTACCCGGGGCCTGAGCACAGCTAGGTGCTGCCCAGGGCCAGGAAGGCTGGGCTAGGGACTGCAGGGAAGGACCTCCCTGAGCATCTCAGCCACTCCTGGAGCTCCTGCGGGAACACGAAGGGACAGCAGTGAGCACGAAGGGAGAGGTGGTTACTGCCCAGGCTGGACAGGTGCCTCTCCCCCGTGAGCCCAACCTGCCAGTCACCTCCCCAGGGCCACAGGAAACCAGGGAGGGAACCAGAGCTGGCCCCATCCCTCTCACACCAAAACCCCCATGGGGAAGTACCATGAGCCTCCTGTGCAGAATACACCCCTGTACCACTCCTATGGCTCCATCCAGCCACTGAGAGCCTGGATGCACTGAGCCTCCCATGGACCCTGTCCCAGCACATCCCTGGGAAAGGCATTTCCCCGCCAAAAGGGTGAGGAAGATGTTTTCATCCCCAGAAAATCTGGCAAAGAGGTGTGTCCACAGCAGAGACTGTCAGCTAGCAGAGCAAGCAGCAACCACAAGGGATGTGGCCACTTCCACCAAGAGATCAGCCACTCCTGGTGAGGGACTGCTCACACACAACCTTCAAAGAAGCTTTTCCCTCAGCAGGAATCACTCTGCCCGTAGCCAGCACTTTGCTGGCAGTAGCCACAGCTCCCTCTCAGCCCAGGAACATCTTCTGGCAACTGCACCAACCTGTGCGAGTCAGCAGGGCCACACACAGATGCCTGAGTTGAACAGGGAATTCCATTTCCTTCTGGAAACAAGTACCAGCTCCAGTTTCGGGCAGAACCACAGACACCCACATGGGGCAACTTCAGATTTCAAAGGAGACTTTTCACTTCAGTCCCTTCGACATGGAGGCCTGACATACCCAGCACTTGTACCTCAGGACGGGCACAGAAAATACAAACCGTGGCATGGAAGCTTGTGGCACTGCAGGATGGAGGGAACTTCATTGGTGGGAAAAACCATGGAGGAAGAGGACAAAAAGGTGTTGGGTGATGGGATGGAGAGCAGAGAGGTGATGGCACTGTAGGCTGAAGTCCAGAAGAGCAGTACAGGGTATTTCAGCCGAGAGATGAGAGGTGAGCAGCACCAGTGGGGAGAGCAGAAAGCCAAGACACCTGTGGGTGTTTCATGTGAAGAGCCACGTGATGGGCCACGTAAGGAGGACACCCTGAGGTCAGAAAAGCAAGTCCTCACCTTGGGCACCTCAGCAACTGGTCTGAAACTGCTCAACTCCCTCCTGCCACGCTCCGTGGAGCTCTCGTGAGTGGCCTCAGCAAACACACCTCACCCCATCCACCTGGTCCCCGTGAACTGCAGTTACTGCTTCCCATCACCACCTCCCCAGTGCAAGCAGGACAGGACCCTGCGGGCACTGAACAGGCCTGGTGGGCACACAGAGGTTCTTCCTGGCAGAGCTCCTGTGTCCCCTGCCCAATGCTGCCACTGTCACCTTGGCAAAGTCACTTGACCACACCAAGCCTCAGTTTTCCCAGAGAATAATTCAGCCATGTCCTAGGGTGGGCTGAAGAGTGAAAAGGTGCTGAGACAGGAGGGAACTCACTATTAATGCAGAACTACTTGGCTTCCAACCTCACACATCCAAGGGGATCTCCAGGGAAAACCACCCACTTCAACTCCACTTGTGCCTAACTTTTAGGGGGAACAGAGGCACAAAAGGAGGACCATCCATTTTGTGAATCAGCCATGTCTCCGACTTCCCCTCTGGACTCGGCCACCCACTTTCTGACTTTATCCATTGTTTGCTTGGACTTGTACGGGAAAAATCACATTAAGGAAAATCCTAGTTGAACCACAGACTTTGGAACAGTTGCAATGGACAATTTGACAAGGACATGGGGATTTAACATATTTTTAATGCAAAAATATCTAATGATAATATGCTCCACTCCTGGCTAAAAACATTATCTGCTGGCATGGGGGGAATTTAAGCCATAATGCCAGCTACTATAATGCAGGCCTGGAACTCCATGCAAATATTATCCTGATCCAAGAGCTACAAAGCTCTGTTTATCCTAGTAATTAATTCTGTCTTATGTTTAGTGATACAATTAGAGAAACACTGCCATTCTGATGGGCTTGCTTCCACCAGTGCCTTTTACTATATTTACATGCCCACAATAGGCTTGGTCTCACAGAAAAGGGTGAAATTGCATTTATGGAGACAATGCCACATGCATTCCCAGAGCATTTTAGAGATGTAAAGTTAGGCTCCAAATTGCACGTTTATTGTGTGAGCACACAATGAGCTTAGATTAAATATTGACTAAAGCCAGCCTAACACCCAAAATAATGAAGATGAGCACAATAGTGTGATTTACTCCCGGCCACTAGAGAAATACACATCTGTAGCATATAACATGCCCTTCCCACAGATATACTCTTTGTATTCTAGCTAGCCTTAGGCAGGAAAATTTCATTCTCATAAATTATGGATTTTCTTTCCCAACTGCCAACACATCCATATTACCAGTTGCAAAGCAAACAAATATAATAACAGGAAAAAAAAAAGCCATTCCCCTGACAGAGTGACAAGCAGGTGACTGGCTCCTTGAATCCTCAAAGTTGAGGCAGCAAAATGGAAGATAAACATGGCTAAAACCAGAGCATCCTTTCCCTTTTGTCCCCCAAGGTGTGGGAGCCAGCAGGGAGGTGTGGGCATGGGAGGTATCCTTTTAGAAAGTACTCCCAGCCCTAGCTGTGTTCACAAAACTATTTGTCCTTCTCACGCCTTCCTCCTTCCCAGACTTGTGGAAGAAATTCAGGGAGACGCAGATGTTAATAGAACAATTATGGTAATAACCCGGTGCTGAGTGGGGGTAACACACACCCTTCCCAGCAGCTCGACCTCCACATCCTCTAACACGGCACCGCTTCATTCAAGATTAAAAGAAATTGTAACCCAGCAGAGACAAAAAGACACAAGAGGCAAGGCAGGATCTCACTCGGCAGCGAAGCCCCACTCCAGTCCAGATGCAGTCATATCACTTCAGCTTCTCTGTACCATCTCCATGACAACCATGTAATTTGGATGCAATAACCACTGCCGAATTGATCTTTAAATGTAGCCTTGCTATAAAACATAATACTGAATGTGTCAGGCTCAGGATAAAGAGAAGTACCCCCCTACCACTGAGGACTGTGATTTAAGAGCCCCCCTTTAATTTTCAGCTTCAATAATTGCGTGTGTGAGTGGATTTTAAAGGCAGGAGCAGCAAACACCATTGGTGTGTGTGCGTACGGCACGCTTTGGGGTAACGCTGCAAACGAGACACCACACTGAGAGCTGGAAAAATGTGTCAGTGTATATCCAGAGAACGGGCATCTTCCCACATGCACACACACACACTCAGACACACACTCACACACACTCACACTCACACACACACGTACCAGGGAGGCTCAGTCCCCAGCCACTGAAGCATACAGCTGATGCATCAAATAACCTTAATAAGAATCAAGCCCAGTATAACTAAGCAAAATAGCAGAGGGTGGGATCGATGTACAGCATGACAATGAGAGCCGGGGAGCTCGCATTGGCACTTACCCGAGCAATGAGCTGTTTATTTTTTGGTCCCTTCACAAATGCAGCTCCCTTTTCTCTTCAACAATCCATGCAAAATAATCTGCAGTCCCACCGATGGAGGAGTGGCCCCGTCCCTCCCCCTCCACCACCTTCCTAGACCTCCCTGTTATTGGCTTCCTTCTCCCTTCTCTCCTGCTCTCCCTCGCTCGCTGGCGATGGTTACACCTCCCAGCCTTCCCCCAAGGTGTCAAGAGACTGCTGGGGATCCAGCAGGCAGGGTGGGAGGGACGGCGAGAGGGGGAGGAGGCAGCAGGCATGGTGAATGGACCAGGGCAAGGATGGAATAAAGCTCTTGCTGGCGAAGCCCCCGGCAGAGCCCCCGGCAGGAGCAGACCCGCCGCTGGCTGGGAGGCTCCGCTGGCAGCGCAGGAGCTGCCGGGGATGTCCCCGGAGTGCTGGGGCTTGTCCCCCCACGGGCACCTGCAGAGCGCTGAGGGACTGCTCTGCTTCCTGCCAGCAAATCGTCACCCTGCGAACTGACACTGGCGTGAAGTTTTGGGTTGAAATGCTGCCAAATGCTCTCAGCGTCTTTAACAACTGATGCACTTCCAAACGCAGGCGTGCAGCACTGGAAGTGCCTCAAGGACCCACCCACCTTGGTGCAGACCCCAGCACTGCAGGTTGGGTTGCTCCGTGCCTCTGGACACTCCCACCTGCTGCAGCTCCCTCCCATCCCATCCCATCCCATCCCAGGCTGAAGAGCCCCACTGGCTCCAGAAGCAGTGCTGCCCGTGTGCTGCCAGGCTGGCTCCAGAGCCTCCCCCACCACCGTGGGCTGGACCTGGTGCCTGCTCACCACCACTGACACATCTCCATCCTGACAGCTCCTGCAAGCAGAGGCAATGGCTTTGTCTACAGGCTAACCCAGGAACCTGGCTCACCATGAGGGCTGGGCATGCAGTGTGGGGGGGAGAGGCACAGGGACACAAGGTCTCTCCTGCTTTAGGGCCCTCTTACCAGACTGACAGAGCAGTGGCTTAGGACAAACAGTGTCCCTTGGCCTTTTGGGGGCTGTAATGCAGTGGGGGTTCTGTGGGTGCACAGGTGAGGGGTGGTGGGTGCTGTCTGGGTCAAGTTGCCCAGATGGAGCACAAGCGAGTGGTCCCTTAGCCTGGGCCAGCTGGGATAGTGGCCAGCTCCAAGCATCCTTCACCCAGAGCTGGCACACCTTTGCACTGCAATCACCCGTGTCTTGGTGACACACAGGATGTGCACTCTGACTGCTGTGCAGGGATGTGGGATCACAGAACCACAGAAGAGTTGGAAGGCATCTGAACGACCACCGAGTTCCAACCCAGGCCATGGGCAGGGCCACCTTCCACTAGACCAGGTTGCTTCAAGCCCCATGCAACCTCCAGGTGAGGAAGAAGGGTTTGGTGTCTGCCCCAGATGCATGTTCCAAGACAGCCCATGGCTTCCTGATTCCAAGGAGAAAACCTCTCCCTACACCTCTGTCTCTTGGAAAACTCATTCCAGGGGACATGCAGCGCTGAATGAGCAGTCAAACCTCCAACATCCCAAATTAAAAATACCATTAACGTACAGCCATACATCCCAACACCGGAGCACAGCCATCAGGTGAAATAATGTCCTGGAGCAGCTCAGCAGAACACGGCCGGAGATCCTTCCAGCAGGGATACCCCCAGCACAGCACACGGGGTTGTTTGCCAGGGATGGTATCGGTAATGAACCATGTAATGAGCCACCCTGCAGCTACACTCAGGACTTTTCCAACAAATGCAACTGTGAATGAAGGTTACTGTGCTGGAGAGACAAAAATGGATCTTGTGGCCATGGTCAAGGGCAGCAAGAAGCTGGGAAAATCCAGGTGTGGGGCTTTTAACCTCCCACAGGGTCTGTTCATCCAAGAGATTTGCCTTACACCATCATAAAAGTCTGTCCTGCTTCTCTCTCTTATCAACTCTAATGTATTTGTAATCAAACAATTATCAGGTTAGGGTGCTTCAACAAAAAAAAAATTTAAATATAAAAGCACAATCAATATTTATCAGTCTATTGTGCTGTTGAGGTCTGAAGGCAAGGAACAAAATCCAATTTCTGCACAGCCAGTCCTAGGAAATGACATTTTACAGCATGAGAAAATGAGGTTCTAGTTTCTAAGAATATATCCACCAGTGGGTTCCAAATAACTGGGTTATCAATCATTCTGCTCCTGGGAATGAGCGTATCAACAGCTGGATTCAGGGAAAACCTCCTCCCCTCCCTTCGGCAGGGTAGTGTGCCTGTCTCTGTCATTGATTGGGCATTCCTAACAGCTACAGGCTACTGAGATTTCTCCTGGTAGATCTCTGTCAGCTGCCTCGAATATGTCATAATATTTGCTTCCAATTAAGAAAACTCCCAAACTACAGCGACTCTGTGTGTGCTGCTGAACTGTCTGGGTGTGCAGGTGAACGTGCAGATGCTGTTTGCCACCTGCGACACGCGTTCTCCAAGGAAGAGGGATCATCCTGAGGTAAGGACACCTTCCCTCCACACCAGCATCAGGGGAGCCACCCCTCAAGCCCCCAAAGAAGTCCAAGCACCCCCCTGGGGGCCTGCCAGGCATCAGGGAACTGCAGGCACCACAAAACACCACAGACCATGCCACACCTGCACCACACAGACCACGGCAACACTCCAGCTAGGCTGAGGGCAGAGGGGGACACCTGGAAAAAAGATAGGAGTGTGTGGTCCTGAGAGGGTTCATGTTCGTGTAGCCCCATGGGATCCACCAAACCCGAGCTCCAAAGCTGCTCCAGGGCTGACAGCTCCACAGACTCTGCTCCCCCTTTGCTCTGAGTGGAGAAGACAGGACCCCTTACCCTGCAGCCCCACAGGGTTTATTGACTTCCCCTCACCATTTTAAAAGTGCCTTAACTGCAGTGTAATGCCTTTGCTTGAAGTGCTGAATGCCCGTTACAAATAGTTTTCCTGCCATACCCTGCTCTTGATGCTTAGTATGGCACACAAGGACACTCCTGGGTGCTGCTCAGCCTTCTCAATTTTTGTTATTAAACCATCTCTAATGTTCTTTTGTACCCAGGAATGACTATGTGTCCATGTCCTCACACAGCTGTTTTTCTCAGGAAATCCCTTGGACTTCCCAGCTGGGATTCACTTACTTTCAGTACAAGTCACTTTGGTGGAAGCCCTAATTCGGATGGAAACCCTAAATACGGAGAAATCTGTATGAGGACCTTGCTGCATGCAGGTGGTGTGGACAGGGGGATGTGGAGGGGGATAGCAGCCCCTCTGAAGAATAAGGGTCAGTCCTTGAGAGCCTTTGCCTGCATTTCTCTTGACACTTAAGATCAGTTCTCTGTCCTGGGCGATGTCTGTCCTTGGAGGCAAGATGTGGTCAGAAAGCCCACACCTGGAATTTCTGCATCCCAGTGGGCTGTCACAGGTTTGGCAGAAGGCAGAGAGCTGCACCAAACACCTCCCCCAGAGACAAACTGCCCAACAGTCAATTAACTCCCAGGGGAAACAATTCCAGTCCCAGGACCTGCACCTGAACACTGTGTCTGGGGTCACCCTGCAACCACTGGCTCTTCTTAGACAGAAAAGCCCAGTGACTTCAAGTTTTTCTTTTCCCACAAGCCGTGACCAGTTTCCCTTGTAACCTCCTCCTGGATGCACACTCAAGTGAAACTTGTTCAGGGCTCCATGGGAGCCTGGTTTTCTACACCACAGTTCATTCTCTGAGCTCCTCAATAACTTTCTGGGTGCTGGACCAGGACTCAGAGTTGAGTACCAGCCTGGCCAGCGTCCAGCACAGCCACCAGAGCCCTCTGGAAGCCCCAAGAGGACACTGTGCACTCACCTCCTGTGCAGGGATTAGTCACCTCTCTCGCTCATGCAAAACTAATCTCCACATGCCATGAAGATTTTTGATTTCCTGCCCAGTGTAGGCATTTCTGCCTGGGAAATCCCAGCCTGGAATATGGGACTCATCATTCCTGGCGTTTCAGGTTTTGGCAGAAGGTAAGATTGATGCTGCTGGATGAGCACTCTGCTCACTCTCCATCTTCCTTCACGGCAACTTTCAAATGAGTCAGTGTCCTCCAAAACACCATCTTTCCTCTGCCCACAGGGGTTTCTGAGTGTAGGAATTTGCACTTGTCTTCCTGAGAGCCCACTGCTGACACAAAATCAGCTCCCCAAGCAGACCTGACCACTCGCAGCATCTGACTTGTCCTAATTTCAGTAACTTTTAGTGTATGAAAACTGTATCCTCAGCAACTGATGTGAGTGAGCAAGTTTTTGGACATCCCACAGGGAGTCTGCTCTTCTTCTGGCTACAAGGGGTCTGCAGCATCCCTTCTATCTTTTATTACACCCCAGTGCCGGGACTCTCCCCCTCTCTGCCATCCATCGTCTCACCTAAACAAACATTGGACTAATTTCATAGAATCATTGGATGGCCTGCGTTGGAAAGGACCTTAAAGTCCATCCAGTTCCACTCCCTGCCACGGGCAGGAACAGCTTCCAGTGTCCCAGGTTGCTCCAAGCCCCATCCAACCTGGCCTTGGACAGGGATGGGGCAGCCATAGGTTCTTGGGGTACCCCCTTCCCCAACTCCCAGGTACTGACATACAGGAAGTATCAACACCGTATCAGGACCTCTCAGCAATGCCTTATGAAACCACCCAATGTGGTTTTTCTAGTCCTAGACGTGTACAAACATTTCAGTTTACCAGCTGCCATTCAATGTGCTGCCTGCTTACTGCTGGGGCCAGCAGCTTTCCATCCCCTCTGCAGGACACGGACCCATCCGGCTGCTTTTCTCCAGCTGGACACTTTGACTGGACACTTTGACTGGACGCTTTTTTTTTTTTTTTGCAGTATCAGAACAGTGTTTACCAGCTTCATCTAAAACCAACATGCAGCATTTATTTTCTTCCTGACATACATGCATATAAACACACACACACATGCACAGTCCCTAATAGTCCTTAATGCCACCAAACATCATTTTCATTGACTGCTCTTCCAGATTAGCCTTCCAGGTCTCTGCATTATGTAACAGTTAATTCATTGCTTTTGTTACCAAATCCCTTCTTTTCCTATTTGGGTTTTTATTACTGTTATTATTTCTGATTTTCTCTTGCTTAACAATGATAGATTCTTAGCTAAGAATATCTTCAATGACTGCAGAACTGTGTGCATGCTGTGGAGGAGACAGCATCTATCAAAGTTTTCTTAAGCAACCCTCATTTAGAACACACATTATTTTTTCTCACTTTTTCCTCCAATCGTTTCTTGTTTGCAATTGTTCCCAGCTTAGGAAAATTGACCACTTTCAAGTGCCTTGCATACATATTATCAATTTAGGATCACATTCTGCTCAGAATAAATGCAATTAGGGCATTTAAGCAACCATTAATTCTGAGTTCAGTAATCAATTCACCTTTTATCTGTCCAACAGGCCTGGTCCAGAATCACACCAAATTCTCTGCAATACTTTTGGTAATAGAAAATTATCATCTGTCATTTTTAGAAACTGTGGGGCTGCGCATTGGCAGCAGCACGAGTCCTTCAGCATTTATCCCTGAGGCTGAAAAGCTGTTCTGGGAACATGGATTTTCTTTCACTTTGTTATGAAGCTGTTTAGGGAAGCTATTTGTGCATCCCCCTGGTTCGATCAGCAGTCTGCAGGGATCCATCCGTGCCAGGGCTGATCCGCTCCAACCTGAGTGGAAGAGCAGCCCTTGGGGGAATATTGGGATGTGTCCTGCCTCCAGCTCCAGGGTCCCAGCACAAGAAGGACATGGAGCTGCTGGAGCAAGTCCAGAGGAGGCACCAAAATGATCAGAGGGGTGCAGCATCTCTGCTATGAGGAAAGGCTGAGAGGGATGGGGTTTTCAGCCTGGGGAAGAGAAGGTTTTGGGGTGACCTCATTGTGGCCTTCCAGCCCCTGAAGCATCTCCAAGAGAGCTGGAGAGGGACTTTGGATGAGTTTGCGGGCTGTGAGCAGGTTCTGGAAGGAGAATTTGGTGTTACCTGAGACAATCCAAGACACAGAAAGAGAGGACACTTCAGCTGTGGGAAGAGAGGCCCTGGCCCTGGATCTTGCAGGCCAAGGACTGCTCAGCCTGTAGGATTAGGTACAGTGACCTAGGGCAGCAGAAAACTCAGGCCAAGGTAAACCACACTGTCCATGTCCTGGGGAGCACTGGCTCTGACTGGAGGTGCTGGCCCATCTACCCTCACCTTTATGGCCCATTGTCAGTCTGAGTCCAACCTAGAGGCCACAGCCAGGTCCTCTGGCTCTGAATTTTGAAAGACTTGGGATAGGGAAAGGGGGATTAAAAGCAATTTTTGAAGTTATAAACCTGATTTATATTAACAGAATCATAGGATGGTTTGGGTTGGAAGGGATCTTAAAGCATTCCCTGTTCCACACCCTGCCATGGGCAGGGACACCTTTCACTAGACCAGGCCCTCTCCAACCTGGCCTTGAACACTTCCAGGGATGAGGCGTCAACAATTTGTCTATTGTCTATAAAATAAAAAAAAATGTTGATAAACAGATATTTTCTGATGATGGAAAAGGAAATTCAAATGATCTGATGTTTCATTTAAGCTCAGCAGTCAGGTCCTGGCTGGGAGAAATGGGGGACAGAAGCACAGGGGCCCTGGGGCTCCCACACCTGGGCTGCAGTGGGACAATTACAATGATGAGGTTTTACACCAGCAGGAGCCCAGCACCTCCTCTGCTCTGAGCGTTCCTGGGTTGCCAGAATGGGTTCAATAAGAGGGACATTTTGGGATGTTGATGGAGAGATGACACAGATGCCAATGAATTGCCATTAGCTCTGTGTGCCCTTAGGACTATTGCAGCATTTAGTCTTGTGGAAATGACCACTGGAACTGGGACAGGAGCACAGAGGGCAAGACTGAAGCTGTTACAGACACTCAGCAGCACTAATGGCACTGGAAGGGGCAGAGAGCAAATTATTCAGTGGCTGGGCTGAGAGAACAAACCACAACTATTTCTGATAAAGCAATTAGTTATAGCCCAGTGTTTCACCTTTTGAGCTGGGGGTCAGGGGGAGATAGTGATCTTCTGTAAGTAGGGAGATGAAAAGCAGTTTAACAATTTAGGAAAAAATCAATTTCAAAACTATCAGAAGACCATTCACAATGAAGAACTAAAACGGCAACTTTTATGACATGATTTTTTTTCCCTATATGGAACTCCAGCAGGAACCTGTGAACTTGTTGAGCCAACAAAATATGTTTCATTTGCAAAAAAACCACTTTTTTTAATTTAAATTTTTTCTTTCAGTTCACTTACAGGAATTTTTCTTCTGTTCTAACTGAACTGAATTTCTGTGAGGCACCAGGAAGGGAGAGTTTACTACATGGGGACTGGGAAGGAAGCTGAGATAGGTCTGGAAAGGCTGCATGGACACAACTGCCCTTGCCATCACTGATGGCATTGAGGGCACAGCCATAACCAAGCTTCCTTTCTCCATCCTTCCAGCCATTTAGAGCTAATCTCACCAGGGCTCAAGTTCTTCCAGGCTCTGGATGACAGGATACGTTCCCATGGAGCTGGTGCCCCTGGGGCTGCTCCTCACCGCGGCACGTGCCTGCAGCACAGAGGAAGGAACCGTGTTCCCAGCAGCAGAGTTTATCACTCCTCAGCCACAGGCCAGGAGGGACTGAGATGCAGTTAAGTAGTTCCCCAGCCTGCACTACTTTTTAGCTCAATTTCCATTTCCTAAACCACTGCTGACGTCTGTCTAAATAATCATTATCTCCACAACCATGCTGAGTTTTAGCTCTGCTGAGCATCTCACAGCAGATTTGGAGCTTTGGAAGGGATGCTGAGCTTAAGAAGCTGCTGCTCTGGGTGTCTGTCCCATCTCACGGGCTGTTTTTCCCTATGCACACACAAACACACACCCTACGTGCATGTGTGCACTCTTTCATGTGAGCTGCCTAAGTGAATACTTGCTGTCACATCTTCCAAGCCACAGCACATTTTTAATCAGTCAGACAATTCAATCATTCATTTCAGACCTGCTCTGCACAGCTGTCATTTGCAAGCATCAAAGCTTCTCTGTCAAAAAACCACGCGGGCTGGGGGTTCATTCAGGCCTCGCTGTTTCAAAGTGCTGAGGGGGGTGCAAAGGAAAAGAACCAACAGGATGGATTAAATGAACTTATTAGAAATACTTCTGAAGCTACCACCCAACCGTCCTCAGCAGACAACAATGGCGTGGCACAAGGGCAACTCAGGCATCTGCAGGATTTGTAAGATATTTGCAAATCTCACTCTTAAATTGCAGAGTGGGGAGAATGGAGGCGGGGGGCGTCAGATGAAGCTTCCTGCCTGAGATGCTCAAAGCCACCGAATGGGATTTGGATGTCTGGTTCTCATTAAAATTAATGGAAATTGGGTGCCCAGACCTACAGGCAGCTTTCAAAAGCTGCGTCTCCATTTATAATTAATGTTCCCAACAGAGGGACTAAATATTTATACAATAGTTCACATTATATGCAAAGTGGGAAAGGTGCCTGTTGGTAGATCAGGGACCCAGAGAAGGAGAATCCGATGGGGTGTCAGGCTTAATCCGCGTTGTCTCTTGTTTAAAGCTCTTCTACTTGCAAATCTCCAGCAGTTCCCATTGGATGAGCACCTGGGTGGTAGCTCAGCAACGATGATGTTCTCAGGGCACAATGCAGCAAATTAAAATGGCAGATTAACAGCTTTCCTTGGTTCTCTTCCTCTTCCTCCCCGCAGCTCCGACTTCCTTAATCAACTCACTTTACCTCTGCAAATCCCAATTTCCAGTGTGAAAACTGCACAGTGTTGCTGTAGGAGTGCAGTGCAGCTCAAGCCATGAGCACTCCCCTGGCCAGAGGCGCTATAGGTGGGAGATGCCAAGGAAAAAACTGACACTGATCTGCCTCCAGGCATTATCAGAGCCACGGCTGGATCTGCTTCACTGCATTTGCTCTGCAGGGATGGAGTAATCCAGGGTACAAAGCTGGGGATTGGACCCTGAGGGTGTTTGGGGGATCTGGGGTAAAGGCTTGGCACTCCTGAAGGAGAAGTTCAAAGGAACCCTGTCCTGTCCTGGTTTGTCTGTCCCTGGGGGAAACCCTCCTTCAGCTGGACCATCTCTAAACCCTGCCCCAGGTGCCCACTGAGAGGGTGTCCATGGAAGCTTGGGCTTCATGTACCCAGTAGCCTCGGGTCCCCACACAGAAGAAGTCCTGGGTTGGCTCAAGACAAACACCTGGGATGGGCTTGATGATCACAGTGTTTTATAGGGCCTTAATCGAGGAGATTCAACTCCTCCAACCTTTGAAAATCTGCCTTTTAACTTTATTCTTCTGTGTCTCACCTAATGCCACCAGATGGAGAAGCTCTGCTGGCTCAGGGAATATGGAGACAGCTCCAGTCTCCTCCCATGTTTGGCATCCCCTGGTTTGTCAAGCCTTGACAAATGTACTGAGAGCTCACATCTGTAGGTCTCCAGCTTCTGGGGTATGAGCTGTAGCTCCACCTTCACTGAAAGGACACAAAGCTCAGCCAAAGGACAAGTCATCTGGTCTGTGTCTGTGGACAAACACCCTCTGTTACAAAGGGTTTACTCCCACCCTTAAGCTTCTGTCAGCTGGCTCTCCTCTACTACACTGGAAATCATCAGTAGGTCATGTTGCCTTTGCGTGTGGCCTTGGGTGCCCTACACAGATCTTTCTCCTGACCCTCCTGACCATCTTTCACAGCACAATATGGGCTGTGTTTGGTGTCAAGGCTGGCTTAGCACAGCCACACAAAGCTGTATCACGGAATCATAGAACATGCTGAGTTGGAAGGGACCTACAAGGATCATCAAGTCCAGTTCCTGGCCCTGCACAGACACCCCAACAATTCCACCCTGTGCCTGAGAGGGGTGTCCAAATGCTCCTGTGGAGCTCTGGCAGCTTTGGGGGCATGACCTTTCCCTGGGGAGCCTGGGCAGTGCCCCAGCACCCTCTGGGTGAAGAACCTTTTCCTTATATCCAGCCTGACCCTCCCAATGCAGCTCCAGCCATTCCCTTGGGTCCTGTCACTGTCATTGGTGCTGCCCCTCTGCTTCCCCTCATGAGGGAACTGCAGACTGCCTTGAGGTCTCCCCTCAGCCTCCTCTGCTCCAGGCTGAAGAAGTCAAGTGCCCTTGGTGCCTTTTTCTCCTGGTTTCAGGAATGAACACTAGACACGGTTGCAGGTTAGAGGGTCGAG
>VZTJ01000086.1:482064-620620 GCA_013397795.1 Orthonyx spaldingii
TCAGGGACCCAGAGAAGGAGAATCCGATGGGGTGTCAGGCTTAATCCGCGTTGTCTCTTGTTTAAAGCTCTTCTACTTGCAAATCTCCAGCAGTTCCCATTGGATGAGCACCTGGGTGGTAGCTCAGCAACGATGATGTTCTCAGGGCACAATGCAGCAAATTAAAATGGCAGATTAACAGCTTTCCTTGGTTCTCTTCCTCTTCCTCCCCGCAGCTCCGACTTCCTTAATCAACTCACTTTACCTCTGCAAATCCCAATTTCCAGTGTGAAAACTGCACAGTGTTGCTGTAGGAGTGCAGTGCAGCTCAAGCCATGAGCACTCCCCTGGCCAGAGGCGCTATAGGTGGGAGATGCCAAGGAAAAAACTGACACTGATCTGCCTCCAGGCATTATCAGAGCCACGGCTGGATCTGCTTCACTGCATTTGCTCTGCAGGGATGGAGTAATCCAGGGTACAAAGCTGGGGATTGGACCCTGAGGGTGTTTGGGGGATCTGGGGTAAAGGCTTGGCACTCCTGAAGGAGAAGTTCAAAGGAACCCTGTCCTGTCCTGGTTTGTCTGTCCCTGGGGGAAACCCTCCTTCAGCTGGACCATCTCTAAACCCTGCCCCAGGTGCCCACTGAGAGGGTGTCCATGGAAGCTTGGGCTTCATGTACCCAGTAGCCTCGGGTCCCCACACAGAAGAAGTCCTGGGTTGGCTCAAGACAAACACCTGGGATGGGCTTGATGATCACAGTGTTTTATAGGGCCTTAATCGAGGAGATTCAACTCCTCCAACCTTTGAAAATCTGCCTTTTAACTTTATTCTTCTGTGTCTCACCTAATGCCACCAGATGGAGAAGCTCTGCTGGCTCAGGGAATATGGAGACAGCTCCAGTCTCCTCCCATGTTTGGCATCCCCTGGTTTGTCAAGCCTTGACAAATGTACTGAGAGCTCACATCTGTAGGTCTCCAGCTTCTGGGGTATGAGCTGTAGCTCCACCTTCACTGAAAGGACACAAAGCTCAGCCAAAGGACAAGTCATCTGGTCTGTGTCTGTGGACAAACACCCTCTGTTACAAAGGGTTTACTCCCACCCTTAAGCTTCTGTCAGCTGGCTCTCCTCTACTACACTGGAAATCATCAGTAGGTCATGTTGCCTTTGCGTGTGGCCTTGGGTGCCCTACACAGATCTTTCTCCTGACCCTCCTGACCATCTTTCACAGCACAATATGGGCTGTGTTTGGTGTCAAGGCTGGCTTAGCACAGCCACACAAAGCTGTATCACGGAATCATAGAACATGCTGAGTTGGAAGGGACCTACAAGGATCATCAAGTCCAGTTCCTGGCCCTGCACAGACACCCCAACAATTCCACCCTGTGCCTGAGAGGGGTGTCCAAATGCTCCTGTGGAGCTCTGGCAGCTTTGGGGGCATGACCTTTCCCTGGGGAGCCTGGGCAGTGCCCCAGCACCCTCTGGGTGAAGAACCTTTTCCTTATATCCAGCCTGACCCTCCCAATGCAGCTCCAGCCATTCCCTTGGGTCCTGTCACTGTCATTGGTGCTGCCCCTCTGCTTCCCCTCATGAGGGAACTGCAGACTGCCTTGAGGTCTCCCCTCAGCCTCCTCTGCTCCAGGCTGAAGAAGTCAAGTGCCCTTGGTGCCTTTTTCTCCTGGTTTCAGGAATGAACACTAGACACGGTTGCAGGTTAGAGGGTCGAGGGTCATTTACATCAGTACTTTAATAGGATCCTGTTCTGATACATCACGTCACGAAGCCCACCATGCATGCATGCTCTTCCCCTTTCTCTTCTTCTCTTCTTCTGTATCCTCTTCTTCTTCTTCTGTTGTATCCCTCTTCTGTTGTCTTCTTCTGCTGTCCCTCCCCACCCCACTCACGCACACAACTTATAGACCTAATCTCCCGGGGTGGGGGCAATAAGTTTACAGAACACGTTTTACTGAGGGGAGCCACAGCTCCTCAAGACAGCAGAATGTTTAGTCTCCTAGCCCTACAGGACCTTGCAGCTCTGCTGAGTTATCAGACTTAGAGAAGTACAAGTATGCGTGCTAATACTTGTGGATACACAGAACTGTGTAAAAGGTACAAAAAGGAATAGCAAAAAATCCTTTAGGCATCACCCTCAGCAGTCACCCAAGACATGGAACTGCCCGTGAGCTGCAGCCACATCCCCTGAACCTCACAGCCCATCGGGCAGGGCAAAGGGAAGAGAAGGCACCCTTCCCCTCTAACACCATGGTCAGTCTCTGTGGCATGGGACATCCACTGTTCCATGGGTTTGTTTCCAATTAAAACAATCGGCTCTGCAAGACAAAAATAAATGCAAATTCAAGGCTTAGAGCTGTTGTCCCCAGATAAGATGCCAGAGGAGCATCAAGGACATATAAAGAACAAAACAGCTTAATTTTCCCTGTGAATACCTGTCTGCTTATTTTTTAATTAAACAACAGCTGGGTGTAGACTTGTGAGACAGCAGAGGGATCCCAAGACAGAGGAGATTAGGTGATCTACACATGTGAGGATGTAACTCTTCCTACCACGAGAGCGTGGCTGAATCTGCTCCATCACTGAACCCTTCTCTGCAACAAGCTTCTGCAAAGGCTCCCTTAGTTTTTGAACATTTAAGCCCAGAAGCAATTACATACTCTGAATCCCAGCCAACACCCCATCCTGTAAAACAGACAGGGGTCACAGGCAGGCATTTTCGGAGCAGGTTGGAGGAGCCTCTGTTGGAAGTGACATACGAAAGAACTGGTCCCATCCTCAGCCATGAGCGTGGACTAAGCTACCTCTGAAAGCTCCTGCCAGCCCTCTGCAGATCTGTCACTTGTTGATAGACATGTAGGTAAAAGTCTGAACGTTTGTATTTTCTTATCACACAGGCTCAGGAACAAATTTCCCCATCCAGAGATGCCTCAGGCCTTGGCAATGGAGGGAGGGCTGTGAACCCTGGCAGAATGTCTTGGCCCGGCTCCCAAGGAGCAAGCCTGCATCCCTCTGACATGTGAGTGGTTACAGAGGAAAGTCTGGGACCAAGGGCTCAAACTGCTCAGCCCCCCCATTGCCTCTCCTCAGACCCCAAACCAATGATCCAAACACCACCCTGTCACAGACAGGGACTCCCTTAGAATCACAGCAGGGTTTGTGTTGGAAGGGACCTTAAAGATCAGCCAGTCCAACCCCTGCCATGGACAGGGACACCTTCCACTATTGCTCCAAGCACCATCCAGCCTGGCCTTGGACACTGCCAGGGATGGGACAGCCACAGCTTCTCTGGGTAACTTGTGCCAGGGGCTCACAACCTTCAGAGGGAAGAATTTCTCTCCAATATCCCATCCATCCCTGCCCTCTGGCAGTGGGAAGCCATTCCCCCATTGTCCTGTCCCTCCATCCCTTGTCCAAAGTCCTTCCCCAGCTCTCCTGGAGCCCCTTTAGGCCCTGGAAGGGACTCTAAGGTCTCCCTGGAGCTTTCCCTTCTCCAGCTGAACACCCCCAGCTCTCCCAGCCTGGCTCCAGAGCAGAGGGGCTCCAGCCCTTGGAGCACCCGTGCTGGGAACACAACCGTGCTCCCAGGGAGAGCTGTGCAGGCTGCTGCGCTGTCAAACTGCCCTAGATCGGAGCGGGTAAGCTCCTTTCTGAAGGAAGATAATTGCTCTATTTTAAACTAAGTGGTTCAAGGAGAAAAACGCAGGTAAGAGGGCCCGACGCTCTGAGCTCGGGGTGGGAAACAGGAGGTGTGCAGGGCAGAGCACCCACAGAGCTGCTCTGCTGGATGGTCAAAGTGATGGATGAAAAGCACCAGTCAGGCTGTCACTGCGTCCCAGCCCAGCCAAACTGGTGCTGCTGGAGAGAGCAGAGATGGAGTGGGAGAAGCTGGGGTACCGAGCTGCAAGAGTGAGCACCCTTAAAACCCAAAAGGGAAAAGTCCCAGGTGAAACAAAGACCCCCTGTCCCCTCTCACCTGTCCCTCCTCCACCTGCAAGTTCAGGTTTTGAGGCCATAAAGGAGGTTCCCAGAACACTCTGGCTCAGCCCTGTAGGCCAGGTCTGAGAACCGGCACTGTGCAGCCTGGCCACCCAGAGGGACAGCCCCACCACGGGGACAGCCCCACCACGGGGACAGCCCCCACCACAGGGACAGCCCCACCACGGGGACAGCCCCACCACAGGGACAGCCCCACCACGGGGCCAGCTCCCATGGAAGCTGCTCTGGGGAAAACAGTTGCTGCTCCGGGGAAAATAGTTGCCGCTTCGGCAAACCGTCTCCCAGAGCAAAGACCAACAAACTGGAGCAGACAACAACAGAGCCATTAATAAGGGCAAGCCTGGCATGTCCCTGGACCCCCCCACCACTGTGATCAGTGATTTCAACAAGCAAGCACAGAAGAGGCCTCTTCAGCAGAGTTTTGTCTTTGCTGCTTAAAATTCCATAGCTCCCCTTTCCAAGTGGGCAGGAAAGAAACAGTTTTTGTACGTTCGCAGCCCGCCCCCCTTGTCCCCATTTGTATGGAGGAAGCTCTCTGGCTTGAACCTGGCAGGCTCTGGACTGCATGGGAAGGACACCAAGAGGCTTGAAGGATGTGTCAGCTGACTCCTAGGACCAGCACTGGCCCTGGCAGAGATGGGTCCTGTCTGAAGGTCCCTGGATGGAGGTCAGAGACACATTTGGTGCTCCAGCAGCCTGTTTTGCACCAGGATGCTTGGGAACAGCTCCCAGCTTCCCCCAGGTGGGCATCCTTGCTGATTCTTCCCGTGTCCCCCCCCCTCTGCACAGGGGCAGAGCCATGTCACCAGCAGGTCTGCTGCTCACCCATCCACACAAAAAGAAAATGTGCACTTGGTGAGCAAAGCCAGGGCTTGCCTTCAGGCAGCATCTCAAGACAATGATGTAAAACCCATTTTTGGGGGACCCTGTGACCTGGAAACAATGGTGGAAGCACTCAGCTGGCCCCTCATACAGGACTTGAATATTATTTGTGCAAAATTTTGCTTTCAAGCCAAGGCTGGCTGCCCTGTCTCGTCTGAGAGCTATTCGCTGTCATGTCGGGTCAGAGTTACGGTTACTGAGAACGTTAATGACACATTTTCTCTCGCAGACTGCCAAGGCCCCTCTACTGAACAACGAGAACCCAGAAGAAGCAGGAGGATGCAATAAGTGCCCTGCAAAGCTTTTCCCTCTTTGAAATAGTTCTGCAGTTGAGAATGCACAGCTTTAACTTAGCACGAGTGTCTGGAAAAGAGAAGTCCTTGGGCGTTGCCTGTGTAACCCCACCTCGTGCCCCTGGCTCCCTGCAGCCGCTGCTGCTGCTGCTGCCAACCTGAGCCGGCCAAGCTGTACAATCAGAATCAAGGAGTCACAGAATGGTTTGGGTTGCAAGGGACCTCAAAGGTCATCTTGTTCTGTCCCATTCCATGGGTAGGGACACCTTCCACTATCCCAGGTTGCTCCAAGCCCCATCCATCCCTGGCCTTGAACAATTCCAGGGATGGAGCAGACACAGCTTCTCTGGGCAACCTGGGCCAGAGCCTCCCCACCCTCACAGAGAAGAATTTCTTTCTAATATCTAATCTAAACCTACTCTGTCAGTTTGAAGCCATTCCCCCTTGCCCTGTCACTCCAGGCCCTTGTCCAAAGTCCTTCTCCAGCTCTCCTGGAGCCACTGCAGGTACTGAAAGGCCACAACAAGGTCACCCTGAAGCCTTCTCTTTGCCAGGCTGAACAATCCCAGTTCTCTCAGCCTCTCCTCATAAGGGAAGTGTTCTTCTCCTATGAGACACAAGGGACTTTCTGCTGTCAAGCCCTGTCTGACAGCCACTCCCTTCCCTCCCCGTGGCCTGCAGCCCCTCTCCTGCAGCAGTTCATCCTGGGAGCCTTATCTGTGCCACACGCAACCTCAGCCCTTTGTCTCCCAGGACGGGGCTTAGAGAACTCTCCAAAGTAAACCAAGCGGGTCCATCCCCTCATTAACTCCCAGGGCCTGTCTCCCTTGATTAGATTGTGCTGACTCTGCTTGCACATCACACTTGCTGCTCTAGATGCAGGGACACTGGGGCATTTCCAGCTGGGACACAGACAAAAGGAGGAGATAGCAGAGCCTTGGTTACCACCGGAGCAATTCAGGACAAATAATTAGAGGCTTTCATGGCTAATTGGATCTGTACTGTCAATCCAGGACAGGAGATGCCTTAACCCACACTGCCTGCCTGAGATTGCTAAGCAGGCCATAAATAAACTGCAGCACTGGTCCAAAGCTCCTCAACCTTCAGCTTCCACCCTGCGTGCTCCCTCCTGGCCCTGCTACTGCACAGCCCATCCAACGGGGCTCTCCGGCTCCCCTGCCCTTTTCCATGGCCTCACAGCCATGCCAGGACACCTGGAGTCCACCTGGGGTAGCTGGGAGGCCTCAGACGTGCTGACCTCAGCGTGTCACGGCTGGCTTGAACAAGACGCTGCAGTTTTCAAACTGAAGTCAAAGGGTAAGTGAAGAGGAGGTTGGGAAGAGCCAGAGTCAGAGATCAGGGCTAGCAGGGACTGGCAGCCTGAGGTGTTTTCCAAGAAAGGCTTTTGAGCTGGCAGTACCCAGACTTAGACCTGCCTGTTTGCAGTTACAGGACAAGGCTCCATTCCCATTTCCCAGCTCACTCTCAGTCCTGAGACTGAGCTCAGCCCTTTCCTCCTCTGCTCAAACCTCCCTTCCAGATCCTGGGAGTGCTGCTGTTTGAAGATAAGACATGCAAACAAGAACAAACACCTTCACATGACTGCCAGGCACCCAGACCCTTAAAGCAGGCTGAAAGCCTGACCCTTCCCCCTGAGCACCTTCAGCATCTGATGATCTTCAAGGAGGCACCAGGTCCCTGAGCTCATGCCCTGTGTGCAAGGCTGGGGGCCGTGCAAGGTCCCCAGCAAACAAAGAGAAATGGCTTGTGCTGCTTGGGACCACGACCTGCAGAACTTCTGCCTCTGCCAGGGGAACGCCGGGCACAGGACACGTGGGAAGGCAAAGTCACAAAAAGGACAGGGCTGGGCAAAAATAGAATAACCTACTTGAAAGTAGGACAACGTCGCTAAAGAGTAGGAAGAGTAGGACATCTGGTCACCGCAGCAAGAGGAGCAAACGCAGAGCAGGCAGCAGCTTGTCCACGCACACACCTCACCTGCTGGAGACAGCCAAGTGCAGATGTGTGGTGTGCTCAGGCTGCAACGAGCAGAGCAGCTCTCAGCCTCTCTGAGATGACTTCTGGACTCACTGCTGACAGTCAGTCTGTGTGTTCTACCCGGGAGCAGTATCCCACCCCCAGGAGCCTGTGGGATGTGTGCCCAAGCTAACAGCTGATCCCTTCTACCTGATTTGCTAAGCACAGGGTTTGGCAAGAAATGATCACCAAAAAACAAAACAGAAGGAGATTCCCCACGTCCCAGACCACTGACATGCCAAAACATGTTTAATGCTCCCTGCTCCAAGGCCACCCCTTCCCTGGCTCCAGCCCACCTACCTCTGCTGGACTCCTTGACCCCCAGCACCTTCCCCCAGCCAGGCTGACAGCTCACAGCAGAGCACAGTTCAGACAGGACATGGTTAAGAAGCGATTAAGGTCCATCACTGAGCTTGCATTAGCATCTTCGCAAGCTCCACAGCATCAGGCTGCAGCTACGCCGGGCAGGATGGGTCTTTTGGAAGGGAACAAGAAAGAGAATGCTGCAGATAGTGAGCTCATCAAAGGAGCCTCAGTGCTCCTTGCAGAGAGGAGTTAATGCCACATTGCTGCTCCAGGGCCCAGTTTCCTACCCGGCCTTGGCAGGACAGGCAGTTTTCTTGGCTTAGGACCCTGTGCTGGAACGGAAACTCAGAGCATCAGGTCTCAGGACACCATTCAAAGCCCTGTTCCTTGTTCCTGCTCTCAAAGGAGGCACTAGGAAACCATCCAGGTCCCTTTGCAGAAAGCTTTGAGCCCCTCCAGAGGAAGGTCTCCCTGCCAGGTGTGGTTTGTTTCCTAAACTCAGACTTGCCAAAAGCAGTCTGGGGCAGCCTTGAGGTGAGGAGTGACCCACAGCATCCCCCTCAACTGAGGTGAGCATTTCTGGACTAACCTGATGGTTGAGCCCACCCTGGGAAAAGCCAGGGTGACCACTTTGCCAGCATCCCTGTGTCAGGTCCCTTTAACCTGTCACCCACAGTGA
The DNA here is from genome assembly GCA_013397795.1 of Orthonyx spaldingii. Taxonomy (NCBI): domain Eukaryota; kingdom Metazoa; phylum Chordata; class Aves; order Passeriformes; family Orthonychidae; genus Orthonyx; species Orthonyx spaldingii. The sequence continues at coordinate 490,249 of VZTJ01000086.1, forward strand.
CCTTCTGCCTGCCCTGCACTGAGCTCAGGAGCTCAGCCCCTCACTGAGCCAGGGGAGTCTGCACACCAGCCTGGAACGAGGCTGAGAGGTGGAGAAAGGTTCCTCTCGTCCCTGCTAGGGCTGTTACAGTGGCTTTCAGAGAAGACAAGGCTTTTGGAGCAGAAGGAGGGATCAGGCAGGGCAGGTTCAGGCAGCACAAAGCAGGAGGATGGCCTGCCTTGCCCTGTGCTGGAGCAGATGTCACAGTCCTTCCGTGGGAAGAGCAGTCTGGGACAGGGAGTCATGGTGTGGGACAAAGCCCAGGGGTGACAGAAAACACAGGAGACCACAACCTCCAGCCCAGGGCTGCCTGGGCCCCTTTTGTGGGGCCAGGGATGGGGATGGGATGCTGCCTTTGGGATCCCAGCAGTGAAATTCAGTTTGCCAGCAGCAGGGTGCAGGCACAGCTGGCTCTGAGCTCTCTGCAGGGGCACAGCCTGGCTGTTCACAGCCACTCACCACCTCAGCCAGCCCAGGAAGCAGCCCAGAACCACCACTGCCTTCACACTTAGTCCAGTCACCATTTTCCTGCCACACTGCTGCCAACTGCTGCCAGCAAGAAAGAACCAAAAGTACTCACTCTGGGACAACGATTTTTTAACTCCAGATTGTCTTTCATCCCATGCAGAGGCATTTTGACTGAGGAATCACCTCAAACCCACAGACAAGAATTTACTTCTGAAGACGTGACCAACATTTTCCTTTCATTGAAAAAGATATTTCAGAAAAGCAACGTAATTTATCAAACATTCTAATTCACAGCCTGCCCTCTACCTCCCCCAAAGTATATCTGCAAAGGTGGGAGCAGGTGAGCTCCACTCTGATCCCAGGCAAGGGCTGCACTACCCACAGGGACTGACAGTGCACTTGAGGCTGAAAACATCTCACAGCACCAGAAGACTGCTCCTCTCAGCAAGAGCTTCCCATCCCACAGACAGAGCAGCCCAAGCTGCAAATCTGCCAAGAGGCTGCTAACTCTGCTTGCCTAGAAAGGCCTGACACCTTCCCAGTGCAATTGTTGTCCATCAGACCAAGGTGACCTGCAAGGCAGCCTCAGTGGGGTTATCCACATCACAACCTTCTATTTCTGCTTCTCAGCCTTCCCTCTGCACCGGGGAACTACAGCAAACCCACACCTGAACAAAGGAATGGGCATGACAGGGATGCTGCTCTGCTGGCTCGTGTCTTACACACCCCTGGCTGAAAGGGTGTTTCTGACACCCCGCTGAGCCTGCTCCTTCACACAGGAGAAAGCTGCAGACACACTGGACAAGGAAGCAGCTGCCCAGGAACCTGAGCGTAGAAAAATCCTTGCAGCAAAGCCTCTGTCAGGCCTCAGATCCTCCAAAACCTCCTGCACCAAGTCCTTCCCTGAACAGTCCGACAAGAACTGCAGCTTTGAGATAGCGTGAGGCCACTTGAGCACAAGTTTAATCCCGCAGTTCTCCTTCCTGGAAGCTCTCAGGGAAGAGCAGCCGCCTTCCAGCTCAGCTCCTGTCACTTCTCCCAACACCACTTGTAAGAAGGGGTGGTCTGTCCAGCCTCAGGCACTGCTGGGCATGCAGAGGTGGGCATGCAGCGCCCCGACAGCCTGTCCTGCACCGACTGCTGATCCAGGGGTGGCACAGCCTGAGCAGCACTCCCAGCCCTCCAGCACGGGAGTAACAGTCCCAGGAGCATCCCGATCCCTCCAGCACGGGGGTAACAGAGCCCCAGGAGCACCCCAAGCCCTCCAGCACGGGGGTAACACAGCTCCGGGGACACCCCCATCCCTCCTCTACGAGGGTAGCACAGTCCCGGGAGCAACCCCTTCTCTCTGTCACGGGGGATAACACAGCCCGAAGGCACCTCCATCCCCCCGGCACAGAGAATGACACCGGGGGGCACTCGCAACCCTACAGCAAGCAGTCACAGGTCACACAGCCCGGGGAGCACCCCCATCCCTCGAACACGGGGATAACACAGTCTGGGGAGCACCCCCATCCCTCGAACACGGGGATAACACAGTCCGGGGGCACTCCCATCCCTCCGGCACCGGGATAACACAATTCCGGAGTCACCCCCATCCCTCCAGCACGGGGCATAACACAACCCAGGGGCACCCATATGGCTCCAGCGTGAGGATAACGCAGCTTGGAGAGACCCCAATCCTCCAGCACGGAGGATAACACAACCCCGGGCACATCCCCATCCCTCCGGCACGAGGGACATCACAGCCCGGCTATCTCCCCCACCTCCCCGGTACTGCAGCAACCCCATCCCTCCGACACGGAAGCGCCCTCCCGCCCCCACCGCTCCCCCCCAGAGGCTGAGCCGCTTCTCCCGGCGGGAGGGATACGCTCACTCACCCCGTACCTCCTGGCCCTGCCCGCCCCGTTCTCCGCGTGGCCGGCAGGCCGGGGCGCGGCCCCGGGGCAGGGCTGCGGCCATGGGGACGCGGCGGCTCCGGAGGATCCCCGGGGACACCGCCAGCGGCCCGGCCGCGGCTGCAGCGCCCGCAGCGGCCACCGGGGGGCGGCAGAGGGCGCGGCCGGCCCGTGCTGCCCCCTGGCGGCCGCGGCGGGGCGGGGCTGCCCGCTCCGCTCCGAGCGCCGGCCGCGGGCCTCGCCCGTGGTAAAGGAGCGGTGCCAGGAGACACGAAGGGTGCGGGAGTCCTGCAGGTCCCCGGTGTGCGAAGGGGGTCTGGAAGGGTCTGTGATGGGCCGGACGGCAGGGCTGGGGTAGCAGGCTGAGGTGTCCCACACTGGTGCTCAACCTCCTGAACCTCAGCCGCTTCCCAGGGACAGGGGAGAGAGGAGGGGGCGTGTGCGGGGGAGCCGCATTCCCTCCGGGCTGCAGCTGCCCTCTGCCCTGTGCACGAAGCCACCGATGGACCAGACGTGCGCTCAGCATCTTCCTCCGCGTTGCTAAGAGACGGCATCCCCCGGGATGCTGCGGTGCCAGCGCCGAGCCCGGCACACGGGCAGCAGAACCTCTGGATGAGGGGAGGACGGTGTGGGAGATCGCACAAAGGGCTGCAGCGAGGCACCGTGAGAGAGAAAACCCCACACTTCTCAGGGAAACCTCTGCAGCGGGGACAAAAGGGTCAAGGCCAGGAGGAGGGAGAGCTCAGCACCAGCAGCATGATGATATTCTGGAGAGAGGTCTCTGGAGGGTTTCAGGTCAGGGAGATCACTCTGAAGTGAGGTATTTCTGTCCCCCTTCCCGGGGCTGTGGAGGCTCTTCGGTAGCAGCTGGCACGGGCAGGCTGCAGAGGGGAGGCTGAGGGGGCACCTGGCCGAGGGGAGGGCACTGGGGGCACTGAGGGCAGGGATGAGAGCACTGGGAGCTGGGCACTGTGGGGCTGCCTGGCCTGGGGCATTCGCATTGGGTTGAGAAATAATCACCTGGCCCCTTTTGTCTCCTCTCTTTTGATGTGGCAAGGAATTAATGAGGGGTCTGAAAGCCAGGGAGATAAACGGTCAGCGTTGATACAGGAGACAGATTTCAGGATGTTTTCCCAGTGCAAGTTAGGTGGAAAACTGTCCCAGAGTCTGGACTGGGGCAATGGGGTGTCCCTGTCTGACACATGCTGTGATTTTGCAGAGTAGCTGTCCCTCAGTACCACAATAGGCATTTTTCCACCTCTGTGCAAGTCCTTTTCATGTTTTTCACAGTAACTCACACAAGCTAAAACCTTTCTTTGCTTTTTAGGTGACCAGCCTTTCTATGATGTGATTTAAGATTTTAAAACATCACATATTGTGATGCTGGCAGCACGAAGGAGGCCCCAGGAGAGAGCAGAAGGAAACACAAAGCCAGACAGACTGACCGTGCTGCTCTGCTTCCTTTGGCATTCCCTGGCTGAGCATCCCGTGCAGCTGCAAACATCACGTTTAAAGTCCTGGGCTGCACTGACAAAGCAAATCAGGGGATGGCTGCTCCAAGCAGGCAGCTCACTGGGCTCTCCCAGGCCTTTGCATCCCCACTGGGCTCCCCAAGCAGTCCTTGGTGATGCTGCTGTTTGGGGGCCAGTGGGTGCCACAGCCTGGGTTGGTTTCAGCCTGGAGCTGGGCAGGGCTGTGGTGGTGGCTGGTGGAGGGCCAGACCCCTGTCAGTCACCAAAACACAGGAGTCCTTCCATAGTTTGTTGAACCTTCACCCCAGATTTTGATATTTTGGATGTGGTATTATTGGTAATTTAAAACTACAGACTCCTGTAACATCAATCTGGTGTCCTGGTAGATGACAAAGCCTTATTTGGTTTGTAATTCTTCCCAGCTGGCAGCTCCTTCCCCCCTCATTACCCTTCTGTGCCCCCCACCCACGAGGGCTATGTTTTCCTTTCCGTGGGAGCCCCTCTCCCTGCTGCCCTGGGAAGTGCTCAGCATTCTGCAGGGCAGAGCTCCTGGAAGCACAAGCTCCTTGTCTGCAGAAGTCCAACACCTTGAACTGAGGCCCCGCTGGGTTAACACTTAGGTTCCAAAGTTGCTTCCAGTCAGGGGAACATCTGAGAGACAAAAGGCTCCTGCTGCCAGTGAAGCTGCTAGATCAGCACAGGAGCTGCTAGATCAGCACAGGAGCAGCTCCTGTTTTCCCTGGTGTGATGGGAAGCTGTAAAGTCTTCCAGCTCGGTGCTTTCAGCCACCTCTTGCCATCCAGGTGGCCTGAGAGCGGGACTTTCTGTGCTGGACACTCAGGTGAGGGGAGCTGGCTTTCCCAGGATCCAAACCCAGGTCTCCAGGGGATGCGCTGGAGGCTGGAGGTGCTGTTTGAAGGCAATTCTTCCCTCCACAGCTCCGCTGTGAATTCATGACACCAGTGTGGGAAGGTGCCAGCCTGTCCCTGAGGTGGGCAGAGCTGTGCCACCCTCTGGGCACAATGCTGGTCCCAGGCTGCCCAGCTCTGGCTCATGTTTTCAGTGCCATCTTCCCCACAGCTCCCATCCCTTCCTTTCTTGGAGCATGGGATCCCAGAGGGGAAGAGCTAATGGCAGGTGTTGGTGAGGAAGGCACAGCCCTGCCAGACCCAGGGATCACAGGCAGCCCCAGCAGCACCCTGCACGCTCCATTCCTGCTGGGATTGGGCACTGACACACCCAAGGTGCTGATGGGCTGGCTTTCTCTGGACACACTGAGCCAGAGAGCCCAAAGAGATACTGTCCTGGCTGGACAGGTAGGATGCTCCATCCCCCAAACTGTGCAGGGTAAGAATCACACCCTGCTCTCCCTTAGGATTTTTAGCTTCTATTTTTCATGTAACTCTGGAGCTGCTGTCCTCACCTCTTAGACAAAACAATTTCTCTCCAGGCCTGAAACTCAAGGACACCTCACTGTCTTAGGCCCCAAAAATGTAAACAGCAGAGAAACTGGGGGGCAAGCTTGGGATAGATGACTTCATTACCTGAGGTTGTAATTGGAGGTCTAACCCCGATATGCAAATGGACCAAAAACTATAAAGCACGAAAAACCCGTGACCTGTGGTCCATTTTGGGTGCAGCCCTGGGTGGGCTCTGCCTGCCCGAATGTACCGAGAAGGCCTTTGAATAAATATCTGCTTTTTATTCTCTTAATTTTGTCTGGCTTCTGTTCCAGGTAAGCCCAGGACAAGGCATCATCCCCATCACCCCCAGCCCCATCTGCAGAAGCTGGACATCCCAGTTCTGCTCATTTGAAGGAGGGTACTTCAAATCTCCCCAGCAAGTGGCTTCCTTCCTCCCAGAAGCACGCTCTGAACTGCACTTTGAGGGCTCCCAGTCCCTGCCAGAGACATCCCTGCTCTCGGGCTGCCTCCCTCCCTGCCGTGACTCTCAGTACATGGCAAGCAGGGCCATTTGCCAATGTTTGTGTCTCGACAAACAGTCTGTCAGCATTTGGGTGTGTGGCTTCAGCTGGGATCAGCTCTGCCTTCTCTCCCCATTAAATGGCAGAGCTGTGTGCAAACACCCTGGCATCAAACCATCTGGGGCCCGCTTGGGGCCAAGTGCAGAGCTCCCAGTGCCATGTGTCAGGCACCCTCTGGCACCACGGCGAAGGACGGCTGCGGGATCAGCATTCCCACATTCCCCTGCCACGGCTGGCACAGGAAGCACCCCTGCCCTGCCCACGGGGCTCTCCTCTCCCACCAGGACTGCCCAGCTGGGTGCCCTTTGCTCCAGCCTGGCTCACAGGGCACCTGGCACGAGCAGCAGACAGCGTGAGTGAAACAGGCTGCTGAAGAGTAGCAGAGATCAAAGAGCCACAGAATCACAGAACATCCTGAGCTGGAAGGGACCCACAAGGATCATCAAGTTCAACTGCTGGCCCTGTGCAAGGATCGTTGAGTCCAGCCCCTGGTCCTGCACAGGACAGCCCCAAGCTGTCAGTGGAAACAGCTTCTCATTGCTGATAGTGCAGGAATCCCCCGCTCCCACTGCCATGACGAGCTTCCCTGGCCTTCACTCCTGGAGCTGCTGAGCATTCCCCTCCCTCCCTGGCTTGCCTGGGAGATGGCAGCAGGACAGACTGTCTGCTAGGGCTGCACCCTGGTAGGGCCCAGCCTTGCTTGCACAGACACTGTTCAAGCCCAGTGGTAAGACTACGGATGTATGGGCCAGGTTCTGTCCACACTGAAAGGCTCTGGAATTGGTTTCTGGCCCAGAAACCTGGGATTCAGGTACCTTTACCTTCAGCCTGACCTCTGCTCCGTCCTCCAGCCTCAGCAGCCTGCAGCAAGAGCAGATTCTGGCTTCTGCCCAGGGTCACATCCTGCCTGGGTGTAGCTGTTGCAGGAGAAGAGCAAACCGCAAGAGGAGATGTGTGGGACGTGGTACATCCTGCCTGTCACCACTGGAGGAGACACCAGCGCCTTGCAGCAGCAGGGGCTCTTCTGAGCCAGCCCGGTGTTCCCAGAGTGCATCCACGTTCCCCAGAGCTGTGTTTGCTCCCAGGAAGCTGTTGACATGTTCTCCTGCCTTTCCTCAAGCATTAGTTCCTCCTTGCTGATCTGTGAAGGCTTTAAATGGTACCGTGGAGAAGATTTCCACTCCCTGCTGGACACCGGTGACACGTGGGTTCCCCCAGGCCCAGGGTTCTCCTCAGCACCTGCTGGGTGAGGGCCTTGTCTCTCTTAGCACAAAATCAGGATTCCAGCTAAGGCCAATAGTAGAGGTGGTGATTTATTTTACACATCTGAACCTCCTCTTGCTTGGAGGCCAACTCTGGGACACCACGGAGTGGAGCAACTCAAAGCTGAAGGACAGATGACACTCAAAGTGTGCCTGGTGGAAGAAGGCACGCACCCCCTTGCTGGACAGCCCACAGGCTCAGGGTTTGTGCTGTGGGGCACAATCCCAACCCTGAGGTTTCCCTCTGGTGGTGTTGCTGATGATGTGTTCATACACAAGTGCTATTTCCTTCCAAAATTGCACACTGATGTTTCCTGAGGCTACAAGGATGGGGCAATCAGCTTCCCCACCAAGAGAAGCCATCGAGAGCTGCCGGTGACAAACACGTAACTGATCTAAGATCAGGTTACAGCAATTATTTTCCATTTCTGCCACTGGGAGAAATGTGTGTTGCACCTACGATTATCACTAAACTGCAGCAAAAAACCCCTTCATGATCGAAGCAAGATTAAAAACTGAGCCAGAGCAAACACAGAGCACCCATGACCATTGCCCCATCACAGGAGCCTGATCCCCCAGCCCCAAGCAGAGAGTGCTGAGCTGGGAAATCAGTGCCTGACTCCACAAGGCAGCTTCTCCCAAAACAGCATGGCCTGCCTCTGTACCTGCTGCTCTTCAGGAGACCATGAACATCCATAAACATCCAGCTCCTGCAGCTGGCCAGGAACAGCAGCCAGCCAACAGATCATGCCCAGCACGTGCTGGGTCCTCGCTGGGGATGCCCAGAAGCCAGGTCTGGGATTGGGATGTGCAGGGCAGGGGCTGCCTGTCTGCCTGTCCCCCAGCGTGAGCTGCCTGGGACACACCACAGGGTGACATCCAGGTGTCCCCCTGTGGTACTGCTGGGCTGGGAATGGGCTGAAGCGGGTCTCAGCGGTGTGTGGGGGCTGCTTGTTCCTGCTCAAATGTTCATCAACACGAGTTTGCTCACAGCCATGCTCCAGAGGGGAATTATCACAGGGCTGGGATGTGTTCCTGAGGGAGATCCAGGCAGTCAGAGCTTTTCTACCCCTGCACAGGGAAGGAAGGGCAGGAATAGGGTCAGGAGTGGGGGCTACAGGGGGGCAGAGAAGCTGGAAGAGGATAAATCAGTTTGGGATTAGAAGGTGGCACTGGCAACCTGCCATGTGACAGCCAGGCTTGCGCAGCCGGGAGCCCAGCTGTCAGCCTGGTGGCAGCAATTAAATGAGGTATCGATTGAGGAATTGTTGTCTGCAGGGTTTAAGGATAAGATCGATGGAGACCAAAAGGTTTAGGCTCCGTTTACTAATTAGTCAGGCACGCTTGGGAGAGAAGCCTTTGGAGACACGGAGAGCTGAGCTCTGCACAGGCAGCACTGCCAATGTGCTGGGTGCCCCCCGCCCTGGCACCACGTCCTCACCGCTCCTGACCCTCTGCTGCCACGGGGTGAACGGGCATCGGGTGCCAGTGCCAGGGATTTAAATCAGCTGCGAGGTGGGGGCAGTGGACGGGGTGAGGATTCTGCACTGGGGTGCTGAGCTGCTTTCCTCCCATGGCAGGGACGTGGGAAAGAGGGGCTGTGCACGCGTTTGATCGTGGGGAGGAGTAAACCAAGAGGGGAGCTGCTCCCTTTGTATTGCAAATTGTCTGGGGGTGAATTGATCCATTTCTGAGGCTCTGGCATTAGTCGCAGCCTGAACACATTTCTCTTCCCCCTGCTCCTTGTGCCGCAAGCCCAGGGACAGAAAGGAGACAAATGTGGCACAGACTTGTGGCTTCTGTGCTGATTCCGCCTGTGCTCCACAGAGCCAAGCTGGGGGAGAGCACGGCGATGGCTTTATGCCCTCGGTGCTTTGTTCCCTCGCTTCCAGACGATGCCCAGGACATGGTCAAATGGGGACAAGCGGGAAATGGCCTCGCCTGGATGTGGTTTGGGTGGCCTTTGAGACCGTCTCCTTGCCTGCGCTTGTGGGAGAGGGGGTCTGTGGCTTCAAAACAGAGCTGCCTTTAAGGCAGCCGGGGCGCTGGGCTCGCCCGTGGCTCTCAGGGGATGTCTCGGTGTCAGCTGTGCCTTGGGAAGAGGCGTCGACGTGGCTCCCCCTTCCTCGGACAGCCGGAGAATTCCTCCTTTCATCTCAGCTCACCAGGAAAATTCCAGCCCAGCGGACAGAGGAGGGTCAGGAGCCGTTCGGATGGGTCCTGTGACCCACAGCCAGCCTGGGGGCACGGCCACCACAGTCATGGGTCACCCAAGCTCAGACCCGTGGGCGCTGTCACCGCAAAGCCCCTCCGGGCTGCATCCCCTGCACGGGCCGGTCCTGCCGGTCCCCAGCAGCGCGGGGGGAGCGGGGCCAGCCGGGGGTGCAGCAGGTCCTGCCGCAAGCCTCGCCCCTCAGCCGGGACTGCCGTGCGACCTGAGCCGCGCTGCCATAAACCGGCGGCGGGACGGGAGAGCCGCCGGGAGCCCGCGGAGCAGCCGGAGTCACCCGGAGCCGGAACGTGCCCCGGGGGTGGCGGGGATGAAAGGGAGGGATGCGAGAGAAAACAGAGATCAAGGGCACTGTGACGCCGTGTGGCTGTTCCAGGGTGTCTCATGCTTTCGCAGCAGGGCCGGGCAGATTTATAGCTCTGTCTTGAGGCTCTGGAGCCAGCCTCCACTTATTTCACATTTAGGAGGCAGTTTCCTGGGCTTTTCCTCTTTCTCTTTCTCTGGCTTGCAAAGCTGCATCTCCCACGCTGGAGCAGACCCATGTCCTTGTTCTCTGCATGGGGAATCGGTGCCTGGGACAGATACAGTGCCTCTGCCAGGGCCAGACAGGACCAAACAGGGTCTAAGGGATCGTTGTGTTCCTGCTCTTGTCATACAGCTCTGTGCCACTGCAGCGTCCAGACACTGAATTTAACAATCCTTCTCTATGGGAGACACAAACCAGGCAGCTGGCCCAGGGCTGCCAAAGCTGTAATGTTCTTCCAATGTGGATTTTCCTTTCCCTATTCTCCCCCAGCAGTGGGGCTGACCACCCTGCCTATGGCCACCTGTCCGGCTAAGAGGGAACAGAATCTCCTGTGGGTTTCTGTGGGTTTTAGAGCCAGCAAATGTCCTTTAGACTCTCTGCTCCAGAAGCCATTTCAGCCCATGCCGCCTTCTCCACATGGCTGTGATGGATGAGAAATGCAGGAGACTGACACAGTTCAGACAGCACATCCAGGGTCCTGGCTCGTGATGTGACTCTGCATGTCGAGCATGAGATCAGAGCACTGTTTTCTAACTGTTTCCTGGACAGGTTTCAGGAACCACCCAAGCTGGCCCACTCGTCTCCCTGGTTTCCTGCTTTCCAGCATCTGCCTCTGCCAGGAGAGATGGTGGTGGGTGGCTGATGATGGGTACCCCAGTGCCACCCTGACCTCCAACACAGTTCTGGGGGACCCTTAGTTATTTTCCAGGCCTGCTGCCATGATAAAGCGCTGGAAGATTCCCCCAGGGGAGATGCAGATAAGGACAGACCCATCTGCAGAGAGACAGAAAAAGCTCCAGAAATCAGTCCGGGTCTCCCAGCAGATGCAACAAGTCTCCTCCATAATTGATTATTTCACATTTCCAGGCTGCCAGAACATGCAGGAGGTACTGCTGCCTCCACAGGTCACCACGACAGAGGGCACATCAGAGCTATTCCCACCTCTCCTCCCTTTTCCTTGTGTCGTCAGCTGCGATCCAGCAGCAGAGAGAACAAAGAGCAGGCGTTGGGAAAGCTGTTACAGCTCCCCACTGGGTTTTCTGTGAAGCAATGGGAAGCAGGACTGAACTCCAGCCCTTCCAAGGGAATCAGTGGAAGCCCAGCACCCTTCTGGGCCTCCCCATACCCTCAGTGTGGTTATTACTCTTTAGCACAGACACACCCATCTACAGGCAGACAAACAACCCCAGCAGCAGGCAGGAGGTTTCTTGTCTGTGCGCAGGAAATCTCCGTCTTTTAGGCTCAAGGGAGACCTCACCCATGTGTATAAACACCTAAAGAGAGGGTGCAGAGAAGATGGGGCCAGGCTCTTCTCGTTGGTGCCCAGTGACAGAACAAGAGGTGATGGGCACAAATGGAAACACAGGAAGATCCCTCTGAACATCAGGAAACATTTTTCCCTTTGAGGTCCGGGCTGCACAGGGAATTGTGGAGTCTCCATCCTCAGAAGTATTTAAATCTGTTTGGACATGGAATAGGGCGACTGCCTCTGGGTGGTCCTGCTTGAGCAGGGGGCTGGACCAGGTGACCTTCAGAGTTCCCTGCCAACCTCAGCCGGTCTGTGATGCTGAGATCTTGCTGGAGGTAGTTTTCCATTGTTCTTCTTTCCAAGTCGAAGCCTTAGATTCTTCTCTCTCCTTCCTACTGATTTGCCCAGGTTGATGGCTGTGACAAATACCAAACTGACCTGTGTGGGGCCAGATGGACGTGGATCCAGGCAGAGGAAGATGTTTGCCTGCTCAGCCACAGCCCTGGGAAAGCAGCAGACTCTGTGTATGGGCCAGAGCCACCACACGCAGGAAATTTCACTGGCTCCCTCCGTGCCAGGAGGAACAGGCAGGCTGGGAACACCCACACGACCTGGCCTTGGCCCCTCCAACACTGGGATTGGCGTGGACTCAGCCAAGGACGTATTAAGAGATGGACTCTGCACAGAAAGCAGGGCTGCCCCTGGGAGCACATCCCACGCCAGGCTGTTCCTGCTGCCCAGGCTTCCTCCCACCCAGACTTCCCTTCCTCAGATCCAGGTCACTGCCTCTTGCCCTCCCATCATCAGAGATGGTGAATAATTCACTCCATTTCTGTCATTACCTTGAAGGTATTTATAGTGTGTGATCAGTGCCCACAGAGAATTCCCTCTCCCAAGCTCCATAAATTGCGTTGTCTCGCTCTCTCCTCCCCACTGCCTGCGCTAATTGCTGCGTTGTGTTTGCTGACCTCTTGCATTTTGTTTGGTTCCTTGTGTCCTTGGACCATGGGGGCAAAGGCTCTCTCCATTGCTCCCCAGGCTCTCCACTGGGGCCACAATGTTGTGGGCAAACCGATCCCCAGGTAACAGGGGCACAGCGGGTGTTGTGAGACTGCGGGGTCATCCCTCTGCTTGCTGGGAATTCAATGTGGTCTTACACAGGGGCACATCCCACACGGAGGAGGAGCTCAGCTGGAATGGTGGGATGGGTTTTTTTTCAAATCAAGGGCAGCTGGAGCATGTGGTGAGCTCCCAACGACCCTGGATGGGTTATTGCTAACTCCAGCTCAGCCTCTACAGGTTTTGGGGTCAGGAGGGACCTAAGGTGATGTATGGCTCAGTGTCCACAGCCAGGTTGGATGGGCTTCTGAGCAACCTGGTCTAGTGGGTGGCATCCCTGCCCATGGCAGGGGGTTGGAGCAAGATGAGCTTTAAAGTCCCTTCGAACCCAAACAATCCTATGATTATATGAGGGCAGATTTCTCCCAGTAGTTTTTTGTTTTGGCCATGCTGTACTTTAGAGCTCTCTCTTTCCATGAGGAACCATCCATCTCTCATGCCCTTGGCAGGACTCACTCATAAACAGGCCAAGTGTTACTCACGGTGTCCCAAACTCTCAGGGTCTGCCACCAGAGCTGCTTCAGAGGAACATGTGGTTTTGAGCTGTCCCCCATGGCTCAGGAAACACCATAGCACTGCAAAGTGGGCACAGAAAGCTCGTGCTCAGTGATACCTCCCTGGCCTGGAGATAAGCACAGAATCACAGAATTATTAAGGCTGGAATAGCCTTCTAATATCATCAAGTCCAACCATCAACCCAGCACTGCCAGGCCCACCCCTAAACCATGTCCCTAAGCACTGCAATCCAAGCTTTAGTGCTTGCTGGTCAGGGCTGGACAGCCCGTAGGGCATCCTGTGACAAGAACCAGGAGATAAAGGCACCAGGCACGTAGCAGCACTGAGCCTGTGTTCCTCAGGGATGCAGTTAGTTCTCGGCAGTTGTATTAAATCTTTGTTTCTGTATCCTTGGCTCTCAGCACCGCCAGTCTCTCATGGCAGGGAGTCCCATGGATTAGACTTTCGGGAAACAGCCTGCTCCTCCCCAGCTCAATGTTAATGTGGTTACTTCCAGAGTTGCTCAAGGTCACTCCGTCCCTCCCATCTGAGGGAGGATCACGAGCTGAGCTGTGCCAAGTGTGGCAGGTCTGAGCCGCTGGTGGGGCAGGATCCAGAGCTGGCCTCGGCTGGGGGCACAGTGGGGCAGCTGCTGGTCTGCACAGGGCCCTGGGGCAGCTGTGGGTCCCACGGGAGGGCAGCAGTACCCCCAGGGCTGGTGACACTGGAGCAGAGCTTTCCCGCAGGGTGGGCTTTGCTGCCGCACTGCCCGAGGGACAAAGCGCAGAGGGGAGGACAGGACTGGAGCAGGTCAGGGAGGCCACGGCTGCCCAGACCCACGTCCGAGCTTCACCCCCCTCTGCTCACACCAGCGGGATGGGCATCCCAGGAAACTGCTCTCCTGGGCACTGGGCACACGCGGGCTGCTGCTCCAGAGCTGCCATGCTCCTTCTCAGAGGTGTCCCCACCGGTCACCGGCTGTCCCACCGCAGGGAGTGGGGACATCGCCACCGCCTGCAGCTCTCCCGGGCCCAGAGCAGGCGGATGCCCGGCTCTGCCCCGCTCTGCTCTGCTCGAGGGACCAGGGCGAGCGCGGCAGGCGGCACTGCTGTGTAGATGCTAAGCTAGGCCAGCATATGGTGCTGTAGGTCCATGGTATAGCTTGTGAGACAGCACGGTGACCTGGGCTCCGGGAATTGCTACAAGTCAGCCCAGTAGCACTGGGGAAGCTTGTGGAGGCTGTCTCTTATTTTGCTTGGTTTTTTGGAAGGGCAGATGTTTAAATCCTAGAAGGTCCTGGCTCCAAACCCTACAAAGCAGAGGATGAAATGTAGATGCTGTGTTTCTGAAGCGACGCTGCTGCACTCGAGACCCCGTCCTGGCTACCGGCACGGGGCTGTCGGTCCCATGGGGCTGGCAGTGAGGATCCAGCACACCCAGCCTGTGCCTGAACGGTGGGAGATGCTACGGGCACAGGCCAGTGGGAAGGGCGATACATGCAGGGAGAAATCTCACTTTCCAAGCGCTGCTGTGCAGCATTTCCTGGCTGCTTCCAGTTTTAGAGGATTTCTTCCCAAGGAGAAAAAGGAGGAGTCCCATTTTCCCAGGGACAGCAAGCACTGTTTGCCTCATCCCACGAGTCTACTGTAAAAGAGTTTTGCTGAGCAGTTTTCAGCCAGTCACATGCAGAGGACCGCTGTACCCTCGCTGCCATGGGGAAACTCCACTGCCTGCCCCCACTTCAGGCACAGGAAAATTCTCACACCTCTGCCATTTATATTCTTATCTCACAGGTGCAGATTTTTACAAAATGCTCACCTGACCCCCAACAATGTCCCCTCTGCTTTCATGGGTGCCCAAGGACAGAGCTTTGTGCTGTCTGGAGCATGCCCTGGGGACCCAATGGCTCCGAGGTGGCTGAGTGAAAGTGCCACTGCTGGAGGCGGTCACGGGACCCGGCTCCACAGCCCAGCCCGATGGCCAGGTGGCAGGGGATGCCAAGAAGGGGAGCTCTGGCCCATGCTGGGTCCCCAGGCACTGCACTCACGCTGGCATCACCTGAGAGCTTCCCAAGGGCGGGGGGCTGCTGGTGCCTGCCAGAGCCACCCTCCCAGCAGAGTGGTGTTGGGTGAGGGTCACACCCCGGGCACAGCCCCCACGCCAGTCCCAGGCCAAGGCAACACATCAGCACAGCACAAGGCCACCCAAACCACCCTTCCCTCCCTCCCTTCCTTCCTCCCTCCTTCCTCCCTCCTTCCTCCCTCCCACGGTCCGCTGGCTCCCCAGCTCACAGCCCTTCCTCCCAACATCGAGGGGCACTGACGTGACATTAACCCCGTGTTCTCCACAGCCTCCTTGTTATTACAGCCCTCCCACGGGGAAGAGTGCATGGCTGTTGTGTGGGGGTCAGGTTCCAGTGGGTGCAGCGTTGAGGGATCACCTCAGGCTCTGGGACAGCTCTAGAGCCCCTCTGCTCTCTGCTGTCCCCTCCAGCAGCCCTCTCCTTGATGCTCTGGTCCCTGGGCTGGGACCAGTGTTCTCCCTATGGCTGGAAGCAGTGGGAAAAGCTGGTCCCTGCACCTCGGAAGGAGGGTGCACCCTGTCAGCTCGGCTCCAGCAGGGTGCCCTGCTCCACACAGGGATTTCAGGCTGTGGCTGGAGCCTTCAGCATTTCCACATTTAATGTTGTCCTTTGTGTTTCTCAGGCAGGAAGAGCCATGTGTACAAATAATTAAAGGGAAGAATCCAAGTGATTAGGGCAGATGATTATTGTCAAATTATGATTTATCTCAGAGGGAAATTAGTATCTCCCCCTCCCCCAAAGGGCTCAGCCTAGCACAGTGAATGGGCACTGGTTTTTTGATTAATAGATGCCTTTAGAAGGTCACCTACATCCATTGCAGATTAACTCAGTGGGAAAAGTTCTTTCAGTAATTCAAGCTGTTGTTCTCACAAGCTGTCAGCTCGCCGCGAATCGGGAAGGTCCATCCGTTACAGGGCTGCTGGGTTGGAGGGGATCTTTCTTTCCTCCGGACACATAGGCGTGATATATGATGCACAGAGACATGGATGACCGAGAAAACGAGCTGTGGAAAGAAAACAAAAACAGCAGTAAAGGGAAGCGAGAGAGCTGAGAGAGCAGGCCCAGGCAGCCTGGGGCTGGGACTGGAGGGGCAGAGCTCAGCTTGAGGCTGGTGTGGGAGCAGCGGTCCCAGAGCTGCTCTGCTCAGCGTGGTGAAGGGTTGCATCCCCCTCCATGAGCTCCTCCTGCTGTGGAGACAATAACTCATCTTGTGTTGGTTCCATCCAAGCTGGTGTTGAGACATGTCCATGGAGGTGTTGGGAAGGCTGGAGCCAGTGTCCCACAGGACCTGACAGTCTCCTGTGCGCTTCTGGCAAAGACCCCACCATGGCAAAGCTTGACTCTTCCACAGCATGGGCCTCGCAGCTGGATGAGGAGGAATGACCACACCAGGGTCTAACAGCAACTCAGGCATCTACTTGGGGAAGGCAGGAACTGGTGATGGCAAAGTGGAAACAGGACCAGCCGGGCTGGGATGAGGAGGAGTTGGGACTTACACCGCTTTTGGACACTATTGGTTCAGCAGCCAGCCACAAACCTGTGAGCAGTGTCAGAGATGCTGCTACTGGTACAAGCTGCTCTTCCTATTGACCTTCTCTAGATGTTCTGTTATTATTCCTTCAAGCTTCATAACGCCTGTGCTTAACAAAGTCTACAGAAGGGACTTCTTTCCTCCTCGTGTGTCCATCCCTGCATGGACAGACACAGGAGATGTCACTGAGGTGACATCCTACATGGTGACTTTGTGCCATTGAGTTCTGAACACCGACCAAGGCCCAGCACCTCAGGCTGTGTTGGGAATGATGTGACGATGGTGCAGCTCCTGCCATGATGCTGTTTACAGGTGCCCATTTTTAACTTGTGTGCATTTAAGACAAAAAGAGTGACAGGAGAGTCCTGCAGGTATCCTGCATTTTAAGGTGGAAACAAAGTGATGAAGATGACTCTGTTCCTTGATAAATAACCATGATGATTGTATTTAGATTTCTTTTCACAAATGAATGATATTTCAGCAGAGTCATCAAAAATTCCCACTAACAAACGTTTCTTTTGCATCCATCTAGCCTTCATCATAAATCTATGTACCAGGCATTAATAATATTTTCAGCACCAGATTGATTGACTAGAACATAGCTTGGTTTTCTCTAAACACTAAGGGGTTCTCAACTGATTTATCGCTTACTGAAGTCTGCACATATTTATATGTGTACCATATTCCTTGTTATATACATGCCCCTCCTTTACCCAAGCTTGCTTCAGCAGATCCATCATGGTGGTGTCAATGGCTACTGTAGATCTGGACATCTCGTTGCCAAATCTATAGCAGAGGCTTTGCTGGCCCAGTACAGAGTCGGCGTGTTTTTGATAAATGACTTTTAAGGCCAGAAGAAACAATTAGATCGCTTTGAGTGGCATAGTGGAGAGGCTCTTATTCAGTCACTCCTGCACAAGGTCCAGTAATTTGAAGAAACTCAATGTTTTCCTTCCAGAAAAGTCTTCCGTTTTGGAGCATCAAGGGATTGCTGGTTAGGCTGGTTTTAATGCAAAGCTTTGGATATTTGGAACGTTTGGGGGCGTATATGAGATTCTTGCTTTGATATATTTAAGTTAGTTTGAGGCTTGCTGAGAAGAGCTTAAGCCTGTGGGCGACACTCTTCAAGGGCTTCAGGCTGGAGAAGAAATAAAAACATCTCCTGATGCAGTTTCTAAAGCTGTTCTCATCTAAATCGTGAGGGATTGGCCACAGAGTGCATCTTCTGGAGCTGGTCCCTGTATCCATCACACACATCCTTAGACAGGACACAACAAAATGGAAGAGGAAAGAGCAGCAGGACAGCACTGAAGACCAGTGTGCCAGTTTGCCCTGTATAGCCAGGCTCCTGTTCTAGATCTCAGCATCAGTCGTCACAGGGCTTAAGAAGACCAATGGCAGGGACAGGGACAGAGATTCCTGCTTCCAGCACACCCGGCAGTCTGATTTTGGCTTCCTGGGGAGCGGGTGCTGGTGAGCTGATGAGAGAAAAGCTTTTAGACAGCGGCTGCCCAGAGAGCCAAGCCCCAGCTGGAGGGTTCCTCTCTGACATGGGCATGGCATCCTCAGGACACTGCGTCTGTACCAGTGGGAGGAGGCAGCTGGAGAAGAGATCAGATTGAGAGTTTTATTTTTGCCCCTTTAATATCCTTTGATTCCCTGGTAGGCACTGGGGAGACTGGCGGGTGCACTGCTGTGCCCAGCTCTGGTGGGGAAGCATCGGCGGGTGTTGTGCACCATTGCAGTGATCACTGGTGTGATTGACTGGCTGTCTAATGGGTTGTTACAGCACTGCAGAGCCTGGCTTGCTCTCCAGGTTAACTGTGAGGAGCTTGGGAGATGAAGCAACACTCCTCTAAATTGGGCTGTGCATTGGGAGCAGCAAGAAGGATCTCAAAAAAAACCCCGCCCTACCCTTTGCAAAATTTTCTTATATCATCTTTCACAAGGGAGGCCACAAAAAAAAGGAGGAGGTGCCAGGAGTCAAAAGGGAGTTTTCAGGTGGATTTATGGGGGTTTTTTTCCTTCTTTGAAAGGCCTGAGTTGTTCAAGGCAGGTTTACTGCTCCTGGAGATTTTGTTAGTGCAGGTATGTCCAACTTCTGCCTTGCTGTCCTTAGCTTGGTGCAAGGAAGCCAATGGCTCGGGGCCTTTGCAGCCCTGTACATGAAGTTAAGGGTGAGGTGTTCAAGCTACAAATGTTCCTCACCAGGCACACAAATCTGCTGTCCCAGATGTTTGATGTGAATCTCAGACACTTCCTATCCGTTTCTAATGTGCTCACATGTCCTACACAGACACACTGTGGATGTCACTGACCCAAGAGCTTCCAGTCTGTGTCCTTGGCTACAAAATCAGCTCTCCTCTCAACAGGAGTATTGTCACCAGGCTCGTGGTGCCAGTGGCTGTGCTAACCCACAGCTGATGTCCCAGTAGAGCAAGGAACAGGTGGCCTCAGGACCTTTCCTTTCCTTCTCAGGTCCTCACACAAGTCCCACCATGCAAAGCCAACCTGGGAGCCACAAGCTGGTGCAGCCCTTGCCCCAGGTGACCAAGCCCACAAACCATGCTGGGTGAGGAAAGGATGATCTCCCTCCCTTGTGATGGGAAGGACTTGGATGCCAGAAGACAGAGGAGTTTTGGCTGCAGGATTGCTTTGGAAGAGCAGATCCCTGAGCTCTCTCCAGCAGTGTGTGACTGAGGGCAGCTCTCCCTGGGGGAAGGCAGGAGGGAGGATGGAAGATCCCGTGCTGAGCCTGGAAGCAGCCTGCCTCCGGCTGGCTCCTGGAGGGACACGGAGGACCACGCAGCTCCCGCTGTCAGTGCTATGTGTGGCAGGAGCACACTTGCTGTTTGTTCTGGCTCTCGGAACAGCAGGCCTTTGATTCCCTTGGTAGAGCTCATCTGCGCTTCTCTCTGGCCTCCTCCTTCCTCTGTGCCAACCACGTGCCCCCCAGCCCGTGGGCTCTGCTGTCATTGTTGGCTGCTGGTTCCACTGGCCCCAGCTTATTGCATCTGTTTTGATTTGCTGGGCCTTGCATTCAGCCATCCGTTCAGCGTTTATTGTGGGTTTCTAAGCGGCGGCTCCGGGTGGTCATCGGCGGCTCCTTTCTCCCAGGCCGTGCACCAGCTGCATATTAATTAATTGCTCCCCTTTCTCCGCTCCCTCGCTCCCTCCCCGGCTCACCGCGTGGCATTTGCGGTTTGCAGACTTTGTGGGAACACTCTGTGACCAAAGTCCGGCTCTTCCCTGCGTGAAGGTGTGAGGAGGCCTTCGCCACCTCTCACAGGGAGGCTGGGGATGACACCAGAGGCAAATCTGGCCCCTCTCCTGCAAATCTGTGCTGGGAAGGCCTTCCCCTGATTGCTCTGTCCATCTGCTGGCCACTGGCCATTCCTCACCATTGGCTACTGCCTGATGCTTTGTCCAGCCTAACTTCAGTATCCTGAGCAGTGAAGCCCTGGCCCTTTCTCTGGCTGATCAGTGCCATGCCAAGAAAATTACAACTTCTACATAGTCTCCCCAAACATGGAATCATAGAACCACAGAATCATAGAATCACAGTCATAGAACCATGGAATCATAGAATTATAGAATCATAGAGCCACTGAGGTTGGAAAAGACCTCCAAGATCATCAAGTCCTGATGCTAGGAGGTTCTCTTTCCCTAGTGCCAAACAGAATTTCACTTCATACTGTGAGATGTTGCACTGAGAGAAAAAATAAAAATAAATGCTCGTGTTCACAAGCCTGAGCAGGCTCCTTCTGCCCAGCCTTGTGCTGCTCCTCTGGGCTACAGCACTTTGGAGACTGGGCTGGCTTGAATCATGAGCCTGCCCTGGCTCTGAAGTGTTGTGTTGCTTAATGACTGATGATAATGTCTCTGTATGTAGGCTTGTAGCCTGGCCATCCATCTTTAAATTTCAAAATCTTTCCTCCTCAGCCATTACCTCCACCCCCATAATCATTCCTGTTGCTCTTCTCTGAATTCCGCCTCATTTGTCCTTGTTTGAAGGTAGAGCACAATCAAACCAGCCAGTCTGGGAGCCTGGGTGGGGGCTGAGGCCCCAGAGGGGTCAGGACTGAGTTTTGAGAGGGGCTGAGGCCTCAGAAGGGTCTGGGATGAGGTTCAAGACAGGTCCACCTTCACTCCTTGGCCCTGAGCTGCCCTGAGGTCCAGAAGGTTCATCAACAGCCCATCCAGCTGTGTCAGCATCAGCTGACCTGGGAGGAAAGGTATTTCTCCAAAGCTTTATGAGGACAGAGGCTGTGGGCTGGAAATGCTTCCAGCACTTAACCGGCCTGTGCCTGTATGTGCTCACCTCCCCCCAAAAAATCGTTGCACAGAAATGGCTCCATGTTTTTGACAAGGCCTGCCTGCCCACAGGAGCTCTTAGCAGAGGATGCTACACCTGAGCTCAGTGACACGGATAATGGCACAGTCTGCCAGATTGGGACACAAAATAAAACATGGAAAGAGAGTCCATATCTCGGGAAGTCTCTGGTCCGTGCTGCTGCTTGGAGCAGCTCTGCTGGCAGTCAGATGTGGCTTTGTTTGGCCGAGTCTTGAGAATGCCACACCTCTGGCACCCAGCCCCGGGCTGCACCACCCACCTGGGGAAGGCATTTTTTCTAATATCCAACCTGAAGATTCCACCTGCAGCCGTCGCCTCTCGTTATCCCGTCCACCAGTGCTGAGACCTCGCAGGTTAATGACACTGGGCTGTTCTCTAGGGTGATAACTTTTTGTTTTAAGGTGAAAGAAAGCCAGACTGACTCCCCAATGTGCAAAGAAAGGCCTCCTCCCACCCATATCCAACTCGCCATCATCCATCCGAGCCGGCGGCCGCTGCCGCTGCTGCTGCAGACCATGGCATTGCTCCTGTGCAAAGACGGGGCCTGGCAGCTCTGCTAAGCCCCCAATTTTTTCTGCCTGGAGTAAGACTGGCACTTTTTCATCCTAGCAGGAGAACTGTGGTATCCAAATTAAGCACAAGCTGTAGTGTTTGAAGTCTGAGCAATGAGCTTTCCTTGGCAATGGGTGGGTTTCTATCATGGGGGTAGGGAATTCCTCGTCTGCCCTTGGTTTCACTCCCAAGCAATTTCTGTTCCGTGTCCTCACCTCTGTTCATTTGACGGGCTCCAGTGGGATAAGTAAATCACAATTCAAGCCACAGTTAGGGGAGCTGGCCAAAACATTTGATAGGAACTTAGTTAAATGGAAAGATTGTCCCTTTTTAATAAATAAGTGGAGTTGGCATGAATTCAATTTGACATTTGCCATATTCTGCAGAATTATGAGCATTCACTTTTTTCAGAAACAGTATTTAAACAGAATGCTTTTGGTTGATGACAAATTTTGAACAGTTTTGAAGAAGATTTCAGTAAAAATAGACAATGTGTTAGCAAACAAAAATCAGGGGGCTTGTGAATTTCCAGGGAGACCTCGGGTGGGTTCACAGGCAACCATTCCAACCATTTTTCAACTCAGGAAAGCTGATGTGAAAAAGCTACTGAACTCCTTGTGACCATTATTGTTCGGGCAAAGAGGAATGGCTTCAAACTGAAAGAGAGTCAGTTTAGATTGGATATTAGGAAGAAATTTTTCCCTGTGAGGGTTATGAGGCCCTGGCACAGGTTTTGCCGAGAAATTGTGGCTGCCCCATCCCTGGAAGTGTCCAAGGCCAGGTTGGACGGGGCTTGGAGCAACCTGGGATAGTGGAAGGTGTCCCTGCCCATGGCAGGGGCTGGAATGGGATGAGTTTTAAGGTCCCTTCCAACACAAACCATTCTGTGATTCCATCACTCTCTGATTACTCAGATACCTCCAGTTCAACCCAGTGCCTCTGGACAGAGATGATCTTGTTCCTGCCAATAGGTAAGAAAGTGTTTGCATTTCCTCAGTGTCCCCAGCTCCAAATAATCCCTACCTGCACATGGCTTCAAATATCCTGCACAAAGCAGCTTCTTGCCAGCTCTTGGCATGGGCAAGGATGCCCAGCAGGATGGGGAGTGTTGATGTGTGGTGCTATAAGCAAAGGGCACATGTCTGGAGCCACTTCTTTGGTCTGTACATGCACGCCTGCCCCAGAGAGCCAGGTCCTCTCCTCCTTTCACTCCTGTATCCTCCGTGTTCTGAAGAAAGGAATTCTGTCATCTCCAGCCCCAGGAAGTGGGGTATCTTAATCTCTCAATTTTTAAAACCAATTAGCTCTGTCCACCAATGCAAAACCTCCTGACTTCAGTCCCAGCAGCATCAAAACTCTTCCTGCTGCAAGTAACTTGGAGATCTTGCTTAGCAGCTGCACTTGGTTTTGACAATTTCTTCCCAGACAGAGGCAAACTGGACAGGAGTCAAGTGGCACTGCCATTCTGTCAGGTCCTGCCAGGAACAATCCTGTCGGAGCCTCTCCCTCTCAATGTTTGAGCATATCTAATGTCTGCAGCCAGGACATAACTCCCAGCTGCCTGAGTGGGGAGGTTGTCAGTGCAGGGTTTTTTCTGGGAACTTCCTAAAGACCTCAGTGAAACCCTTCTCTGTGGATGCACTGATGGGGACACACTCAGACTGACACCTTTGCCAGCGTCTTCCTTCCCCTCCCTGCGTGATGTGGCCCTGTGGAGGTGAGAAGCTGATCAGTCAGTGACAACTAAAACAAAGAACCATGGCCACAAGTTTGGCTTGAGACATTCTGGTTAAAAAATGTTTTCTCTGTATGGGGGTTTCTTCCCTGGACAGGTCACCAGAGAAGTGGTGCTTTCAAGAAGCAGTCAGGACAAACCACAGCTGATCTGGTGTAGCACTGGCCATGGTCCAGCTCTGAGCAGATTGGATTAGAAATCTTCAGAGATCATTTCCCATCAACATTTCCTTGTGTCTTTGATGGATGTGGATGGAGAAGCCATTGGTTTCCCTTTCACTGAGTAACAAAGCTTGGGCGCATCCTTTTTCTTTATTGTCCCCTTGCCTTGGTCTTCTCTTGCATTGCAGCCCCTTTAGAGACCTTGTTTGTGCAAAATGTAAAATTATGTACTTAGATCACAGAGTAATTGGTTTACCCTGGTTCAGGCATGTTCTCAATCCACTTGAAAGTGTGTGAGAATCTCTCAACAATGGGCTGGTCCTCACGTCACACCAGGCTTGACACGAAAACAAGGGGCGTTGGAGAAACCCTTTAAGAAGCCTTAAGATACTGGATTTGCTCAGCAGATACTCTTTTCCCCTTCCCTCTTGAGTGAAGTATGGCCAAACAGCTGGGTCAGGGACAGACATGGCATGGGCCAAAGGGATCTGAACTGCCCCGTGCTCCACAAAGTCGTGAGTTATCCCAGCTGGCTTCTCACACCCCAGAGCTCCTTACCTAAATCACAACTTGCTGTCTGAGCCCCGTTTACAGCCAGAGACGGAGCTGTCCAGTTTCTTCTGCTGGGACAAACTGGTCTCTGAGGAGAGGTCCTCCTTTCTTACCAGGGAAATCAGATCACTTAGACAAAAAACTGTTATCACTTAGAAAACAAACTTTTAGTTTTCTAAACTCAGAAGGGAGATCCAAATGGTCAGGGCACCAGAACAAGACTCCCCAGCTGTTGGGTAAGACCAGGGTGGGATCCCTCTTTGACCATGATGTTTTTTGCTGGAGGGTAGGTAGACCTGGACAAGCAGGTGGTCAATACTTACTTTTCCCAGCTTCCTTGGGAACTCTGGTGGTGTCTTATCAAAGGCCAGTGGTCATGCACAGCTTTCCAAATCCACCTTCCATCCAACAGTCGCTTTGTGCTGTCCCACCTCCCCTACTGACAGTTCAAGGACTCCTCCTGCTCCCTACTGACAGTTCAAGGACTCCTCCTGCTCTCTGCTGACTTGTGTGTCTTTCTGGAGCCCTCTTCAGCAAGACATGTCAGCGCTGAGGTCCAGCCTTCCGTAGGGGGTAGCAGGAGACAAGAGAATGCAGTGACTGCTGGACATCTCTCTCATTGATATGTCCTGACCCTCTGTGCTCAGAGTTTTATTTGCTGAGACACTGCAAAAAAATACTGTGAGGATAGTCCAGCTCCTGCCTGGAGAGCGACCATGTAAAAATGGCACCTTCTTACCCAGCCCACCAGCTCCCCTGTGCATCAGCCTGAGCTGATGTGGCAATGACAGGAATCAAATCGTGCTGCCTGGCATGACTCACAGCTCTGCAGAGCTGGGCTGGCTACAGAGGAGGGAGCTACAGGATGCATTTTATGTGGAATCATCAAAAAGTGCATCCTACCCTTCACACACGTGCAGAGCCTGGCGCAGGCCATGCAGCAGCCGTGCTCCAACGGGCACAGGAAAGAGACTGACTCTGTTCCCTTTTACACCCATCCTTTCTGTCTTGGAAATGGAGGAACGGTGGCAGGGCTGGGAAGCGAGGACCAGAAATCCTCATTTCCCATCCAGTGAGGATGTGGGCTGGGACACCCTGGGAAGGACTGGCCCTGCCTGGATCACCGATGCACACGGGTCACAAAGGCAGGGTTTGCTCCCCAGCAGGCCCCACGCTGTTGCAGAGAAAGAGAAGGGTTTTTCAGCCCTGGAGCTGCACACAGCCTGGTCCTTGCTTTGTGCAGCCATGCAGCCACGAAAGGCTCTCTCTGAGCTTTACTTTCTCTTACATGGCCAGTAAGGGATAATCACCATGGATTGGTCTCGCCAGAGAACTCAGGCTCCCCTCTGGGAAAATAACACTGCTTCTTTGTGAGCGTGACTGTTCTTTCCAGCTGTCTGAGGCAAGGCTTAAAGAGGAACTCTAGCTCTTCAGTAAACTGTGGGGAAGCATGGCCAGGTAGCAGTCAGTTCCAGTGGGAAACATCTCCAAGAGACCTAGAGAAAGACTCAGGAGTCCTGTAATCAGACAAATTCGTGATATCTAGGATTGTTGAGGTTACTGATTTTCAACTCTGCATCCAAAGACAGCATCTGCAGGAAAATGGCATGACTAGACCTTTACAGAAGGACTCACAGGGCAGCAAAGAGCTGAGCAGGTGTTCAGTGAAGTCAGCTTTTATCTATCCCAGAGAACCTTTGGTATGGGTGGTACAAGCGACGGAAAAAAATCGGAATCTCAATTTCTTACTGAGCTGATGGGATGGCAAAACATCTGTTAGCTTCAGGCTGCGTGGATTTGATGTGGGATCCTTGCAAACTGGAAGTGGGAGGCACCTTGGGTGAGAGCAGCTGTGAGAGTTCACAGCTCTGAGTGGCAGGGGAGTGGCAAGAGAAAGGCAATGGGCTTGGAGATGTCTCATATGGCCTTGGAGAACCAGGAGGTGACATCCCAGGGCTTAAGGGGGACAGAGAGGAGGGCTGCTGACACTTATTTACAGAAATTATCCTAAGCATACGAAGGAAGGCAAGGAAACACAACAAATAACCCAAGCAGCTGAATCCTGAACTACTCACTGCTCTGAGACTGGGGAAGGAAAAAACAAACTGCATAACTACAGCCAAGGAATGGATAAAGAAGACTATGAGAACATGGGTCAAACTCAGCAAGGCTGAGGCTCAAGAAGAGGCACAGCTAGCCAGAGGACAGGACAGCAAAGTCCCTCCTGCCTGCCTGGGCACACGCCCGTCCCTCACACTGAGAAGCCCTTTGGATGAGTTCATGACCCAGGGACTTGTTGCCCACCTCTGCCAACACAAGGTCAATAGTGCCACTGGTGACTCCCTCCAGAGCTCTTTCAGGACCCTGAGGCCAAGAAGGGGCCCTGCCTGGTGCAGACCTGAATGACAGTGTCATCCAGCACAGTGCAAGGCAAGGTCTGCCCGGGGCTACCTGGTGCACCACCTGCAAGTGGTTCAGCTAAAGCCTGACTCAGTCCCCATCTGGATGCTTGGAAATGAGTTGTGGTGGGTGAGACCGGCTGACTGCTGAACGCTTGTGCAGAGATGTGTGTAAGTCAGCGCCGACCCAGAAAACTGGCAGGAGAGTGGCAGTGATGCTCCCTTCTGGCTCTGCTTGCATCTCTTTCTGTTTAGTTCAGGATTACGAAGCTAAGTCCCATTTTATATGAAATAAGGAGATCTGAGCCATATGTTGTGCAGGTTCAGATCACATCTTGTGGCACAGATCTGCAGGGAAACTTCCGTGAGTCTTGAACCAAATCGGTGGTATCCAGGTGGAGGTTACATCTTGTGGAAGAGGCAGCTTGAGATAAACAAGGTCAGAGAAAGGGTGACACAGTATCTGTGCAACAGAGCCAGCACCACCAACCCCTGGGACACAACTGCTGCCAGTTCTGCCCTGGGCACTGGGAAAATGAGGCACAAGGAAGGTGAATGACTCAGCCCTTCTTCAGGACACCTAAGTGAAGCAAAGGTCTCCTGGTATCCTACACTGAAGGGTAGCACGCTCTAGGCCACTTGCTCCTCCCTCCAGCCCCAGGCTGTCTCTCCCTTTAGATCAAAAGAAGATTTTCAGGGGAGGATGATCCTGATGGACCTGTTTCTGTGTGTGGCATTTTAGAGCCCTGGGAAGTTTTCATCCATGGCAGACAGAAAGTGAGGCCCCAGGCACAGGGAGGCTTTGTGGGCTGAAGCTTTGTGGGTGTAGTGGGTCTGGCTGGGATGAAGCTCGTTTTCCTCCCAGCAGCCCTTATGGTGCCGTGTTTTGGATTGGTGACTAAAACAGTGTTGATAACACACTGGTGTTCTGGTTAGTGCTGAGCACTGTTTGCATTGTGCTGAGGATTTCTCTGTTTCCCATTCCACCCCCAGGCATGAGATTGGGAGGGTACAGAGCCAGGACAGCTGATCCCAACTGACCAGAGGGCTATTCCAGACCATATGATGACAGCAATAAAAGCTCAGGGAAAGGAGGATGAAGGGCTGTTCATGGTTATGGTGTTTGTCTCTCCAAGTATCCATCATGTGTACTGAAGCCCTGAACTGCAGGAAGCAGCTGGACATGTGCCTGCTGATGGGAAGGAGTGAATGAATTCCTTATTTCCCTTAGCTGGCACACAGCTTTGTTTCTTTACCTCGACCCACGAGTTTTCTCACTTTTGCTCTTTCTCATTCTCTTTCCCATCCTGCTGTGGGGAGGAAGCAAATGAGCAGCTCTCTGGGTGCTTAGCTGCTGGCCAGGGTCAACCCACCACCACAGGCCTAAAATATGCAGCCTTCAGGCTGAAAAATCAGACTGACGTGCCAAGACCGCAGCAAGCGCTGTCATCCCTCTGAGGGAAGGGGAGCTCAGGGGTGGTGTCTGAGGTGGGGCAGACAGGCCGAGCTCCTCAGGCTTCTGCTGGACTCTTGAACCTCAGGTGCCCAGCAGGTTCCAGCTGTCCATGAAGGGATCATTGGCGTCAATGCCACGTGTTTGTCCATCTGCCCTCAGTTGCCAGGAGCCTGAGAACTACTGAGCTGCGGCATCGGGGACGGGTGACACGTGTGTGGTGTGCATTGCTCCAGGATGGGCCTGGGGGCTGCTTTGACATGAGGACACAAATCAGCTCTGTTGTCCCCACACCAAAAATCACCCTGGGCCTTCTTTACCCTCCTCCCCACAGAACAATGCTGATGAAAACCAAAAGCAAGGGGTGTGTTACCTGAGAACACGGCTTGCTCAAAGTCATCAATGCATGGACTTTTGGGTTATGGATTTCCACATGCAAAGTGCTACCGATTTCCTATGGATCAATGGGAAGGAGCCAAGCAAAGAGGAAAACGTCCAGAGAATGATTTATCAGCCTTTGTCACTCAAACAATGTCTCCCTATTCTCTGTGGAGTATTTGTTCAGCTTTAATACAGTGACAGTGCTTTACGTGTTCTGGGGAAGTGCAGGTCCCTTGCAGGGGGCAGGAATATGAGGTTTCCAAGTACCTCAAGAACTGCTCTGGGAATCAGAAAGGATTTTGTTTTCCAGCTCTTGTGATGTGTTGCAGCTGCCCACTGACTTTTTTGTTTCCATCCTTGGCACGCAGAAGAATTTCATCACCACACTCTTTATCATGGAAACATGTCATTCAGTGGCATTCGTACATACTGTTCACATCAAATCAGAAGGTTGGCTCGAACCCCTGCAGAGATGGGACCTTTCCAATTGAACCTGCCTCCATAGGTTTGGTGCCGGGCTGAACGCAAAGCCAGAAGGAGACCGATTTTTTTCAGACCGGTTTTCAGAGACGACAGAAGATGCATGGAAGCCTCCCAAGAACCGCCTACCCCATGAGATGTTCACCATTCAGGATGTTGGCAAACTTGTCAGATCAGAAGGTTGTGCAAGATGCCAGCCGCTCAGGGCCAGAAGTGTTCGTGAAGTTTTGGGGACTGTCAGATTTTCGCTGAAGAGCTACCTGAGGCAGCCGTATGGCCCAACACCAAGAGCTGAATTGAATCTAGGTCTTCCTCAGGATCTGACGCTCGCTGCTCTCTTTCCCTGCTTGGGATTTGGAAAGCCAGACCTGGAACAGGATGTGATTTGTTCATGTTGGGCTGCGTGATGCCAGCTGAGGCTACTGGCAAATCCTGCTCGCTGAAAAATTATCTCATGTAGATGAGGGTCAGATGATTAACTTTGATGAATCTTGCCACAGCTGAAATTACTGCCAGTGCTAGGTATGAGAAGGAAACATTGGCAGAGCTGTCTCCCTGCCATGGGAAGGATCTCTTTTTCTCCTGGAAAGTAAAGCAGGGGTGCTGTAAGTGCTTTCGCTGGACTCCTCAGCCTTGATGAGAGAGAAGGGTTTCGTTTCAGACCTGCTTCAGAGTCTTTCCTTGCACAAATGAAGAGTTTTTCCTGGGCAAAGAGTCCCTGGAGAGGAGATTTTCATCTGGAATAAACAGGACAGCGGATGGCATTTCACAACAAATTCATCAGCTGCCATGTATGAGGCAGGGGCAGTGGGGATGAGTGGGGATTGCTGCATTTGATCATGGGGTTTTTCCATCTGTTCTACCACCCAAAAAGTGCCCTGGTACAGCAACTCCTTCTGGGGCTGATATCAGCAGTGAGGGATTGATAAGCCTGGGAGATGTGCTGTGTCTGCCAGACCCCAAAGCCCACGCCTGCCACCAGCTGTGTGGAGGCACTGGGGGTCCTTTGGGAGGCCAGCACAAGGGAACGTGTGGGGGACTTCTTGGTGAAGGTGGCAGCCCCATGCAGTTATTGTAGAATTATGGAATATCCTGAGATGGAAGGGACCTACAAAGATCATCCAGTCCAACTCCTGGCCCTACACAGACACCCCAACAATCCCACCCTGTGCCTGAGAGTGTTGTCCAAACACTCCTGGAGCTCTGGCAGCCCTGGGGCTGTGCCCATTCCCTGGGGAGCCTGTTCAGTGCCCCAGCACCCTCTGGGGGAAGAACCTTTTCCTGATATCCAATATAAATCCCCCTGACACAGCTCCAGCCATTCCCTTAGGTCCTGTTCCTGGTCACAGAGAGCAGAGATTGGAGCTGCCTCTGCCCTGCCCCTCAAGAGGAGCTGCAGCCCCTGATGACGGCCCTCAGTCTCCTCTGCTCCAGCTGGACAGGCCAAGTGCCCTCAGCTACTCTTTGTATGGCTCCTCTGGGCCCCTCTGGGTCCTCATGTCCCTCCTCTGGACACACTGAAAGCTTTCAGTTGTCCCAGTGAGGTTTGAGGAGGGTGAAGGAGGCTCCCTGACTGCTATCAGGCCATGTTTGAAAGATGCAAGAAAACGAGACAAAGATGTGCAACAACCAGCACAACACCCAGTAAGGTGCAGTCACCACAGAGCTCCCCCCAGCCTGAACAGACCCCTGGAAGCCAGCGCTGGTTCAGGGGCTTGAACTGCAGTCACACTGAGGCTGCTGCTTGTCCTGCAGCAGTTGGCTCCTTGTGACAACCAGGAGGGTCACCCCAAAGGGCTTCGGCTGACAGGAGTTTCACGCAGTGGTAGCAGCAGCAGGAGTCACAGGTCGCTGTGGGATGTCCCAGTGCACTGGAAGCTTGGCCTGCTTGTGGGACCACAAAAAGAGCAGGGCTGTGGGTCAGGGGAGCAGAGAAAGGCAACATGCACTGGCTGCAGCCAAACACAGCTGGGCTCTCACGGCTTTTTGTTAAACATCAACCACTTTTTGGGATGACACCAATCAAACTCCCATCCGCTTGCCTCACTACGGGCACCCAAAGCAAGAGCAGAGAGACAGATGAATCAGCCATAGCTTTGCTTGCTGTAGCATGCCCGTTGCCAGTAGATTTCCATGTTTCCAAGAGCAAGCTCAAAGCTTAATTCATTTTCTGAATAGAGGGACGCTCTACCAGATTTTCTGCGGTTGGAAATAGACTCATCCAAAACTTCCAGACTGGGCATCTTTCAGAAAACCAGGCTTCAGCTCAACTATAAGTTCACTGAGCATCACCTGTGAAAGTTGGGGTGAGATGTTGTGCCCTGCTCTGCAAGAAATCTGATGAGACAAGGACAACTACCTCCTCAAGGTCTGTATAGCCTCTCTGACAGAAACCATGGCTTTACAATTGCAGAATGAGTGGGTGTTTTCCAAAGCAAAATGGAAGGATCGTCTATCCTGTGAAAGCACTATCCCAACTACAGCCTGTGCTACCTGTTACAACCAGCTAGATGAGGAGAGAAATTCATGGAGCAGCCACCCATCCCCAAATTCACATGCGAGAAACATACTGATATTGAAAGGGATAGGGACACTGCTGCACAAATATCCCCAACAGAAACCAACCTGTCAGGGAACAGAGAGCAACCCACTGAAATCATGTCAGACATGGCACTGATTGTGTCACCATCACTGATAGGAGACAGTTGTCCAGAAACAACAGCCCTGCTTAGCTTGGGAGAATGGCACACAAAGGGCTCAGAGGAAGCTGAAGAGAAAGTGGTGAGTAACCCACAACTTGTAACTCCAAAAGTCATATAGAAAGGGTAAAGAAAGAACAGGGAAGCAAAAAACCTGTGAGGTCCCCAGTGCTGCTCAGCCATTAAGATACCTGATAGAGGTGTATTTACATCAGCACGTCTCTGTGCCTGGATCCCAAGTGAGTGAGGTCCCATGGCTGCAGTTCTTGTCCCTCTCGAGATTTCCTCCCGTGTCTGATCTTCACTCATTACAGCATGGCAGCCATAAGCACCAAGGGACCAGGGATTGTTTCTTTCCTCAGTTTTGGGAGGAATCTGTCCTTCCTAAGCATGCATCTAATAAACACTAATGCCTGTGATTGCTCTGGCCCAAGCTGCTGTCCTTGCTCCATCCAGGGCAAGGAAGCACAGGTGCTTGGGCTTGTGGAAGAAAGAGGGAAGGAAGAGAGGGAAAACCAGGCTGTGTGAATTTCAACCATCTTTGAACTACCCTGGTTTCTGTTTGGCAACTGAGGGCAATCTTGGTCTGCCTGAAAGGGCCCTCTCTGAATGTACAGGATGGATGGCAGAGAAATCTGATGGACAGGAGGTGAGAGGAGTGTTCCTGATGATTGTTTGAGAATGAACAAGACACCAAGCACCAGAGAGCCGTCACTTCTCCAACATCCCACCCTGCCAGGGGCATGCAAAAAGATAAATGTTCAAACAACGTCTTACATTGTCTGGACACCCACTGTGGATGCAACACAGCTAATGGCCAGGCACATCTTCCTGACTCAGCCATTCCTCAGGGTGGAACTGTGATCGTTTCCCTGCTGGGTTTCTACTCTCACACTGCCTTTAGTCCCTCCTCTGCTTACAGGGACCATTCCCAAGGGAAGGGAGCGGATCATTCAGCCCACACCACCTCCTGAGTTCTCACTGCCAGTGCTGAAGTTCCCCGGCGGTTTCCCATATCATACGTGCCAACTGCACTGGTGACAGACCTGCTCGCTCATTTTGAGTAGAGGTGTTGTTGTAGAGGTTGTTTGTCAGAGTCCAGCCTAGATCTCAGTCAAGGCCTTTATGTGACACTAAAAGTAATAACGGAACAAATCTTGGAGCAGAAAACAATGCAGAATGAGAGAAAATGCTGTGGAAAGTAAGAGCTGGTGGAAACGATCCTGAAGGAACCTTCTTCTAGAAGGAACTGAAGCGGTGCCGCTGCAGAGGCAGCATTTCTCATCAGCTTCCTGGGGCAGGGGGTGATGCATCTGTCCCAGCCCGCTATTGGCTTCGTGGAGATGCAGAGGCATTAATAACAGCAGGTAATGAGGGATGTGGAGAGCCTCCTCCTGCACAGCTGCACCTGCAGCACACACGCACCAGCCCTGCCCGAGACCGGAGCGGCCGCGGCGCTTGATGGATCGGGAGCCGCTCCAGCCAGGAGTGTCGGCAACGCTTCAGTCACTCGGGGGGAAATGGGACAGGGATGTGGTGGAGCACACCACGGACACAGACCTTCCACTCACCTCTGCCTGTGCAGGTGCCGACAAGCCCCTGTCTGGCAGCAGGCAACTCCCCACAGATCTGCAGCGTGACGGGAGGGAAGAGCAGTGAGGAGCCCATCGTGCAGAGCAGCAAGGACAGACGAGAATGAGAAAGCTGCAGCTGTGGCCACACCAAGGCCTGGCACAAAGTCCCAGCATTCAGGAGGAGAAACCAAAGACTATCCCACTGGGGCAGGACCCCAGTGAGCAAATACGGTGATGCCAAAGGATTGGACACACTGAGAAGAGAAGGTGTGGCACATGGGAAGGTCAAAACCAGTGCCTTTGGGATGAATTAATACCTCTTCACCACTTTGCCCAGCAGAAGGTGGTCCTGCTGCCACAGCAGGAGGAGATCAGCAGCCAGGGAATGCTCAGTGCTCTGGTGCAGTCCCTGTAGGAGCCCAGCGGCCCCTGGGCTGCTGAGTCCACACTCACCCCTTGAGGGTCCAATGCCCTGCAGTGCTGACAGTGCCACAAGCCCAGTGCTGTGCTGGTGGGACTATGGGAGAGCAAACTTGGATGGAAACACTGGAGAGACCGACAGGCGTGGCCGAGTCACCCACCCGGGCTGGCCGCAGCCGTGGCTGCAGGTCGCCTCTCACACACTGCAGCTGTGTCACTCTCCGTTATTTAATTGATAATTTATCATGCCATTCCAGACAGAGACGAGTTCCCGTTCGCGCCACTGTTTGTTCCCTGTCACATAGTCAATTCCCCAATCCAATACACCAGTTGTACTCTTATTTTATGAACCATACCTTAGGGCCTAATTAATGCAATTAATCAAACTTTTACTTAGGCAGGCATATCTTCATTTCTCCGCTGACTGTCTGCTTGGACAGCTGGGTGTGTTGTCTGCATAGTATTCATCATCTTAAGCCATTACAATGCTCTGGAGTGCACTGAAGAGTACGGGGAGGGGAGGGGACTGTTGGTGACTGAGCATTTCTGATCAGGTTTCAAATACAGATATCAAGGGCAGATCCTGCTCTGTCTGAAGCCAGGCACTGTGGGGGGAAAGTCCAGCAACTCAGCACCAGGAAGCTGGGGTAATGCAGAAGTTGGTCCTAGAAGCGGCTTCATTAATGTTACTGAGGAACATCAGCGGATTTGCAGGTCACTCACCACAGCAGAAGAAAATGTAATGATAATTGGAGGTGTTAGCCAGAAACCTGACAGTGATTTTGTGACTAAAAGGCTCATGAAATGGAGTAAACTGACAAACTGGACAATTTTCTAAGAAGCCGTTTCACAACAGATATCCCAAAAGATCACTTGCACAAGACTCAAGTCCTTTCCTATAAAAAAAAAAAAACTTTATGCTCTTTAATTGTCTGTAAGAATCTAGAAAGTGACTTATATGAAACCAAAACATTGTCATCCTCCATCCCACCCTAAAAATAATAAATGGATGAAGCTGTGAGGATAATCTTTTAAAGTGTCTTGGAAATGAAGTGAACACTTGGCTGAGTTGTGACTCACTGATACAGTGGACCTTGATGGAATCATGGCTATCAATAAACTATGTCCAGCCCTCAACCTGGCATCCAAAGATGATGGGACAAGGTTATCTGCCACATCTGTGAACACTTAAAAATGTGTCAGGATTCACCATTGTGTTGAGTGCTTATCAATCAGACACTCTTGAAAGCACTGCCAGGAAATACTAACACCAGAGATCACAGACTCGGGGATATTTATAGTGTTTCCCCAAAACTGGCATCCATTCCACTGTCAAAACAAGAGTAAAAAGAGCTCTTTCCATAGCTGGCAAGTTGTAAGGGAGAACTTTAAAGAGCCAAGCAAAGGAGAGTCATAGCTAAAACCAGTCAAAGTGTGTCATGTCACCACAACATCTCAAGCATTGTGCCCTGTAACGTGGCAAAACTGACAGTGGGACATTTAGTACAGAAGTGACAGCTCCAGGCCCAGGACATCTGCTGTGACAGCATCTGGACCCAGATTAGCAGTGGCACTTCTTGACACTTCAGTGGTTTTAAACCAGAAAATTAAGAGCCGCTATCCAGGTATGGAAAGGGCCAAACTGGTGTCCACTGGTGGTGAAAAAGCCACTGGTCTGTGCATTTATTTGTTGTTACATGGTTTTGTTCTTTGCAAAACAGGGTAGGCATGCAGAGTGTGTTTGACAACATCACTGCTGCCTCAATAAACCTAATGAGCCATTGATGGAAATCCTTCAAAGACTAAAAATACACTCTCACATTTTCCTGTAACACCACCATGGCCCCTGTGGGCTGGGCCAGCTCTGTTTTTCATGGACAGGAACATCCTTGTGCTCCTGCAATGGAGTTAATGCTCACCAAGCAGCCCTGCTGTGACTGTGTGCTTGTGAACCTCTCTGAAACACAAGTGTTAGACAGCCAGAACTGGGAGGACAAGGAGAGGTGGAAGATCTGTAACAGACCACAGATTAAGAAGAGGAGGTTCTTAAAACATCACTCTGCAGAGCTTTAAGAAGCTGTTCCAGATTTTAAAGGTAACTTCCCAACTCGCGGTGTGTTGTGGCAAAATATCACTAAATGCAACCATAATGTCCAGCACAAGAACCATCTGCAAACTTCCAAAGCCATGGTATGTGTGACACCAGGAATTTCTGGGATAAATTGCAAATATCTAGTTATCCCACAGAAGTGGCTGAGGGACCCACTGCTGTGTAGCTGTGTGACACAGATTAAAAAGCAGCCTGAGCTGACAGGTAAAGCCACACACACACAGAGTTGTACCAAGTTCATGAGAAATTGAAGCAATTATTGCTTGCATTCAGCACTAATAAACCTGCAATGACAAGCATTTAGCTAAGCTTAATTTTAAAAGATACACTGCTCTCTGGGAGTTCAGTTTCTGCTCAGACTAAACCCAACCTGTGTGACAGCAGTATGATATAATGATGATATCATACTACATCATTCTAAAGGAGCTTAAATCAGTCAGCATCCAGGCTCTGTCCATGGCTGTGCCAGACTCCATGTGACCAGTGACCAGACACCCACAATGCTGTCCGAGCACCCTGAAACACCAGGATGGAGAGAGAGATTCAGGGGGATTTCAGCACTCGTCACTATGCAGGAAAAGCACTGCAGTTCCCAGCAGTAGTGGTAGAGGTTAAAGCTGGTTTTGGACAAGGAGGATTTATCCTTTCCTTAGACACAGAGGAACAACCACAACGAAGTCTAGATATTGGTGATCCCACTGCTTGGCATTTTGATGAAAACAGGAGCTGTAGACAAACACTTGATGCAGCCAAGTACAGCCCCATGCTGATGCCTTACAGGAAGAGAGCAGAAGAATAACCAAGTTGCTCTCTTGTTGTGTTTGAGGCTACACTATTTCTGCCTCTTCCTGTTCCTGTCCTTCACCTCCCACCTTCAGCTGGACCTGAAACTTGGTGGAAGCCAACCAAGTTGGTTTTCCCTAAAGATGACAACTCTGATAGTTAAAGTCAGATTCTCCTGTTTTCACTGGTGGGCAAAGTGAGGTTTCAGGGTAGCTCTGTCTGACAGGTACCTCCTCGAAGGCAGACACCCGTTGTGATACAAGTACCAGAAGTCTTGGGAAGCAGATATTCCCTGCATGGCTGTAGCAAGGATGTACAGGGGTACATGGGAGTCTCTGGAATAACCAGCATAACCTAACTCATGAGGCAGAGGGTGAAATCTCCAGGAGTGGAGGTGTACTGAGAGATAGCTTTGACTTTTCCTTGCTACTGCCAGTAAATGATCTGTCTTTTCAGCTGCTTGTCACCAGGCACACAGAAAACATCTCCATAGCATGAGCAATGACATGATAGCAAAAGCCCAGCCCCACCTTGGGAAAGCCTTGCCGTGGGTGCTGCTTGCAAAGGATGGGCAGGGATATTTCCAGCTCATGTTTTCAGATGCTCTGGAAGAAATGAGCTGTCCTTACTGGAAACCACCTTGTGGCAGACTCACAGAGCCACACAGCTGCCCTGCTGCTCCCCAGCTTCCCCACCCCAGGGGTTTATCTGGCAAGAGAGGGGATGCCAAGGATGGCACACGTTGGGGCCAGGGCTGGATCTGCATCCCAGTGCCGTGGGAGCTGAACTCCTCACCAAGGA
Source organism: Orthonyx spaldingii (assembly GCA_013397795.1). NCBI lineage: Eukaryota > Metazoa > Chordata > Aves > Passeriformes > Orthonychidae > Orthonyx > Orthonyx spaldingii. The sequence continues at coordinate 527,059 of VZTJ01000086.1, forward strand.
GGCATCACTGCTGGTGGCTCAGGGATGCAGGAGAGGCAGAGCACCGCTGGTGCTCCCCACAGAGCTGATCCCAGCCTCACATGCTGTCCCCACCGCCAGGGCTGCAGCAGCAGCAGCCGAGCTCAGGCTGGTCCCAAAGGCCTTGGTGGTCTTTCCATCAGTTCGCCCAGCTCTGGCTCAGCCCCAGAGGGACCAGGCTTCCGATGACTCACAGCTCTGGCCAGGGTGAGATCATAGGAAAAGTGGCCAACGTGGCCCTTTCCGTGTCGGAACACACGCAGCAGGCGCCGGGCAGGACCTGGGTGCAGGCAGGGGCTGCGGAGGTGTCTCCAGGGGAGCCAGGTGCTGCTGCTGCCTCTTGGCTCGGCTGCCTGCAGCTCCCCTGCAGCGAGGAAATGGCTCCCTTGCAGCGTGCAGGGAGAGCTGCGTGCAGGGAAGCAGGCAGGGGAGGCACGGGCTGGGAGAGTGCTGGCAACGCTGCCCCGGCCGAGCTGAGAGCTCACGGAGCGGCTGCCCTTGGGAAAGGTGGTGAGATCCAGGAAATCCTGCCACACCACCCCAAACTCCCCACTCCTTATGGTCTCCCTGGTCATGACGAGTCCATCTCTTTCATGGTGAAGGAGGGAGGTTCCTGCTGCATCTTGCCCGGCTGGGGGCAGCCATGGGAAGCAGGGCACATCCCTGCCACAGCTTCCAAAGTGACAGCAGTGCGTGCCAGAGCTGCCTGGGCTAACCCCGGCCGTTCCCTTGCGCCCCAAGCACTGACAGCAGGGCCACCACATCAGGCTGGGGTGAAGCGCGTGTTTTTAGCCCACGTTTCCAGGAATTTGATGCCTGACTGCCTTACAGGGCTTTGGCCAAGGAGTGTCTTGCTTCCTGAAGAGCAGAGCTCAGTGGCCAAGAAGAAGTGGTGCGCAGGAGCACACATGATTTATGGACGAGCCTGACCGGACTCCTCCCTCTAGGACACCTCCCTGGTACTGCTGCTCTTTCTAAAACCTCGCTGTTATTTTCGATTTCTTCCCCTCTCATTTTGCCCAACAACCTCCCAGTCTGGGCTTCCCAGACGGCCAGAGATGCCTGACGAGCACACAAAGCACAGCGCTCGTGGGATGGAGCTGCGGGAGCCGTGATCAGGAGGGAGCTGCAGAAACCATGAGCTCACCACTGCCTGGGGGCCAACACCCCGTGCCGAGAGCCCCCTTTCCAGCGGCACGGGCTCCCCGCTGGCACCGGCGAGGCTGCAGTGCGGGAACATCTGTGCTACACGGCCAGCAAGGGCTCAGGTCTCCCAAGGACCCCCTGGCTGGCAGGGGAATGGCTATTTTGGCACTGCCCCACGGAGCTGGGTGGGTACCAGGGCAGGCGAGGTGCTGGAGAGGGGTGCGGGCAGGGCTGCAGGATGGGGGTCACACTCTCCCTGCAGAGCCGGAGGGGTCGGGGGCCCGGCCCGAGGAAATTGCCTGGCAAGGACTGCGGAGGGCAGCCGCCACTCGCTCTCCATTAGCATTCCGCGGCACCCTCGTAAACACAAGGAGACGAGATAAAGGCACTTAGCGCAGGCTGGTGAGCGAGACAGAGGCACTTCGGCTCAGGTGGCTGGCTCCTGGTCGGGCTTTTGTAGTCTGGCTGCAGCCTTCCAGCGCGGCAGGTTCGCGCCCCATCGCTCGGCACGGCGGAGCCGCGGCTACGCCTGAGCGGCACTGGCAGAAGTTCCCCAAAGGTTAATTGATGCTGCAGTGCTGCAGCCACCCTGGAGACAGCTGCCTGCCAGCAGCTTCGCCCTGTCAGCGCTGTGCCGGAGCCTCTCCTCCCTCCGCAGCATCCTTCCTTCCCCGAGGTGGATTTCCTCCCGGGCGGCCAGCGCATCCCTCCCACCCACGGGGTCTGCATCCCCCCTCGGGCTCCTTGGACTCCGCACTGGGATCTCTCCCAGGACCGAGAGCGCTGCCAGCAGCAGGAATCATCGTCCCCATTCCCCTCCTGCTCCTGTCCCTGCAGACAGCAGCCTGGCAGGCTCCGTGCCCCGCGTTCCTCGGCGGGAGGAGGGACATGCAGCCCCAAAATCCGCATTAATGCTGTCCCCACCTCACTCATGGTGCCCGCTCTCACACCCCCTGTCTCACAGCCAGGGGCAGCCCCCGTCCAGGAGCACAGCCTGATGCTAAAACCCGCAGCACATCCCCTGGTGATTCCAGTGGCTGCAGAGCACACCAACAACAGTATTTAACCCACGGGAGGACAGAGGATGGGATTCAGTGGGCACACTCTGGGGGTTAGCCCCTCTCCCTTCAGACCCTCTGTATTCCCTGGGTGCCCAGGGGTGCAGTTCCTGGGCTGTGTGTCAGGGCAGCCCCAGAAGAGAGAAGCAGACTGTGCATTTCTACTCGAGTGGCTTGCTGGGGGGCACAGCACAAGCCTCTGGCAGGGAAGCCAACCATCCTGAGTGGCCATGAGACCAAACTGGGCAGCCCTGCCTTGGTTTGTACTGGAGCCACCATGTGGGAGGCCTCTCCTCAGCTGTATTTCTAAAATCTCACATGATATCAGCTTGTTTCCCTGTCTGCAGGCTTCAAATTTTAAAAAGACCCATCTCTGAGATGTCATCCATGCTCAGTCAATATTTTAATTGTCCTGGACTCTGCTGCCCCATTTACCTCCTCAGAGCTGTAAAATAAATAACACTGGACTTTCCCCCTCAAATCAGAAAAATCTTCCTTTGTTCTTCCCTCAGGGACCAACAGCTTTCACTTGTGAGGAGATAGTTACGCTACAAAGTCCAGCAGTCCCCTCCCCACAGCAAACAAGGTCAAAATTCAAAGCCCACCAGGATCTACGTGATCCTGATCATTTTTACCAGCACAATGCCCTGGATGGGGGTGGTGTGACAGCACCACCCCTCACTGGGACTGTCCCCGTGTCCAGGACCTCACAGCCTCACCCCCAGACAAGGGCCAGGCAGAAGACGAGCCATGATCTGTGGCAGTCCAAAGCAAAACACTGGTCACCGGATGCACCCCAAAATATCATTGAAAACCATCTTTTGCATCATCAGTGACCAAAAGCAGAAGTGAGGAATAAAGACTCTGGTGCATGAGCAGCCTCACGTGTGTGCACAGCCGCAGCCATCGCTTCCCGTGACCCAGCTGTGTCCCTCCTCTGGAGAGCTGCCGTGGTGGCTGTGGCCATGCCCAAGGGGGCTGTGGGGTGCAGGGGTACAGTCTGGGCTCCCAAGCACAGGGCTCCACTGCAAGACTTGGAGGGAAGTTTCCCTCAGCTTTTACATCCCTGACAGGCACAGAGCATGGCACATCCTCCTGTCCCTGTGGCACACGGGGCTTTCCAGTGTGGGCCAGCAAAGATGCCTCCCTGGCTGGGCAGCCAGATTCCAGCACAGGAACTCCTTGGTGAGGGTGCTGAGGTGCCAGTGTCCCCATTCCGTGCCAGCCCCCTCTCAAGGAGAGATCCTGCTCTCCCTCCCTCTGCTCTGCTCTCCCCGGGCTCTGCAGCAGAGCAGCGCTGGGACAGCCCAGCAGCCCTGGCCAACTGGGATCAGAAACTCTGCAAAAGAGGCTTTGTAAACTACACAAACACCAGCCAAGGAGCCAGTTTCTTTCTTTCAGTGCAATCTGGCAGGGACCGGTGCGTGCACGGACTGAGGGCTGCAGCTGGCGCTGGGAGAACTCGGTCTCCCGCTGAACCGCCCGCAGCTCCGGAGCAGGACAATGCAGCAAGTGAACAGAACACACAAATGTTCTGCAGCAAGCAGGCCCAGTCCATTTGCTAGGGGAGAATAGCAGTGAGCAACTGGGAAAATCAAAATTCTCCTGTAGAACTGAGCCCAGCCTCACCTCCCACAGGCCACCGGATAACTCCAGGGACCTGCTTCAGGTGTCTGGGGAGTGGGAGCCTCTCACAGGTCTGGCACTGCCAAGATAACTGAAAACTGGGACAACCTCAGCTTGGGGAGCCCTGAGTTTCCTTGAGAGGGTGTCCAGTCCCTGAAAGCAGAGAGCTCCCTGGTACAGGAGATCCCAGGTGACACCCCAGGTATTCCCAATCCTACAGTGGACAAACCACTCCTAGAACCTGTGAGCCTGAGGGCCTCCTTTGGGTGGAAGAAATCCCCACTTCTTGCCCCTAACACTGTTTAACTCTGTGCCATGGGCCCTGTGCTGGGAAGTAGCTGCCCTTGGCTCCAGCAGCTCCAAAGCACTGGAACCCAGACCCAAGGGATTTCCTTGCCAGCTGCCCAGAGCAGGCACTGCTGCAGGTCTTGTTCCTCCCTGGGCTTTTCAGAGGTGCTGACTGATAGCGTGGCTGAGCAGCACAGACCTGTGCAGCAGGTCAGAAGAGTCTGATCCATTTGAAAGGTGGCACTCAGAGGCACACAGGGTTGTTTCTTGGTTGTCATCAGAAGAGGTTTCATTCACAGAAGAACAGGAGCAGTGATGAGCACTCCTGAAACATCCCAGCCCTCTTAAAGGCCATATTTGGTCTAGAATAGACCCCAGACCTTCCGGCTCCTCGTTCAACATTTCAGCCACAAACCTCCATTCCTTTAGATAATGGGAAGTGATGCCCACTCCTCACAATCCTTTGAACATCATTGCTGTCCCAGTGGGGGTCAAAGAATTGATCCCATTGCATGGGATCTCCTGCAAGGGGATATTTTGTTGTAGAACATATTATTCATTTCCATCAAGTAGGCTTCAGTCTCCAGACCCTCACTGACCCATCCCAGCTCAATGGAAGGAGCACCTTTGTGCAGAACAGGAGAAGACATCAGAGCCCTCCATTCAGGACTGACAGCGCTGTGAGGAACCTACCCAGGCAGCTCAGCAGCAAACACAAGGATTATTGTGTCAGGGGGAATTGCCAATACAAGTGACCAAGAAAAACCTGCAAATGAGGCAGTCTCTTATGGCCCTGGCAAGGAGCTGAGGGTTACAGTCATTGGGAAGAGGACTGAACACATGGGACAGGTTCTGGGAAGCAATGAGCACCTAGACTGGGTCCTGGACTGCATCCTGGGTTTTGAGTCTATTCTCAAGAAATAGGATCTTCTATTAGTCATAATAAAATTGATTGACCCAATAGGCCCAAGGTTATTAATATCTTTCCCTTGCATAAAAAATTAATCTTTTAGGAACCTAAATATTATCTGATGGTTCATTTCAAAACAAAAAGGACCAACAGTTCAGACACTAATGAAGGGTTGTCTTTAGAGCTGCTCCTTAACTTGTATTAAGTTAAAAACAATTACACTTTTTTGCTCTATGAACTCTTCTGTACACGCTCTTCAGATGCTCTGCAGCTGCAGAAGAGCCCCACTGCTTTGTGACAGCCTTTTAGGGCTACAAGAAGAAATTAAGTACTGCTTTGTATTGGGGTAACATGAGAAACTCAGACCAGAATATGATGCTACAAATCATATGTGACTCAGGGCAATGTGACTGGCTCGCTCTTCACCAAGCAGAAATGGTCTGATGTGGCTCAAAGCCATCTTTCCACAGAGAAGGTAAGTTCACCTCCTTGAGGATCTGATTCCCAATTGCCTGTTTTGTCTCAAAAAGCTTTTGGAAAGAAGAGTAGTAGAAATAGTAAAAATAGTAGAAAGTAGTATAAACCCTTTTCCGTGGTTTTTGTTCTGGCTACACACTAAAAGGAATAGACTGCTGGGAGGGAGGGAAACGAAGAGTTGGAGGTTGCCTTTAATGTTTCTTGGGCCAGTGAGAGGAATAGTGGTGAAGATTTCCCTGCAGTTATTGGGGTATGAGCTCAGACTCTGTTTCAGACTTGTTACCAAGCTGTCGGGCTGGGAAGATGAGACAGGGATACTGGGAGCTGGCTGTGGAAGCTGCCCTTTCCCACTTGGAGAGGTGTGTCCCTCAGTGACAGGTGCAGCACAGGCCCCGCAGCACACCTGATCTGCTGTCCAGCTGCCCCCAGGGAATTTCCTCCTGAAAAGGAGGAGAGCAGAAATGCAGCAGCAGATCACTGATGGAAGGGGAGAGGCAGCAGCTGAATCCCTTCTTAGTAATTGTAGATTACTACAGGGTAGATTTAGGCTTTGCTTTAACTTGGAGCAGCTGAACCAAACCAAGAACAAGGAACATTCCCACTTGCCCAAGAGGAATTAAAATGTTGCTGAAATGAGGCAAAATCTTCAGTGAATTAGATGCATTAGCAAGTTAAGGGCAGATCCTCCCGGGCAGAGAGGACATCACACCTTCAGCACTCTCTTTGACAGACCTCTTGAAACTGCTTTACCCATGTGGCAAGCACAGATTGTGTTTAAATGGATGGTGTCCCAGCTGTGCCATGGACTGTGGAGGGAAAGGCTACAGCAAGAGTGCAAGATGGAGAGCACTTCTCACCACTCCTGGCAGAAAACTTATCCTTCTTCCTGCACACCCCCAGTCTCTGTTCCCTCTGCTCCTTGTCTTGTTCTTCACTTCCCAACTTTAAGTCCCTGCAGCAGGGACCAAGCCCTGGACAGTTCAGGGCACTTCAGGTCTAGGAGGGAAGCTGCAGTGGTGGGGAAGAGGATGAGGAGCTGGACAGCCACGTGGGGAAACATCAGAAATGATCACTTGAGGAAGATCAGAGGAAATGAAATTATCTTCTAATGATGGCAACAGGCCAGAGATGTGGACGTACATCATCATTACAGGACAACCCTGCAGGGAGCCCTGATCACAAGTACTTGGGGACTGCAAGTCCTCCCTAAAACAGAACAACAAGCTTACAGCCAGCTACTGGGCTCAAGCAACTTCTCTTTGTAAGCTCCTTTGCCATGGTAGAAAGAGGCCCAGAAAAGAGACCTCAATTCTTTGAAGTGAGCACTGAAATTATTGCCAAGGACTCATGGCAAAAGATCGTGGGAAAAGGCTTTCTATTGATTTTTTTTTTAATTAGTTACTTAAAGCTTCCTCATCTTGGCCAAGGAAATGTAACCATTCACTATTGCCTGCTGTTCAGAATAGCTCCTGCACCCATTCATCATGTACTAGGAGATGTAAGCTCCTTGTTCTAGGGTTGTAACTCCTTTGGGAAAGTTTTCAGTTAAGGCTAAGGCAGCTCCTCAGTTTTGGTTAGATTATATATATCTTTTTAAATACCCTAAAATATCTTTGGCTCTCAATCCCTTATGAGCAGTTGGGGCACTGCAGGGGCCAGCACCAGATGCTGAGAAGCAGAGGTGAGAGCCCTGCTGAAAGAGCTGTGGGACAGATATCCCCCCACATCAGGTCCCATCACAGCCTGCACCTGGCTGGGCTGCAAAGGGGAGGTTCTTTTCCTAAACTGTTCCTATTGCTTTTGCTGGGAGACTCTGGATAACTGTAGTTATGTACATGAGAGCCCAGAAGAGTCAGAAAAAACAGCATCAGGATAATTTAGGAGATCTGCATTGTCAGCCAGCTGGAGTGCTTGGAAGTGCCCACCTCTACCAGCAAGATCCTCGGACTGTTCTGGATTCCTGGGAAGGATTTTAGCATCTCCAATTCCTCTATGTGTGCTGTAATTCACCTCCAAGCAGCAGTGTGAGCTGTGGCCCCAGGAACAGCGGGGCCTGTTCCACTTCACCCAGGAAAAGGGTTTGTAGTGATCGTGATCAGCAAGAACCAGCGATGCTGGTGGAGGAAAATGAGAGAAGTTATGTTCTTCTGTACAGGGAATATGAAGGGGGTGCATGGATAGGGACAAACCAGCCTGGGAAAGTAACGGTGAAAGAAAGTGTGGATCCTGTGCCTGGCTCAGCCAGTCACCTTGGGGAAGTGACCTTGGCCTTATCTACACGGAGACAATCAGGAAAATGAATCTGAATTAACCTTTGCAAATTGGATTAGCAAAACTTCATTAAACTGTCTGTGTGGACATTCCTGTTCAGAATTCAAGTAGCCTCCACTCATCCTGGCTTTACCTCATGTCCACAATAAATGAGAAGAAAACAAACTCAGCTTTTTTTTTCCCATTGTGAGTAGGACTGTCCACACAACTGTTCTAAGCACAGTTTAACTAAGCCACCATAACATCCAACTTCAGACTAAGGATCCCTGGTGGTCTCACATTTCTTTGACTTCCTACCAAGACGTCTATTTGCACAGGGAGCTCTAGAGTCTCTGGATGAAGGAGCAGCTCTGATTGTATGCACAGACCATGCCTACTGCAGGATCAACACAATCTGTAGATGAAATGTAGCCTCAAGCTGTGCCAGGGAGGTTAAGCTGGACAACAGGAGGAATTCCTTCAGAGAAAGGGTTGTCAAGCATTGGGTTGTCACCATCCCTGGGAGTGTTCAAGACAGGACTGCACACTGGTCTAGCTGACAAGGTGGTTTTCAGCCAAAGGTTGGACTCTGTGATCTCAGAGGTCTTTTCCAACCTGAATGATTTTGTAATTCTGTGATTCTGTGACTCTTTTACAGAAGTAGTACCAGTGCAATGGTAAAGCTGTTGATCTGGGTAGGAGAATGTCTGTCAGGGATGGGTTGGTTTAAACCCAGCAGAACAGAGGTCACATCACACCTGATGGACCCAACTACCTGGAAAGGCAAGAAAACTTCCTGTGAGGATGCAGGGTGGATAAGGGAATACTGGAAGTGGTTTCTCTTGCCTGTGGTAAAGCTTTCAATGCTTACTCTTCTTGGAGCCAGGCTGGGGAGATATGGGCCCAATAAACAGGAAACAAGGATGCTGGAAAATAGTTTGGGCTGTTGCACTCACAGGGTGATGATCAGCAGCCCAGAGCCCACTTGGCAACTCATTGCTGTTGAGATCCTGGAGGGACTGGTACTGATGGCCTGGATAATTGGGCACAATCTCAGGAAGTTTTCGGATGGCACCAAAGGAAGCAGTGGGGAGGGAAGCACTTGACACCCAAGAGGCTGCAGCTGCTGTTCAGAGGGAGTGGAGAAATGGGCAGGCAAGTGCACAGTCCTAATGGAATAACCTCACAAGGGAACAGGACAGGCCAGGGGACAGCTGGGCTGGGAAGCAGCTTGATGGGAAGCAGCTTTGTGGAAAGGGAGATGGGATTGCTGGCGAGGAAGGAATAGAACACGAGTCACTGCTGTGTCTGCAGCAGAGGTGAGCTACACCCTCAGCTGTGTCAGCAAGGATGCAGGCAGCACAGCAAGGCAGTGAAAATCCCCTTCGTCTGGCCCGTCTGAGATTGTTTTGGAAACACTGGGTCCAGTTTGGGGCCTCCTAGGACAAAACCAGCATTGACAGATTGGAGCAAGTCCAGCAGAGGCCACCAGTGGATGGCTGAGGTACAAGGAGAGGCAAAACCACCTGGATTTGTTCATCCTGGAGGAGAACAGGAGGAAGAAAAAAATGCTTTCTGCAGCTCCCTAAAGACAGGACTCCTGGAGGTGCAGAGCAGGGCTTGAGACCTCCTGAGGTCCCTGCCAACTCCGGGTTCTCCTATGGCCTAAGTCTGGGCTTTGAGACCCCAGACAGAGTGCCAGGCTCACCCACAGTTCCTCAAAGGAAAGGGGTGCCCACACCATGATGCCAATCTACTTGAGGGTTTGAAGATGCTCTCTGTCATCATGTTTGGGCACTGCTGGGGAGGGTTAGAGAAGTAGGTCCTCCATATTCATATGAACTGGATTAGTGGAGTAGTAAACATATAATAAAATGTTTCTAGAGTGATTAATCTAACAGCTAATTGAGGAATTGGTCTGAACTCTATTCATATGTGAAGGTGCATTTGCCAAAGCTACTCCTTTGAACTTGCTCATACCTTTCCATCAGTGGTTCCACATTTTCCTTTAGAACTCCAGTGAAGCCTGTGAGATGTGGCTCTGAATTTACCTTTGCTTACCAGGCAGGAGAGTGAGGTTCAGAGAAGCCAAGCAACTTGTTTGGAGTCGTGGTGAGCGCTGTGTTATGTAGATCATCAAAGCGTTGAATGCACCTGCCTGGTGTTCCTGCCTCAGGTGTTTTTCCCCCTGCTTTTTAAACCTGGACAAGGTCCACTCGTGCAGCTCAGCTGATGGATGGTAACTCATTAAGCAGGAGTAATGCAAGTGGGTCTCAGCCCGGCAAACAATTCCCTAAGAACACACAGTCTCTCCTCTGTTCACACAGAGAAACTGCTTTTATTTCCCTGACTGTCCCTGAACCTCTTATTACTCCCAATTCAAAGTCCTTTCCCGGGGCACTTTCAATAGGATGGTTGGAAAAATCAGGCTTTTCTAATCTGTCTTTTTTTTTTTTTTTTTTTTTTCAATTTAAGGAGATAATAATTATGGAGATCATTGTGTTGATGCTCCAGTAGACAATCAGAGAGGCTCAGCACCGAACTGCTGGCAGCAGGTGGACTGTGAATCGCTATCTGCTCCAGTCACCTGCCAGGAGTCCCCCACCCCTCCTCAAGCAGATCCACTGATGGGTTGTTGTGTATTTTTTGTTGTTGTTGTTGATTGCTGACATAAAAGAAGCTGAAGCGACACCGTTTTAAGCTGAGTATCCAAGGCGACCTCATTAACATCTCTGCAGAGGAGCCCTTTAAAAAACATCAGTCACGGTGGTCCTGAGTGGAAGAGAAACTGTTCCGTGTTTTCTTGATCAATTGCTTAAAATTCAAGGTCGGGGTGCAGAGCAGGGAGGGCTCCCCGCCAGTCACTGCGGGGTTGGGCTGAGGGTTTTTTTGGAAAATAGTGATGCTGTCGTACTGGAGAAAATCCATGCGCTCCCTCAGAGGAGCACTATTGGGAATAAATGCTGGAAGCTGTTCCACTTGAGCAGATGGCTGAAAAACTTTGGCTGGGAAATAAATTGAGTATGACGGTCTGAGGGCCAATCACAGATGGATGAAATTCTAGTGATGTCCCAAATGTCCTGAACATAGAAGGTTCTCTTCTTTCCCCTTTTGTGCTAAAAAACCATAGTAGGATTTTTAATACAGACTGAAAAAATGTTGATGGAGTGAGACACAGAGATAACGGTTTAATGTCTCATGGATCAGCAGCACGTTTAGGGGAGCCCCGGGGTTCTGCCACCTCCAGGTCAGCAGTGGAGGAAAGTGCTGATCGTGCAGGGACCATGATGGAAGGGCTGGGAACTGCCCCTGTGCTCCTCCAGACACAGCCTGGTGTCCACATGCAACACCAGGCGTTCAAATATTCCTGCTGAATTCAAGTCGTGCAGAACCCAAAAGCAATTTTTTTTCTTCAGGATCTTTCAACCCAGCCTCAGGGCAGACTGGAGAACTGTCCTTTAACTGGTGTTAAATGGAGAAGTCACTAGGAGCTCCTTTCCTTGGTTTCAGGCCATCTCCATAAACTCAGGGATGACCTTAACAGCCACTCTCCCTCCAGTGCAGCACATGAAAGGAGCTGTGAGCCCTGGGTTTCAAATCACGGGCTCTGGGATCCAACCCAGTGCAGATCCCAGACTTCAACTCAGCTCAGGCTCAGAAGGGAGATGAGCCACATTTCAAGTGGCACATGTCTTGCATGTCCTGAAAACACCCTGAGCCCAGATCCTCCCTTCCCAATTCCTCAATTGACAGGATGCCATGAGAGCTGGTAAGACATCAGCTGTTAGTTAGGTTGGTGCAGCCTGGCAATCAGCAGCACCCGAGCCCAGTGTGATTCTCCAGGGACCCAGTCCTCTGTAGTGTGAGGACCAGGGGACAGAGCAATGCCATGCCCTTTCTAGCAGACAGATGAGTCCACACCCTCCCCTATTTTCCTTTCCTTGAACAGCTCCTTCCCATTCATTATTTCTCATGATGGGACAACCTTGTGCACATGAAGGCTGTTATAACCCAGCCCCAATGTGGAACCTCATGGGGCAGCTTCAGCAGCTTCCAACAGAAAACATCTTCTGTGGTCAAGTGACCAGCTGGACCAACTACATGGGATTTAATCACTGCTTCAACAATACAGAACACCATAACCCCGTGGAGCTGCAAAAAGGGTCTGTGCTGCCTGTGAAACCTCGGTGCCAACTTGCTTTTGCTTGGGTATCAGCTGGTGATCTACGGCCAGGTCAGTGACAGCTGTGACATGTAAGACCACACAGTGAGGACTTGTCAGGACTCACTGAAAGCTGCACGAGAGGTGGACAGGGTTACAATAATTCCTGGCAGCCCTGTCTGAGAGCGCTGCCTATGGGGCTGGGACAGGTATTAAAGGCTGGACTTAGCCTGCATCTGCAGTGCTCAGCAAAGGCTTTACCACATGAGCTTCTCAGCAATGCTGCTTATTCCTCTCAGCCAGAGGCTGGTATGTGCTGCATCGACCACCCTCAGCCCTTTGTGGCAGATGCCCCTTTAAAATCCATGATTTGAAAACAGTCTTGGCAGCTCAGGGGTGTATTTGGGGATTTTAACAAACACACATTCACACTCATATCATCTCTGTGGATTCAGTAACAGAGACAAACAAAAGAGAATGTGAAAAAATTCCGATGGGAAGAGGATGTGAAGCCTGCTCTCAGTGCGGAGAGCAGGACCTCCCACACCCCTGTGACTTCAGGCCAACCTCACTCCACTCCATGTTTACAGGTTGAGTCCGGCACTCAGGGTATCCTGCTTGGCCCCACACCAAGAGGAATTTTAAATACTGAAAAAGACTGTCCATGGAAGACAGAGGAGTTTGAACCCTGGCTGGGCCCTGCTTTTGCACTGCAGTCAAGCAGGAAGGAGTCCAGGTTTGGAGTTGTTTCTGCCATCTTCTCCAAGAGCACAGGTGTAGCTCCCACAGGCATGGCCAGTGCAAGCAGGGAGGAGGGGTGGCTGGCATTCACACCAAGCCTGGTGTTTCACTCCCCATCTCATGGTGCATGGCAAGGGCCACTCCCTGTCTCCACCATCAAAATTTGGTAAATGATGTCATGGCTGTGGTGTGACACAGTGGTCCAAAGGCTCAGCACCTGTCCCCAGCACTGACCAATACATAGGACAGCATGATCATGGCCAGACACTTCCCCATGATATCCTTCCAGTCTGCAAGAGTTTGTGGTTTACAGACTTCCTGACCCAGAGTTAAAGTCCTTGTATTTAGTCATCCTCAATTCCTCAATGGATTTCTTTTCCATGACCTTGTTTGTGAGTTTGCACCCCCCAGTAAAGTCAGAAATTCAAGTGCTTCATTATAAGCATTTTCTTTACCATTTCCTGATTAATCATCCCCGCCACTACGGTCATTACAGCAGTTCCTAGAGACCAAGCAATTGTAGGGCTCATTGGTCAGGCACCACCAGCACACAGCCCTCACTTCGGAGAGTTCCATGGGGTAACTGAGCAGAACCAGCAGCGGGATGTGGGCAAAGTCACAGCCCCCAGGAGGAGGGAGGGAGGGATCCAGCTCCAAGGCACACACGGAGCAGCAAGGGAGTGGAGGGGGTGGAGGGGGACATCAGGGGACAGCGAGATGAGGGGAACAGAGAATTGAAGCTGGAGACGCAGATGGATTAAATAGTTAATCTGCATTATAAACACCATAGGTGAGAGTCTGCTACTGAATCTCTTAATCCAGTTATTACCATTCAACATGGTCCTTTCCTCCCGTTCTGATGTACCACTCATCCTTCAGGTTTGGAAAAACAACAGCAGCAACAAAAACAAATAAAAAGAGACACAAAAGAACGTTCTGTGTGTTGGTGCAGTTTGGGATTTCCCTGCTGTAAAAATGGACCCACTTTTGAAAGGGAGAACATCTTCGGGAAGAACAGGACTGCCTCACCCATGTGCTGATGACGGTTAACATTCCTGAGTAGCTCAGAAGTGACAAGGTTGCTGCTTAGAGGCAAATTTGGGCTCCTGTGAGTGGCACAGAAGGGAGAAGACACAGCAGGTGTGACCCCATGAGAGTTTATTAGATGGAGATACAGGTGGTTTGAGTGGCGGTGCTGCCTTTACCCTACAACCCACACAGGGGCCAAAAAACAGGGGACTCAGGCCATGAGGAAATACAAGGGGATGGATGGGAGGATGGAGGACAAACTTTGACCAGAGGAGAGCAAAGAGGGATTGGATGTGCTCCCAAACAATTTGTGACTCAAAAAGAGGGGGCAAAACCCTGGGCTGTGCATCCCCAGGTGCTGATGCCTCTGCCCATCCTTAGGCAGACACGAGTTGTTCCCCGTGTGGGAAGTGGCAGCAGTGCCATAGCAGGTGGTGTCCCACGTGCCGTGTCACAGCGAGGCAGCAGCGGTACGGTGACGGTGACGGTGCCGTGGCTGTGGCAGAACTGACCCAAGTGTGACCTAGCACATCTGAAAGGCAGGAATGGGAGAACCCAGTGCCTTCCCCAGGGGCATGTGAAAATCAAATGAAGCCTCTCAGTGCAGGAGAGGGGTTGTTGGCTTGGGAACGTGAATCTATCTGACACTAAAAGCCCTGAGTCCCTGTTCTGTCCCAAGCTCACGGAGTCATGGGTACCTGTGTGGAAAGTGCTGCCCTTGATTTCCCATCCAAGTGCTTTCTGTCTCAGTTACATGCCACTGAACATGCTAAGACCCTCATTTCAGAAGAGAGAGAAGCAAGGATGTGCTGATGCTGGAATTTCAACCAGTTCTGGAGCAAAGATTGTCTTCTAGCCCAAAACAGAGACAGAGACTTGAGGTCCAAGATGGAGCAGAGCAGATCCAGCCAGTAAGCTGAGTTCAGACATCACATTTCAGGAGCAAGGACTGGATTCAGCTGCTTTTTCAGGAACCACGTGGGATTTCAGTAGGCAGGTTGATTAAATGAGATGGAACTTTCTCCAGCTGCATGGAATCATTTAAGCTGCCCCAAGAGTGCACAGACAAAGAGGTGCAGGTGGCAGGGGTAGTGAACCCTCTGATCCTCAGAGCACTGGAATGGGCTCTGAGGTCTCCTTGCAGCCTTCTCTTCTGCAGGTGAACACCCCCAGCTCTCCCAGCCTGGCTCCAGAGCAGAGGGGCTCCAACCCTCCAAGCATCTCCATGGCCTCCTGTGCCCTACCCCAGCTGGTCCACATCCTTCTTGTGCTGAAACTCCACACCTGGATGTAGTCTGAAGACTTCTCTTAGTGCTTCCTCTGGAGGAAAAATGATGTAGAGGAGAATACTGTGCTAAAGCAGTGTTGATCCATACGTTTATCACCTGATTGGAAAATTACGTTCTCTAAAAAAAAAAAAAAAGAAACAACAAAAAACCCCAACAAAATCAACAAAAAACCACACTTATTTGGAGGCATTTTCTCAGTCCTGCAGGGAAGATTTGTGATTTAGCAGCAGGCACAACTTTTTGTTTTACCTCCACTTAGCAGCTGATGTGGCTTCATGAACCCTGCAGAGATTGCACAGTCCTCCTGGAGGGGCTAGGACCTTCTGCCTCCAGGATGAGTGTTGGAAGCCCAGCCTCAGGAGAGATCTCTGGCTTCTCTCTGTCAGATTTCTGCCTTTGTGTGTTGGATTGGGAAGGGTGTTTTCCTCCTGAAGGCCAAGGGATGCTACCTGGGTGCAACTTTTTGAGTGACTGAAACAGAAGTTACCAGAGGTGCAGAACAAAGAGAAGAGAAAGTTGCTCCCAAAAAAGGAGCCCAACCCAGCCTGATTCCTTTAGACAAAAGCACCGGCAACCTCAGCCAAACACTGGATGCCGGCGTTGCTGCCCACAGCTCTCAGGCTGCGTCACTGCAGCAGAGCTCCCACGGCCCCGCTCCCGCAGCAGAGCAATCCATCTGCTCCCTTCGCTGGCCTCGGCACCAGCCAGAGATCCCCAGGCATTCCTGCAACACCTGCAGCCTCAGTGACCACTGCTCTGGGTGGTGGTTCTGTGGCTGGTGCTGAAGGAAGGGATGCTCCACCTTGTGCTGCACTCGCCTCTCTCCTCCTGCTGCTGTGCAGGGTAAAGGAACCACCCAAACCATGAAAATCGAGCCCAGCACACATCAGGCTTTGCTAATCAGCTCAATGTATGCAAATTGGTGAGAAAACGGGCTTGGAGAGAGCCCTCCAGCACAGCAGGGGCCTGAAGGGACAATACTGCCCCAGGGTCCTTTCAAGCCCCAGAGGACTCAATGACTCCAGTTTAGGCTGAAAATGTCACAAGCCTCGGGGGAGGGTCAGGAGCTGGTGACACACAACTTCTGGGACCAGTCCACTGAATGGATGGTGCTCAGGGGAAGAGACCAGGAAGGGGCAATATGGGACTGCACCAATTCTTGCCTCACCACTGTCTTAGGTAGAAATTCTTCCCTGTGAGGGTGGGGAGGCCCTGCACAGGTTGCCCAGAGAAGCTGTGGGTGCCCCTGGATCCCTGGAAGTGTCCAAGGGCAGGTTGGATAGGGCTTGGACCAACCTGGGATAGTGGAAAATGTGGAATGAAATGAACTTTAAGGTCCTTCCAACCCAATCCATTCTGAGGTTCCATGCTCCTGAGAAAGAAGCAAACATGGACAGCCCATAGCACACATCACTAAAACCCCCAGTTCAGGTCAGGCCCCCGTGAGCTTCACCACAACATTCCTCCAACCAGAGCTGGATTAGCATGTTTAAACTCTCCTTGCAAATCACTTCTAATCAGCAGCTAATTTTTTTGCAGAGCCCAGGCATGCAGGTTGCTCTGGAGGGCTGGATCTGCCTGTGGAAATATGCAGTCACCTGACTGGGGCCTCGTCATCTTCACAGGCTGTTTTGTAAACAGTCATTATAAATAATAAATCAACAGCATGCTAATGAAATGAGCTCTTTTTAGGATGCTTTAGAGAAGCCTCTAATTTAATATAGAAGAAACTCTAATCTGCTCTGCCAAGTTACAAAGAGGATTAAACTATCTTCCAATGATGGTGAAATATTCGGGCTCTGCCTTGCTGGCACAGGAACTGAGGGGGAAGCATTCAGAGGCAAGGAGGAGAGGTCAGTTCCCCAGTCCTGTTGCATTCGAAGGAGAACTGTTGTACCACGGTGCCTGGAAAACACATTAAAAACACCGATGCCATGTCCATGAAAATCAAACTCCTGCTATCAGATTGGTGGGCACTGCCTTCACCCTTCAACGAATTTAAATAAATCTTTCTAAGTCAATGCTGCCATGAGTTGGTCATGGCCAAGTGGTGTTTAAATATTTAGGAAGGAATTTGTTGCTCCGGTGTGTTTTCATGCAAAGGAAGGACCTGGGATAGCAAGGACCCAAGAGACACTGGGGTCAGGATGGGAGGGACTGGGAACAAGCAAAATTAGTTCAATGAATTTGCAATAAAATTTCAGGCAGTGTGTACAAAACAAAGCACGGGTCTGACAGCCTCATCCTGCCTTTACTTTTGAGAGTCTGTCCTGAGAACCAGAAGCTGGTTGAAATTATAGCAAAGACCCAGACACACAAACACGACCCCACAGGGACAAAACAAGTCATCAGAAGGAGAAATAGAAGAAATGAGTGAATATGGGAAGCTGGCTGGGAGAAGGTTGCATGAGAGGCTCTGGGGCTTTTCTCAGTGGGGCTCAGTGGCACATGGATTTGAGAGGATGGAGATGGACTGTTCTGTACTATTGCACTGGTTCTTATGTGGGGAACCACATGAAATAGCCTTTCTTTAAAAGCCATTCATGCATTGATTAAAATTTCAGCCAGCTCAGCACCCTCAGCACTTCCCTACAACACTCCAACTCATCGAGGAGCTGCGATCCTGAGTGCCTGAGCCGGGGAGTTGTGAGAAGGGAAAGCCTGAGACACGAGGGAGGGTTGGGGAGTGAGGAGTAAGTTGTTTCTAGCCTAAGAGGGCACAGGAAGATGTGCACAGCTACCTCTGGGAATGAAGAACAAGAAATGTCCAGCTGTAGCATAAAATCATAGACCCTTCACCAGCTCCATTGCCCTTCTCTGGACTCACGCCAGTACCTCAGTGTCTTTCTTGGGGGCCAGATGAGCTGGATACAGAGCTTGAAATCTGCCAGGACCCCTGCCAACAACGGGAGTTTTAGTCAATGATCAATTCAAAAATGCTCAACAGACACATTAGAGATGATGAGATTCCACAGGAGAGCACAGGGTGCAATAGCTGCAGCCCTGACTCCGTGCACAGAAAAGGGAGCTGCAGTTGGATAGGGAGGGGCTGCTCAGCCCAGAGCATCCTGTGGGTCATGGATGTCCTGTTAATCTTGGTACCCAGCACACCACCTGAATAAAGCAAACAGAAACCAGTCCAGAATGCCTGGACAACCCCAGAGCTGGTGCTGGACCAGAGCTCCCAAACAGCCATCAGCGCTTCAGCTGCCAACAGTGACCTGTGGTCAGAGCAGGGCTCAAAGGAGCAGCCAGCACTCAATGCCTGATTATTTTCTCTCATTTCCTATGCAAGTCTCTCATCATCAAGTCATCCCACAGTGACCCACAGCTGCACTGATACACGATGCTGTGCGTGCACTGGCATCCTGCACCAGGGAGTGCAGCTGTTGGATTTTATACTCCAGCCTTCCTAGGTGCTGCATAAAACACGAAATACAGCCAGTCCCTGTCTCAACAGAGCATGCAGCCTTCTGCAGAGACACCAAAACATGCCTCACCTTCATGCAAGGTTTTAATAGATAGAGTACCCCTTGTCTATTTAATAAGAAACTGTCTCTGCATGGATTCAATCAAGTAAATCAGCTATCTGTCTGCCTGGGAGTTTGAAATGGCTCCAGGTCACACTTTATTCCCTTATTTAAATTTTTAAAAAGCAGGTTACTCCAGTGTAACAAAGTCTTGCTGTATCATATTTACACAAAGGCCATAGTCATAGAACCATAGAATGGTTTGGTTGGGAAAGGACCTTAAAGATCATCCTGCTGCACACCCTGCCACGGGCAGGGACACCTTCCACTATCCCAGGTTGCTCCAAGCCCCATCCAACCTGGCCTTGGACACTTCCAGGGATGGGGCAGGCACAGCTTCTCTGGACAACCTGTGCCAGGGCCTCACCATCCTTGCAGGGAAGAATTTCTTCCCAATATCCAACATAAACCCACTCTCTGTCAATATGAAGCCATTCCCCCTTGTCCTGTCACTTCATCCCTTGCAAACTGTCTCTCTCCAATCTTTCTTGCAGGCTCCCTTTGGGCACTGGAAGCCACAATTAGGTCATGGCAAAACTTCTCCAGACTGAACAATCCCATCTCTCTCAGCCTTTCCTCCCAGCAGAGCTGCTCCATCCCTCTGATCATCCTGGTGCCTCCTCTGGCCTGGCCTCAGCAGCTTCACGTCCTTCCCATGCTGGGGCCCCAGAGCTGGATGCTGGCTTCAGTCTGTGCTGGGAATTCTTCTTGATAAAATCGGGCTGGGGTTGGCCATGGAAACAGCACCCTGACCTGAAGGAGGACTGACGCACCTTGTA
The DNA here is from genome assembly GCA_013397795.1 of Orthonyx spaldingii. Lineage (NCBI taxonomy): Eukaryota > Metazoa > Chordata > Aves > Passeriformes > Orthonychidae > Orthonyx > Orthonyx spaldingii. Next base: position 546,362 of record VZTJ01000086.1, read on the forward strand.
CCATACCCTGAAGATAATTTGCTTGAAATTCATGGAGAACAAATCAGAGTGCTCTGATGAAGCCTCAGAGATCTGGCCAAAGTCACATTGCTACAGCCCTTGTCAGCCAGAATCTCTCATCCTGCACTGCACACCTGATGCCCTCTGGGACACAGGGAACAACCACAGCAGGCAGGGCTGGAGGAGCCAGGAGTGATGGCCACAAGTCAGCGAGGAGACGTTGGAGCACAGGGATTCTCAAGGGCAGCCAGGGCCACCTGGCGGAGGTGGCAAAGCTCATGTGCTACAGAGGTGTCTGCTGTGGCCTGGGACCAGAGGCTCCCCAGGCAGGTGAGGTGGGAGTTGTCCTGAGCTGTGCAGTGTGGCCAGGCAGTTCATGCCCCAAAGGAACTGCCACACACCTTCCCAGCTTCCCTTTGCCTCCTGGCCTCGGGCACAGCCACCAGGCAGCTCAGACCAGTCCTGGGAGCGGCCGCAGCTCTGGAGTTCTGTGCCCACGGGTGGAAAGTGGTTGATCCACAGCTGGAAGAGGAGCATTCCTGTCCCATGGGAGGCTGAACAGCAGCCTCCCCAGGCTGGCCACAAACCCCAGCAGGAGGCCACTGTGCTGTGAAGCAGCAGCTCCCATGCCCCCATTCGCACAGGCTGATCTCCGAAGAGTCTCTTCAAAGCTGACGCAGCCCCTGGGGCTCCCTTGGCTGGCTAACGCTGATGCATGAGTCACTGAAAATTACTTTTTAGTGCTCAAGCCCACGGGCTCGAGGGCAGGGAAGAGTTATGGTGACCCAACCACCTAAAACCCTGTCCTGGAGCCACTGTTCTGTCTGTGAATGACTGAATGAAGAGCCCTGAGCTTACAATAGGAGCAAAAACTCAAAAAGAACACTGTCTCTCCAGTTTATTCCATTCTTCCTCCTTTTTTCCAGACCTTTGCTGTCTCCAGCTCAAGCAGCAACGTTGTCATGCAACTTTGATATTTGCTGTAAAAATAAACCCCAGCAGCACCAGGCTGGTTGTCCGTGCTGCCCCACTGCCTGTGTGTTCCGGGAGCCTCTCGCAGGAGCACTTTAATGGATGCTCCCAGCATCCAACTGTCTGCATGCTCAAAGAAAGGGAAGTTATGGTGTTAGCACTGCCATGACCTTCAGAGAAAGGGACTAATTATTCCCAAGCAGGCAGCTTAGTGCTGGGCAGCTGCTAATGAACACTGATAGGGAATGAAACGCATCCAGATGCAAATTGCAGCACTGCCTTAGGAGGTTTATGGAGAAGATGATCCTGTGCTGGCTGCAGCTCCGTGGTTTTGCTGTGGATGAACCTTTCCAGATTTCCACCTCAGTGCCCCTTTTCTTCCCCCTTCCCCACCTCCTCCCAAGCTGATTACAAACCGAGTGACCGTGGCCATTACAGGGAGCAGAGCTGTGTGCTGGAGGCTCCAGTTTCACTTGCAGGATCCAGGTGTGGGTCTCCAGGGAGGCCTGGGCAGGGCAGGGGCTGAATCACCACCGGCAGCATCGGCAGCAGCAGCAGCAGCTGCCTTTTGTTTCAGGGTGCATGGGAAGGGAACTGCAGTCTCTGCAGAGCAGAGCCCAGCAAACTGGCACGCTGCTCCCAAGGAGGACACGACTGCCCAAAGTGCCAGGCTTTTCTGGCTGGCTCACCAGGAGCCCTTGGAATAGAGGCAGAAGCGCAGCAAAGTAAGGAGGGCATAATTCTTGGAAGAGGTCATGCTATGGGGAGCAGAGAGGTGGGACAGAGCAGCTGGAAGCAGCCTCTGAGCTGGTCAGGTTGCAAAAGGAGCAGTTGCTGGTTCCCACACAGTCAAACTGCATCCCTAAAAGCCGTGTGAGCTTCGCAGGGAAAGCTGTGCTGAGGGCTGTGATTGCAATCACCCCTGGCAAGACCCTTCCTAGGCATGGGAGGGGTGATAATGGCTTGTCTGTTGTCAGCATCCTGGAGGAGCCCGGGCTGCCCTGGCAGGCTGTCATCAGCACACGCTCGGTGCCTGCTGCTTGGCTGCCTGTCCAATTCCACCTTGCACAAGAAAAAGCAAACACAAAGAGGAGGCTGCAAAAAACTCAAGCGCCCTGAAGACAAGAAGTGTCAAAATCCAGGCTGCCCGCTCAGCCTGGCTTTGGCAGGGCTCGGAATGCCAGCAGGAAAGGAACAAGTCTCACATTTTACGAGGGGAAACATGCCTTGCTCTGTGTTGGAGAAGTTCAGGCTGTGGAAGGCTGTTTGATGTTTTGCTTCCCCAGCGTCTCCAGTGGGTGTCCTGCCCTGCTCAGGGCAAGCTCCGAGTGCTGTCATGGAAGTGTTTGTTCCTTCTGAGCTGGGCTGTGGGATGTACAATTCTGATTTCTGTCTCCTTAAGGAAAAAATATCAGTGTCAGTAGATGTCCAGTGAAGATCTCAGCCTGCACTGTCCCTGCCTGGCAAGGTGGGTTGGTCCCTGGTGCTGCAGTGAAGCTCCTGCTGAGCACTGACAGCTCTGCTTGGACCACACCTTTGCCTCTGCCCTCCCAGGGGTGCAGGGGGCTGCAGACAGCCCTGCTTCAAGCAGCCATTCCTGGAGAACTGCTCAGCCTGTCAGAAAAGTGCAACTCTAGCAAGGGCCAAGCTCCAACCAGCCTCATCCCCTGTCATCTTGGACGGACACACCTGAGTGCAGAGAGCACCAGGATTTTGTCAGAGCTCATTTCAGGGGTCACCCACTTTTCCCATGATCTCACAGCTTGCTGTTCACTCGGGATTTTCCTGTGGGCAGTGGTGTGATGGGTGGCAGAGGTGCTCCCACACACCTCATGCCATCGCTGCTCTGGGGCCTGAACTCCCCTCTCCCACAGGCACTCCTCGTCAGACCTGTGCTCCAGAGCCTTCCCCATCTCCATTCCCTTCCCACTCCAGAACCTCCATGTGTCTTGTAGTGAAAGACCCAGAACTGAACCCAGTACGTGACTCCAGTTCATCCTGGAACAAAGCTGGTATTTTTAGGCATGAGAAAGGTTATCAGGAATACTACTGATCAAATATCCACAGAAAATAGCAAAGGACATCCACAAGGATATCCCTGGCCACACGGAGGAACATGGTTTGGTTAAGCAGGCTGGCAGGTGGGACTGGACACTCAGAACATCCCTCAGGCAGGTTCAGCTCTGAGCTATTGGCCTCAGACACAAGGTTAAAGCATCTCAGTGGGATATTCCACTTACAGACATGAGCTGAAAAGGGACCTTGAGCTCAAAGCAGGGCTAATTTAAAGACTAAGTCAGGCTGCTTGGAGCCTTATCTTTCTTACAGGTTGTAAATAAACCGGACAATGCCAAAGAGACAAGGTATCTTCTTGTCAAGAGCATTAACTGAGTCTCAGTGTTTTTCAGGGAGCAAGAGTCTTAAGTTTCTTGGTCATTTTTTTTTATATGAGCTCTAGGTGACCAGTGACAGAAAAATTGGTTGAATAGTACCTGGCAGGACTTCTAAGAAATATTCAGTTGCATGCATCTTCTTGAAAAAATGGGACTGCTGGCTCATGAGGTGGTCTTGGATGAGGATTCAGAAGGGATGGTTTCCCAAATCACAGGGTCAGAGGTGAAGACATCCCATGAACTGTCTGAAAGAGATCAGCAGCACAAAAACGCATCCACCCTGAGGAACCTGGGTATCCCTGAAGTTACCAGCAGCACCAGAGATACCAAACCCAGTAAAACTGAGCTTGGACAGGCTCCACTGAGATGTTAGGGTGAAGTTTCCCTTGCTGGAGGACACAGTTCAGCCCAAATAACTCATGCAATTGGAAAGGATAGTTACCAACAAAGTTGCAAAGATCAGCTCTTTATGAGTCTTGATGCTAGAATTCCTACATAACTTCTGGCTGAAAAACTGTAGGAAAAAATGTTCCAGTTTAAATAAAGCCAGGCTGTCTCCAGGACACTTTGTGTCCAGCAGAAATGCATGTTCCTGTCACATCCCTGGCCCTGGGCTCACTGTAAGCTCTACATCTGCAGCCAGCCTGACTTGGGCAAAGTGGATTAAATGAAGAAGACAAGAAGTCTTCTTGTTGACTTGTGAAGAGGTGGCATCAACCCCCTATCTTTGTTTCTTAATATATTTGCCTGATCATTTAATGGACCACATGCCCCACTCTTAGGGATAATAGATCTAGATGTCAAAAATGCTGCTCAACAATGCATCTCCTGTGTGCCTCAAACTCTGCCCTGAAGAAGTTCCATCTCTGTGGAACGGTGGCTGCCTTCACCCTTCACTCTGACCACAGCCTCTCCCTAGGACTGGTTTTCCAAGAAACAAAGACAACAACCACGGCAAACCTTTCCTGCTCGCAGGGTTGTGGCTCTGGAGCTGGGACACTTGTGTGTGACTGGGGGCGGCTGCACAGCTGCAGCACAAGCAAACTGTCCTGAGAGGAGGCAGAGGAGAAGACTGCAGTGATTGCATTGTGATACAGGAGAAGTGTTAGAGCTAATCCATTGCCATCTGTCTTTATTTTGCTAACCCGTTCAGTTGGACGCCACAGAAGTGCATTCACAGCAGATGAGCTGGGAGAGCCGTGGCATGGCAGCTCTTGGATTACTGGCATGAAAAGAATCCTTTTGTTCACGAGCCAGGAAGATTAGCTGCTGCCACGTCTGTGTCTGGTTTGTAGGACAAGAAAGAGAAGATGCAGCTCTCTTGCTGCCTTGGCCACTGCTTTGTGGCATCCCAGCTCCAGCTCTTTTCTCACCTCCCTCTTGCTTTATCCTTCCTCTGCTCCTTCCTTCCTGCTCTCTCCTCATCTTGAGCTTTCTCTGCCTTTTCCATCTGCTTCTCTCCTCTCTTGGCATCTTCTCTGCTTCTGCTTGAGTGCACACAATATCCCTTCTCCTCTTCCCCGAGTTCAGGCGGGCAACAGAAAAGTTCAGAGCAGCACAAGCTCCTCTCCACCGAGGTGCTTTACCTGCAGCCCCTGCTGCGAGAAAAATTGGCTCGCACCACCTGATCCCAGGCAATTTTGCTCACAGCGGGCGCTGGGGATAAAGCGCTTCAGCGCAAGGCGGCTGCGTCGTCCTTAATAGTGGGGCTGCCGGTGCCAGTCGGGCGAGGGGCTGCTCTGGGGGCTGCCCTCGGGACAGTGGGGCCGGGGAGCAGCAGGGCTGGCCCATCCTCATCCCGTGGCCAGGCTCTGCCGGAGCCCACAGAGCAGCGTGACCCATTTAGCAGCTCCCCGACGACTTGAGGCGTGGCGTGACCCGCGGGCTGAGATCCGCTTCTCTCAGCAGACGCTGGAGCCCTCTGTGTCCTTTAATTCCGAGAGTGCCACGCTGGAAGGAGATGCCCTTCAGATGCCCTCTCCGCTGTACCTGCAGGCTCTCTGCAGAGCACACAGGAACCCGGCCCTCTCTGGGTTACAGGTGGGGCACAGCCCCGGCTCCAGGGCAGGAATGCAGGATTGTACATCAGCCTCCTGCCGGGCTGGAGGCTCCATGGGGATGACCCTGCCTCCACCACGCACACCAGGCTGTGCCAGTGTGGGTCCCAGCAGGACCTGCAGACATCAGAGCTGCCTCCTGCTGATTCCTCCCCTGGAAGAGGATGAAGTGCGAAGGTGAGGCAGGGAAGGGAGATGGGAAGTGTTCCTATTCCTCCACCTCCCCCTCCCAGGTACCGAGCTGGGCACGCAGCATCAGCTGCCACTGCACTGCCCTTCCCTGGGCTCCGAGAGGACTGGCGTCACGTGCAGGGCAGGTTGACCTTGGGGCTGCATTCCCAGAGAGATGCCGGTGGACAGGACCCTCCCCCACGAGCTACTGGGGAAATGCAGCCTCGGACCAGCCAGGGTGGCTGGGGACACTCACAACCTGCTCAGTGGTGTGCAAGAGTCCCAGACATGCTTTTGTAATACCCTTAACTCTGCCCTGTAACTGCTGTTCCCAGGATCTGTGCCACAGCCAGCATTCCCGAAAGCATCCCGCTGCTGCACATGCAGTGACTTCTGTGTGTGGCTAAAAGGGGTATGGAAAAGTGTTTGGTTGCTTCAGGTGTTGCCAGCTCCTCCCTAACAGAGGTAAAAACTCACCCAAGGAAAAAAATTCCCCAGCAATAGGTCTCCAATAGCGCCTGAAGCGGGTGCAGTGGATGAGAGTGATGGTGTGCCTCCAGGAGCCAAGCTGCTCCCTGTCCCCCCAGAGACTCAGTCCTCCTCCAGCATCCTCCACAGCTACCTCTGACTTTCAATCCACATTCGTGAAAAAACTTCATAATCTCCCTGACTAGGGAAGGTTTTGGGTCATATACAGATGGATGGAAGGAAATTAATTTTCTGCTTGGGCACTGAATCGTCCTAGAAGACCTTCATCTCACACTGCAGCTCGCTGGACCATGCCAGCCTGTTGAATTTCCTCGTGTGACACCATGGGGGGCTGTTTGGGCCCTTCGCAATCAAATAAGAGTCAGAGATACATAAAAGATGAGAAATGAGAATTCCTGCCCCCTTGCAGAGTGAACACCCCCTTCTCCCATTGACAAAAACACAACCAGAATTTGACTCCCATGATTTTCAGAGCTGATCAGTAATTTGGGGGTGCCCAGTGCCTCCAAAATTCTGCACATTCATCAGCATTGGGGTGCCCAGGATCTCATGCTTGTCAAGTGGTTTAGGGTGTTACCAGCCAGTCACCAAGGTTTTGTAGACTAAAAATCCATGAGGCCTCCACCGTTCCTTTGTGCTGTCTCCTGAGAGCCAAGTGAGAATCTCATGCCCTTGCACATCACATCCCTGCTCTGGCTCAGCAGCTGGACACTCCTGGTACTCGTGATCCTGAGCTTCCCCACCACATCCAGATGAGACCGTGGCATCTGCAGCTTTCCACTTCAAACCATCCTTGTGCGTGGATCTTCGTAAATGGTGGTGGCCTTCTCAATTCCCACATTGCTCCCTTTGCCTTGGAAGCAGCGTGGCTGCAGCATTTGGCTCCAATCCTCCTCACTCCTCTCTGCCCTTCCAGGGGCTGAGTCCCTGCGCACAATCGGGAGCTTCCCCCACAGGATCACCTGGGGCCAGGTGGGCGAGGAGCTGGGGCGAGGGGCACGGCTGGCACGGGTGCCCATGGTGGAACACGGCTGGCACGGGTGCCCATGGTGGAACACGGCTGGCACGGGTGCCCATGGTGGAACACGGCTGGCACGGGTGCCCGTGCTGGAACAGCCGTGCAGGGCTGCGGGAGCTGGGCTCCCATGTGCGGGAGGCGGGATGTGCCGGATGATCGCTCCCCGCGCTGGCCGGGGCTGGCGAGAGCCCTGCCAGCACCCCTCGGTCAGATGGGAGCTGAAGGGCTGCCTGGCTCTCCGTGACTCAGCAATAATGCTTTGGGTAGTTAACATTTCATTATCATTTTTAAAGGCTAAGTGGCTTTTACCACCTGAGAAGTATATTAATGGCCCCAGTAAAACACTCCCCTGAGTGCCCTAATGCTTCTGTTATATCGATTCATTTCCCCCCTCCCCCCTTTCCTTCTTTCTTTTTTAAAACATTTTTTCTCTCTCCCTGCATGTATTCCCCCATTATGAAAAATACACACTCATTTATACGGTGCAGACAGGGGGAATAATGCCGTTCTGCACCTAATAACACTGCTGAATCCTCCCTTCCTCACTTGCTTATTACTCCCCACAGCAGAGAGACAAGAGGCAGATGGTGACAAATTCCTTCCCTGCCCCCGCAGATGATCAGCTTATTCCCTGGGTTCCCTGGGTTATTCCCAAGGGGATTTCTTGGGGTTTGGAGGTGGTTCCTTCAGCCTCCGGAAACCTTTCCCTTGGGTTGTGTTGCTTCCTGCGTCGTGTCCTCACTGCAAGAAAGGCATTGAGAGGCTGGAGTGTGTCCAGGGAAGGGAACGGAGCTGGGGAAGGGGCTGGAGCACCAGCAGTGGCTGAGGGAGCTGGGAAAGGGGCTCAGCCTGGAGAAAAGGAGGCTCAGGGGGCCCTTCTGGCTCTGCACAGCTCCCTGACAGGAGGGGGCAGCCGGGGGGGTCGGGATCTGCTCCCAGGGCACAGGGACAGGAGGAGAGGGAACGGCCTCAGGCTGGGCCAGGGGAGAATCAGGTTGGACATCAGGAAGAATTTCCTCACTGGAAGGGTGGTCAGGCATTGGAAGGGGCTGCCCAGAGAGGTGGTGGAGTCACCATCTCTGGAAGTGTTCAAGAAATTACCTCCAAGAATCCCTTGGAAGACACCTCCGGGATCATCAAGTCCAACTCAGCACCCTGTCAGCCAGCCCAGAGAGCACTGAGTGCCACATCCAGTCATTCCTTGACCTCCAGGGATGGAGACTCCATCACTGACCTGGGCAGCCTTCCAATGCCTGGCCACCCTTTCAGTGAAGAAATTCTTTCTGATGTCCCACCCGAACCTCCCCTGGTGAACATCAAGGCTGTGTCCCCTTGAAGATCTTCCCCACCACAAATGCAGACCCCAAATTCCTGGATACCACCTGCTGTACAGGCCAGGCAGGAGCCTCCCAACGCAGATTTGGTTGCTGCTAACGCTGGGTCTCACAGTGAAGGACTTGCTGTGTCACCAGAGGCACACTGGTACCGTGTGGGCTGCTCCGAGCTGCTGAGAGGGGCTGCTGGTTGACAGTGGCTGAACAAGCGCCCAGGAGTGCCCAGGTGGCCAAAAAGGCCAAGGGCACTTGGTCTGTACCAGAAATAACGTGTCCAGCAGGACCAGGGCAGTGATTGTTCCCCTGTGCTGGGCACTGCTGAGGTCTTTTCCAACCTAAATACTTCTATGATCCTATGCAATAACTTCCGAAAAGTGATTCCCCTCTCCACTCCACCCCTTTCATCAAAAAGCCATTTCTGATAAATAAAATGCCAGTTTCAAAAGACAGGAAAGCAGAGAGCAACCCTGCCAGTGCCAGGTCTCAGGCTGGCCCAGGCACTGATCAAGTTCTGCTGGTGAAGGTCACAACTGAAAGATGCTCAGCAGGGTTCCAGATCCCCACAAGACTCCCGTGGAATCAAACTCTCCTGTGATGCTGTGAACTCCGGCTTCTCAGCTCAAGGCTGTGAACTGTGCATCCTCCCATCGCTGATTTTGACCAGGAGTTGCAGGAGGAAGCTGAGGCACCCTTTGGTCAAAGCTGAGTCAATTTGGCACCAGTGGCACCAAAGCTCAGCGTGTAACAGAACACACCAGTGGTGTCATTATTTCCAGCCACAAAACGTAATTTTCCACAAAACCAGGGACGGACCTTGGGATATTTTAAACCCTGCTTTTCTGACTGGGGTAGCAGCCAACAAGGCAGATTGCAGCGTGACTTACCCCAGTGTGCCATCCCAGCTCAGCTGGGGAAACGGCAGCTTTGGGCTTTCTTCTTCCTTGGAAGTTTCTTGCCATTTTTCCGTTCTCAAACTTTCACCTAAGGATTGGCAGTCCAGTTCCATCCACATGAAGTTACCTGCTCGGCTGTGAAGCACCAGGATCCCACTGCCTACCCACAGAAGCTCCACTCCTCAGGTCTTCAGTTTTTCCCCATCTCTAAATCTGGGGAAACATACTCCTCCCAGAATTTATTTCTCAACAGGCAAAGCCTCTATTCTTTGCTGCCTTTCTAAATGACCTTTCCCTATCTCGTCACGATTCCCTATCTAAACTATACGGGACAGGTGACTTCTTCTCATTGTCTCTAACATTTGTTGATATAAAATGGATTTCTTATCTCTGATGAAATACACCTCCCCTTTTCTCATACTTTTTTTTTTTTCTGCTATTCTCAGCTCAGTATTTCAGGTGAGTTACAGAAATTAATTTGAGCAGTTTCTTGTCTCAGTCCTTTTCTCCTCCAGGAGCTCAAAGACAGCTTCCTGCACTGCCCAGCCCTCAGGGAGGGAGGCTGCAGGCATCCTGAAGAGCCACTGAACCTTGCTCCAGCCCAGAGGGACTCAGCCCTCCCCTCGTCTCTTCCAGACCTTAACATCCTTTGCATATATATCCCGACCTCAGGCTCTCTGCATGCCAGGGTGTGCTCCCCTGTGACTCTCCCAAGCTCCGGAGGGAGGAGCAGGGACAGTTTGTGGGGAAGAGACAGAGCAGCAGCAAGGAGAGAGAAAGGGAGGAGGGTGTCACCACAGCGGCCAGGAGCGAGCAGTGACTTTCTCAGCTGTCCGGGCTGAGCGCTCCAAGCCGCCCCGGAGCAGCCCCGCGGGAGCCGGCAGCTCCCTGGCATGGCCACTCCCTCCCTCCAGAGCATCCCGGAGCTCTGGGAAGCCCACCCCGCACACATCAGCAGTGGCACAAACAGCAGGGGCCTTTCATTCCCGAGAGTTGAGCTGAACCTCCAGGAGCTGACCATGGCCTCCATGCCAGTGACTCCCTGACCGCTCCCCGCCTCCCCAGCCCCTCTCTCCACCTTGCCTGGCACCCCAAAGCACTACCCCCTCTCTTCCCTCCGTGTGCCCCCTTTCCCACCCAGCTCCTGCTCCTGCCATCCCCTGCGGCTCCCTGACGTGCTGCTGGAGTGCAGGGGACACGGCTGCTGGGTGGATCTGTGAGATACGGCGAGATGAGGGAGCTGGCTGAACTGATGCCCAAGTCTGCAGACTGTCACATTCAGAGCTGCTCTCCTGGAAGTGAGAAAATTTGGTCCCGATAGTAACACTTGGATCGCTGCTTTGCACAGATGTAACTCCTTTCTCCAGCTTCTGTTTTAATACGCGCGTTCCTGCCTATTCCTGGAGATGCAATTCAGTGCCGGATGGAGGGAGCAGCCCAAGACACCGAGTCAGCTTCACTCCGCAGCCAGGGGCTTCCCATTGTTCTCCCAAAAAGTTGGCCAGATCTGGAGATCTTCTACCCCAGGGGTCATGTCTGGCTCGCAGCACATCCCACCCAAAAAAACCACCCAGCCCTCAACCTCCATTCATTGCATTTCACGGGAGTGGGACATTTGGGGACTGAGAGCTCCACACCACGCCCTTGTTTTCTTCCACCTGTACCAGTCCGTGTTACCTGTGCCAGGTGTGCTGGAGGGAGGTTGCTGCAGCCGTGTGGTGTCCTGGCAGCCCCGGCCGGAGCGGGATGGGCGGGACCGGGATCGCGCTGCAGCTGCAGCAGGAGCTGCCTGGCTTTGGGGCTTTCCGATTCACAGCCCTAATGCAACATTAATGGGCTTCGCTGGCGCTGAATATTTATAAACCCAGGAGCAACTTCCTGCCCATCCACCGAGAAACTGGGGGCTGCAGGGCAGAGAGCAGCACACGGCCTCTGGCTCGCCACGGTGGCCTGGCCACGACCCTGCCCACACACCAGGCAGTGGGATCTGCCCAGCCCACCCGCTTGGGAAGGGGAGGAAGATGAGGACAGGGAGGACCCAGAGCTGAGCTGTCTGAAACACCTTTCTCTCCCCTTTCAGTCCTACATCTCTGCCTAAATTTGTGGAGAACCACACCAGCTCACACAAACCTACCTCCCTCCTTTCTCCTGTCACCCTTCCCAACACCCCTGGGCTACCATAGCCCTTCCTAAACCCTGACTCTCCCAGCCGGGGTCCCTTGTCCCCACCCTCTGCTCCCCTCAGCACCCCCTCCTCTCCCCACTTCCCTGACCAGACATCTCCCTGCCCCAAACCCTGATCTCCTCAGCTCTCCTCGTCTCAATTTTGACAGTTTCCCAGGGCTCCTTCCCATCTTTCTGCACCTCCCACATCCTGGAGATGCCAATGGAACCTGGTGGCTTCACGACCCTTCCCTCCTCCCACCACGTCCCTGTGGCAGCCGAGCCACACAAAGCACCGGTGCACGCGGGTGGCATGTCACACCAGAGGTGGCAGAGCCACGCCAGAGCCCCAAGGGACATGACCGAGGACTGTGCCCACCAGGGTGGGGAGGAGACCCCGAGCAGACCCTGTCCCAGGCCCCTACGGCCCTGTTCCACACTGCTGTGCACGGCAGCCCGCAGTGACTGCTCCAGTAAGCCTTTTTCAGAAGGAAAAGCACATGGAAAAAATGCAATTTTTTCCCCCCTTTTTACCCAGTTTCAAAGGGATGCTCTGGTTTTTGTTTGTCTCTCGGAATCTTTTGTGTGGAGACAGAATGAGAAATCGCCCTGCTATGGCTATCTGGCCAGCCAGAGGGAGATGCCAGCCCCCAGGGGACACCACTTTTGGCGTGTGGGGACCTTCTCTCCCACCCAGCCTCCTTGGCCACTCTTCCCAGTGCAGGGCAGGTGGAAAGCCCTCCTTGAGGGTGGAGGGAGAGCCCAGGAAGGCTCTCACCCAGCTGGGGCGATGTTGCAGTGAGGAGCATGGTTGGGCTCTGCTCCAGCTCACCTCACCTTGCACCGGGCACTGCAGCTGGGGTGGCTCGGGGGGGGGTGGTCCTGGGGTCCAGGGACATCCCCCCTCCCCATCCCCACTGCCCCGGGAGTGCCCGGTGGCCCAGGCCACCTCTCGCCTCTCCTGTTTGAGCCGTCAGCTGCAGCAATAAAAGCACCTCCCCTTCCCAGCCCTACATTAAAAGAGCCGGACCTAAAATTAATTTAGCCCTGCTCTTTGTTGTGGACAATACAGAGGGGATATTGTGTGTTGGGAGAGAAAGGCTTTTTGTTTGGGTGAGGAGACAGCGGCGGTCTGTTCTTGCGGACATCTGAAAACAAGGCTGGGAAGAGCGGCCCTTTAAGTTCGGCTGAAGCAAAAACACACAGCCCCATCTCACAATTAAACACAGTATCAAACCGAGAAAGGATCAATTGAGCCTAAAACAGAAAGCTCCCCATGTGACAGATTCCAGAAAGTACGTGATACACCATGCCCAGGGCTAGTACATGCCTGCTGTGTTTCCCAGTACATGATTAATTTGACTCAGGGCAGGAGGCTGCAGGCAAGGGATCTGCAGCACACACTGAAAAGTTTTAACACTTTGAAGACTGGAAGCGCGGCTGAGCGCCGGAGACAAAGGCAGCGGCGGAGGCGGGCGGTGGGAGCACCGGCCTGATGGACCCACGGACAGCCGGTGATTCGATTTTCAGCCCTTCGCCAGCACGGGGTGTGCTTCCCACTGGAGGCCGGCACCAGCATCCCCCACCCGGCATCCCGCCTCCATCCCCGCGGGGCTGCTCCCCACGGCCACGCTCCCAGGGAGGATTTGGGGTCGGGGGTCCATAGGGCAGTCCCTGCGCTGCAGCCTCACCCTTTGGGGGTGTGACAGGGATCGCCTGGGGAGGTTTGTCTCCCTTTCCCGGTCTTACAGGTGACCTTGGAGATGCGCAGATTAGAAACAATTAATATATTAGTCGCTTAATTGCTGGAGAGTGCAGATGAAGCCAGCGGGCACTTTCCCCGGGAGGCAAGGGGTGGCGCTGCGACACCAGCAGAGCAGCCTGTCCTGGTGGGGTGCGGGCTGGGGACACTTGGGGTGACATCTCCAAAGCTGCCCCTCCCCGCCCTCCACTGGCTGTCCATGGGGGGACACGCTTTGCTGAGGGCAGGATACGATCCTGGCCAAGGCTGGGGACACAGGGGTGGCATCCAGAGTTGGATGCCCTCTGTCCTCACTGCCTGGCTCTTGGGGACACAGCCCTTCCACCAGCAGGATGTCACCCTGGCTGGGGACATGGGGGTGGCATCCCCAGAGCGGGGTCCCTGTGTGCCCGTGGGGGACACAGCCCTCCCTCGGGCAGAGCCCAGCCCTCACCAAGGTCTGTGCCACCAGCCAGCCCTGCACTCCTCGCTGTGTGGGTGCTCCCTGCTGCCAGCCCCAGGCTGCCATCCTGGGGGCAATGTGGGGCCCACAGCACACAGCCATGGGGCTGGGGTGGCTGCTGTGCAGCAGCAGGGCTGGCATCACTGGGCTCAGGCTGTGCAAGCCACCCCTGAAAGCAAACAGAACCCAGGCTGTGACTGCGCTCCTCAGAACGGCTGGAGACAGGACCTCACAGCTCTGCTGCTTGCTGCCAGCCTCCTCTCCCAGGCCTGGGAATGGTTTTAGCTTGGGAGTGACACTCCCCAGCCTCAGCCCCAGCTCTGGACCCTGCACGCTGCTGCAGAGGTGCTGCGGCGCATCACAGGGAGCCCCAGTTTGGGGGGGGAGGATTCCTGAGATCCCTTGTCCCTGGGAGAACACACCTCACCCAGGGCTGCTCTGTTCCCTGCCACACTGAGCCTTCAACCAGCACGACTTTTCCAAAAATATCTTTCTCAACAGGGCAAGCCAGGCTGTCTCGTGAAGGAAGCAGACCCACAAGCTACCAGGGGCTGAGCCACACAGAGGTTTGGCACCATCCGCTTTCCAAGTAACTCCCTCACGCTGAAGAGGCTGAGCCATCCGCGTGCGGGATGCAGAGCAGGACGGAGCCGGAGAGCAGCAGGGTCAGCCCATCCTTGGGCTGTGCTCCCCCCCATAAAATGCAGACGCTCCTGGCTGCCTCACAGAGGGGCTCCGTTCATTATCCGCTGCAAAGTGCTCCGAGATCCTCGGATCAAAGGTGCCGTCACAGCGTCGGGCCTGATTATTATTGATTATCCGTTCCAAGCCAGGTCCCAAACGAAGCCAGCGAGCCCTGAACGCTGAGGAGCCGAGGGAGGGCCCAGCAATCGACTGGCGATTTTTACTGTGGATGACCCGAGCCAGGGAGCAATTTCTGTTCATCCATCAAGGAAGATCCAGGCGTGAGCAAACAGTCAGGTCATGGGCATTCATTTTATTATTAAATCCTAAAGGGGCCGCGGCTCATGCAGCTGGATGTAAGTGATCTTCGTGTTAAAAAGACGAGCTTTGAATTTAATTTTGCAGCCAGGCTGATAGACCTGGGGATGACTCAGCCAGAAGAACCAGCCAGGCCTTCTCCTCAGGGAGGAACAACACAGCCAGGAAGAGTCAGGGGCCAGCTCCCAGCACAGCACAGCCCTCAGGTCCCTCATGGAGTCCCTGCTGTCCCTACTTTGCTCTCCTGTCCTCCTGCACCGTGTGCCAGGGTGGCTGCCTCCCAGCCTGAGCTCACCTAGAAGGTTGTGCTTGTGCTGGGGACAGGCTCTGAGCTGTGCTACCCCAACACAGGCACAGGTGGAGTGAATTCTAACAGTGCTCTGGTGGCGTGAGCCATGCCTAGGGCAGGAGCACACACTGCACCACGTGTGGGTTCACCCTGTGTGGCTGTACACACACATCACCTGCTGCAGAGGTGTACCACACATGTCCCTGCATGGCTGTGCCACACTCACTGCATGGCTGTGTCACACTCCCTGCACATCTGTACCACTCACCCTGCGTGGCTGTGTCACACTCCCTGCACACCTGTACCACACTCCCTGCACATCTGTACCACTCACCCTGCGTGGCTGTGTCACACTCCCTGCACAGCTGTGACACACTCACTGCACATCTGTACCACTCACCCTGCGTGGCTGTGTCACACTCCCTGCACAGCTGTGACACACTCACTGCACATCTGTACCACTCACCCTGCGTGGCTGTGTCACACTCCCTGCACACCTGTACCACACTCCCTGCACACCTACGTGCTGCTTTATGTGCCAGGGTCCTGCAGGACCAGCAGGCCCGGAGCCGACGAGGGAGTGCTGAGGACAGGCAGGATGCTCATGGAAGCCAACCATGAGGGAATGTTCCTGGAGGGGATGCAAATGCTGCTGCAGATCCCAGGGCTGTGGGTGTGGGAGCTGAGTGCCCTCTCCCCATGTCCCCTGGGCTGGCACCAAGCAGGCTCGGGGCGTCCCAGGCCCTGGGAGCAGAGCACATCAGCCGCCTCTAATCCCTGGCGCCCATCCTCGTCCTCCTCCTGCCCCCACAAGACTGGCTCCACTTTCCCCAGCAGGAGCCCAAGGAAAAAAAAGGAAGAGAGAGAGGGAGGGAGGGAAAGAGAAGCTAAAAATCTGTCTTCTTTAATTAATGAGGCAAGCCAGCCTGGAGAGCACGTTTGGGATCGCAGGCCCCCAGCCAGGGGCGAGCCGGCAGCCAGGGCCGGTGACACGGAGGAAGAGAGATGGGGGGAGCGTGGGGGGACACAGGCACGGCTTTTTATACTCTCCTGTTAACTGATCCACGGAGCTTTCCTGGCATCGGTTTCAAAGGTATCCCTTCACTAATCCGCCGGGCTGTTCCAGGATGGCGGTTTTGACCAGCAGGAAGGGGGAAGGGAGGGAGGAGAAACGGTCACAGGCAGACTGCACCTTTTCACAGCCCGCAGGAAAGAAAAGGAGGGGGGAAAAAGGAGCAGAGTGCGGTGTGGGGCCGGGGAGGGGGATGCTGGTGCTCGGGAGCTGCACACGCAGCGTCAGGGCCAGCTCTGGGGACAGCTTGCTGCAGCATCCGGGGAGGGAACCAAATGGCACCTTCCAAATATAGCTCCTGCCACGCATCTGCCCGCGGGCACCGCGGGGATCCCAAACACGCCTTCCCCAGCAGCCCTGCCTTAATATAGCCTGACCCCCTCCCCACTGACCTTCCCCGGGGGGCCAAGCTGCAGGGCTCCTGCTCCAGGGTGAGTGCCATGGGGCACCCACCCAAATTCCTCGCAGGGCACACCTCCCACCCCAAGGGAAGGCAAGCTGGCAGCTATGCAGTGCACAGACACGCTGCGGCCGCGCAGGAGGAAGGTGGTCCTGTGGCATTTGTCCCTCGGGACGAGCCGTGTGGGTGCCACTCGGCCATGTGAGGTGGGGGCGTGGAGCAGGTGCAGGGNGGGACTTTTCTAGATGTAGTTCTTGCTGCTCTGTTATTGTTTTAATTTAAAAATGCAGCCCCAGAGAGAGCCTGGGTGGGTGCCCAGCCTGCTGTGGGCTGTGGGGACTCTGCAGGCAGGTCCAGTCTGCCCCAGCAGCTTCCCAGCTTCCCAGCTTCCCGGCATCATTTCCTCTTTCAGCCCCATGAGCTACTGCCCTTCTACCTCAGCATTCTCTCATTCCAGGGCACCCTCTGCCCATGATGCTGGAGGGAGCCTGGCTCTGTTGTGGCCATCACCAGTGGACAGCAGCAGCCCTGGCCTGCAGGGGGGACACCATGTCGGACACCAGCACTTCCACGGGACAGAGAGGAGATTGCAAGAGCAGCAAGAAACTCTTTTGCAGGGCACCACTGCAGGCAGCAAAGGTGTTTGGTCATTAATGCCATTCTTCAAATTGCAGTTCACACCTGGGCACAGTCACCACCAGGGAAAAGCTGCTGGTGCTGGCCCAGGGGGTAGGTACAAGAAGAATTTGCTTATGAGCTTTTTCTCGGGGTGATTAAGAAGCTCTGTCTGTGTGACACAGAGAACTGTGCTAAGACAGATCCCACGCCACAGCTCTAATTTCCTTCTCAGGCCAAGGACACTTTGCTAAAGCTCATGTCCTGACATGTAGGATTTGGGCAAAGGCAGGTAAAAGCCCCAGTCTCCCCGTGACTCTGAAGTGGCTGTGCTAGCTTGAAAACCAGATGTGTTCTGCTCTTTAGCACAGCTATCTAAACTAGCCTCAAAATGGCTACAAAACTCCCCTTCAGTATAGGAGAAATGTCAATCCTCCATCCAATAATATTTTTACAGCTTCTTGCTGCCCAACCAATTCCCTTAAGTTACAACAGTGTCAGTTTTGCATCATTTTCGAAAGGTCCCTTTTTGAGTGAAGGACCAAGCTTTTTGTGTAAAGAAGAAAAACCAAACCAAACCCTCCTGCACAGCCTAAATGGCACGGTGCCATTTGGTGTTGAGAACTGCTCTGGGCTTTCTTGGTCCCTCCAGACCTGGCCCACTCCATGGACAGTGCTCCTTGAGAGCTGCTGGGAGGTCAGTGTAGCTCATGCACAGTCCCACCTTCCAGGATGGAGCTTGCTCACCCATCCTTGTACCTGTTGGAAGGGGGGAAGGGTTAC
Organism: Orthonyx spaldingii; assembly: GCA_013397795.1. Classification (NCBI taxonomy): domain Eukaryota; kingdom Metazoa; phylum Chordata; class Aves; order Passeriformes; family Orthonychidae; genus Orthonyx; species Orthonyx spaldingii. The sequence goes on from VZTJ01000086.1 coordinate 564,217, forward strand.
CCCCATACCCATCCTTGCCCAAGGGAGAGGAAAATCCTCTTTCCTGCTAAGCTGAGCCTGTGACACTCCCCAAGCTCCGATGTACCAAGAGGGAAGCCATGCACGCTGCTGTGCAGGAAGTGCATGCAGGAGGATGGTGGGGAAGCAGCTGGGAAGGGGCTGATCACCTGATCCCATTTTACACCAGTGCTGGACACATGAAGGCTCGGTCCCATGTCCTCCAGACAGGGAGGTTTGGATGGCTTTTCCCTCTGAATGGGAATGCCATGGCAGTAGCCAGTGCGTACCCAGCGTGAGGACCCGGCTGACGTTACACATTACATTCCTCCCTGACCTTTGTCCATGGGCTCATTAAAATAATTGATCCTAGCCATGACAGTCACACAAGGACCCCATGCTTGTCACATCACCTCCTGGGTGGCTCCTTCCTTCCCACCGCCCTGGCCAGGCCCAAGTCTCTTTTTGCCAGACCTTCCCTTGCCCTGTGTTCCCCCGCGGCCGTGGCAGAGCCGTGCCCCAAGCGCCCCAGGATCAGCAGCAGGCTGGGTTGGCTCGGGGGGCTGGGGAAGGTGTCTCGCTGCTGCCCACAGGGAGATCCAGCCGCTTGTTTTGCCGGCTTTACTCCGGAGCGTTAATTATTCCAGCCCCAGGTGGCATTGTCCCTCACTATTACACGGTTGACCTGTATCTAATCCGTCATCATCTGAAACCCTCTGCCCCGTCCTGGCATCCCTGTTTGCCCCGAATCCCCCCAGCCTCCGTGTGCGTTATTACTCCTGCATAAACCAAGTTACAGTTTCAGGACAGAATCAAAGAAAAGCTCCTTAATTTCCATCCAGCAAAGCCCGGTGAATCTGGAGCCCCCCGGGGCGGCTGAATCGCGACCAGGCAGGAGCTCAGAGCCCGCAGGCGGTGGCGGAGGGTCCCTGTCACGCTGCCCTCCTTACCCCCGGCTGCGAGCGGAGATGTCTCTCGGCTCTGCCTGTCTTTCGGGCTGCTCCCCACTGCGAGAGCCGCACAAAGGAGCCCCCCCCGCTGGTGCCCAGGCCAGCAGCATCTCCAGCGCATGACTTGTAACCCGCCGAGCTGGTCCTTCACACGCCGTGAATGATAACAGCGAGCTGCAGCCCATTGTCTGCGGCCCTTGCGCCGGTTTGTCAAGTTTGCGGTTGCATTTTAATCCTGACGCCTTTTCAAAGCCCAGCTGCGCATTGTGTGGGCGCAGGAATTCTTGACTTGCAAATCCCCCAGCATTAAATTCAACCTTCTGGGGCGATGGGGATGGTCCGCACAGTGAATGGGGGGCGGGGGGAGGCTCCTTGCCCCCTGCCATGAATAACAAGCAGATGAGAAGCAGCGGAGGACAGCGCCGGGGCTGGGGGAGCCTGGTGCGGCCGAGGTGACAGCGGCGGGGACTCTGCGGCTGGCCCGGTGCTCAGCAGTGGGATTTGTCCCCAGACGTGGCCAGCTTGCCAGCTCCCCTCACCCCCTCCTGCCACGCTCGGTTTGGTGCCCGGAGCCGTTAAAGACCATATGTGATCTCCAGCAAAGAGGGCTCAGGCGTCCCTCCGTGTCACATCACGGCGACACTCGTCAGTGCCGAGACAGAGAGAGGGAAGTGGGAATCAAACAATCACAGTATGGTTTGGATGGGAAGGGACCTTAAAGCTCGTGTTGTCCCACCCCCTGCCGAGGACAGGGACACCTTCCGCCATCCCAAGATGCTCCAAGCCCCGTCCAACCTGACCTTGAGCACTTCCAGGGATGGGCAGTCACAGATTCTCTGGACAATCTGTGCCAAAGCATCACCAGCCTCACAGGGAAGAATTTCTTCTCAACGTCCCATCTAACCCTGCCCTCTATCAGTTTTCAGCCATTCCCCCAAGGATGGGTAAGGGACAGCACAACCCTGCTGGTGCTGCAGTGCCAGCCAATGGGTCACGCAGGCAGATTTAGCCTTTTCCTGCATGTCTGGGTCTGCTCCAGGGATTGAGCAGCCATCCTGGACGCTGGAGGTGTGGAGGTTGGCCAGACCCAGCTGAAACAGACCCAGAGTAGGGGTCTGCCCATGCAGGTGGTGTTCCAGCTGTGATGACCTGGGCGGTCCTGTCCAGTCCTGTGGTTAATGCCAGCCATCCTCTAGCTCTGCCTGGAGAACAATGGGCATCCTGTGTGCAGGAGAAGGGCCTGCTGCCCCGCTCCCCTACGGACTGGCTGAACCATCCTCCGACCAGTCGGGCAAGTTTTCAATGCAACGGAGTTGGGTTTTTCATTTAAAAAAAAACCCCACACAACAAAAAACCACACATTTGTCAAAGCTGAAATGTTTCAGGGAGCTGTATCGTTCAGGCAGACTTTTGCCAAAAGCTGGGCAGACTTTTGGTGGCTGCCTGCCCGATTTCCTAACCCTTTGCCTAGCAGGCAGCCTCAAAACCCAGGTTCCCAGGCTGCGTCCAGGCTGCCAGAGCTCGCAGCTTCCCGGCCCTGAGCCTGGCGGGAGGCACAGGCAGCGGAACAGCCTCTCCCTGCTCCGGTGGGAGGACATCGACTCCAGGCACCGCTTTGCACAGGACCCCGCGCTGCAGGAATCCCACGCCTCACCCCACGGCTCTTGTCTCTTCCGTGACGTCTCTTGTCTGCTGGAAGCGGCCCCAGCAACCCTCTGGAGCTGGGGCAGCGCGGGAAGTGTCAACTGACAGCTCTGCTTTGTTTCAGGGGGAAAAAAGAGTAACACAATCCCTTCTCATCTTCTCTGGTGGCCTCACTTAACTTCTCGGTGCCTCGGTTTGCCAGGTTCTGGGATTGTAAAGCCCTGTAAAAGACTCGGAGATCCTGGCACTTGGGGGAGGAAGGTAAGAATTAAAACAGGAGGAGCAACTGGCTCCCAGACCCCTCCACCACCTCCCAGCCCAGCACTGTCCTTTCCCCTCCTCTCTGCACGTTATCAAGTGTGTGAGATCTTTCTGCACATCTTCACCTCCCAGGACCCCTCTCTATGCTCTCCCTGTCCTGTTTTCCTTCTCTCCAAGGCCCAGAATGCTGCAGCCATCCCTGCCTCTGCCAGGCTTCCCTCCTCTGCTTCCCTGCCTGCTCTGCTCTGTGCGAGGGCTCAGACAGACAAGGTGGCTGTCCCCAGTTCCTTCTTTGTGTCTCTGAGGTGTCTTGACCTGGGGAGAGCCCCTTGCTCTGGGCACAGACCACAGTCAGGCTCAGCTGGGATAGGTGACCACTCATTGGGAGCCTGGAAAATGCAGGAATATGAATCCTGCAGAAGTAAAAAAAGTATTTAAGGTCCCCAGGACACTGGCCAGGAAGCAAGACCCTGAATCCAGCCATGCTGTCCCAGCAGGGATCAGGCCACTGTCTGTTGGCCATGCAGGGCTTGAAGCGACATCTGTCCTCAGAGCATCGCTCTCCGCTCAGCAGAATTCCCCACACCAACCGGAGAGAGAATCATCCCGTGTTTGTTTGCCCTGGTTTGTTTTTAACAAAACTGTGCTGCTGGCTGTTTATCACTTCATTTTCCTCCAGGAGATGAGGCAAGCGAAGGAGATCAGCCAGAATAAAACACGACCTTTATGGGCTGTGCTGTGGGCTTGGACTTTCCACCTACCGCCTGTTTGTACCAATGGGGTCTGAGCTGAGCAGATGCCAGGTGCCATGTTTGGTGCTGGCAGAGGAGCAGCATATGTAGCTCTGAGCTCAGGCCCACGGGATACTCCCCAGCGTGTGCTCATGACACCCACCCAGAGAGTTTTTGTGCCACAGCTCAAGTCACTTCCTCACACCCAGCAAATTCCTCCTCCTGGTGCCCGTCCCCCCACGGTGAATCTCAGCAGAGGAGGGCTGAGTGCTTGTGAGGGAACACTGCACACAAGGCACCGTTTCTGGGTTGCTGTGAAGACCCAGGCATACAGGGACTTGCTCCCTGGCCTTGCTGGGTCCCCAGCTGGGCTAATGTGTGCAACACTCCTTAGGCCTCCCTGGGGATCCAGAGGACTTTGCTCCCTGGGCGTGCTCAGTGCGTGAGGCAGAGTCTGCACTGAGACACAGCAAAGCCCAGCCACGTGAAAGATGCTCCAGTTGAGGTGTCCGCAACACCCAGCCCATTCCTGCCTCTCCTCTCACAGCTCTCCAGCCCAGCCTGGGACCTGCCCCTGGCTCGGGTGGGCCTGACTGGCTTCCAGCCAGGTGCTCACCAGCCTGGGCTCGAAGCACAGCTCAGGTCTTTGCTACTGGGAACTGTTTGGAGCAGGCTGGCCGGCTCACCCAGCTCTCCAGCCATGCCCTGTGTGCTCCCCAGCCCACCACACACCCACCAGCCTTCCCGTGGGCCCCACCTGTGTCACACGGAGGTGCACAGCCAGCCCCCTCCCCGTCGGGGTTGAGGGGGACAACTCTGTCCTGAGGGGCCTGGCTTGGGGGTAGAAGTGATATCCTAAGAGGAGGCTAAGAGAAAGGCAAAGCCTTCACCACAAAGTGTTTCTGTCCACCAACACTGAGTGCTGGGTGTGCCATTGGTTCTGATGGGGTCCTGCTGAGCCTCCTGGGGGTTCTGCCCCTCCTGCTTGGGGATTCACATCCTGCAGCATCCTCCCCATCCTCATCTGGACCTAGCCTGTCTCTCCCTTTTCTCAGGGAGAGAGTGAGGCTCTCTCTGGTGTCATTGCTACTGCCTCCAGTCCCAAAATGTTCTGTCCAGTGACCCCGTGGACCTGTTATCCTTTGGAAGCACAGTGTGTACAGCACATCTCTCCCAAATGGTCCTGAGAGGGGCTGAGGGTGCCTCTGGCCTGGCTTTTGTGGTGCTCACACAAGAACTGAACATTCATTGTATTTACCACAGACTCTAGCTGTAAAAAGAGCTCTTCTGACCTGTTTTTGAATAAAATCCAGACTGTTTTGACCCATGGATGGCATCCTGAGGTTTGAAGGTGTTTATGGAATAGCAGTGAGCTCAGAGATGGGATGATGGACCAGGGAAGGGGTGGCCTGGTGGGGATATCTCCAAGGGAAGATGGGAAAAGACCCCACTGTAACAGCCATCTGCCAAATGTCCCGGTGGCTTCTGGGCCACTAAAGATCTGAGCCACAGCCCCAAGGGCAGCTGTGGGACCTGTGTGAATGGGGACAGTGAAGGTGACTGTTTTGAGCTCTTTTGAGGACAAAGCCTTGTTCAATGATATGTCTTATCTTCTGCCTCTCTGTTTGGAAGGTCCAGAACTTCAAAATCCCCCACTTGAAGCACAAAGAAAGGTGTCGTCCACCCTCACCAGTCTCCCAGGCATGGTCAGATCAGGAGGGTTTTTATCACAAATGAAGAATTCCCCTTCCAGACAGAAGAGAGCCTTAGGGCACGCACAGGGAAGCAGCAGGGCATGAGGCAAGGCAACACTGGGAAGGCAACCAGCTCCCTGGAGGCATTTAGGGACACCCTGGGAGAGCAGTGGGGATGGGAGCTCGCCTGGAAGCCTGCCCCGCAGCCTGCCTCTCTCCTCCCTCAGCTGAGTCCCCGGCAGGTAGTGACAGAAACCAAGCAGGTTTGTTCGCAGTGACATTTTGGAGGATGCCTCCCAAAGATGAGTCAGGCTGTGCCTGCTGCAGAAAAACAGTGATGCAGTGTCTTGTGGGACAGCTTTAGTGGCTGTGGAGGAGGCAGGCTCACCTGAGCCAGCCTCACCACGCTGGTCCTTGGGAAATGCCTACCACAGATACAGCGCTGGTCCTTGCAAGAACACTCTTCCTTCTCTTCCACGGAGTCATTAATGCTCTTGGAAACTTTTGCAGCAGCTGGAACTGTGTCCCTCAGTGAGGTGCCCACCCAGAGGTGTCTCACCTACCTCTGCCTGCAGTATTCCCACCCCATCCTGTCCCTGTTGCTAAGGTTCTCAGCTTAGCAATGCCTGCTGCTGACACAAGACCCTGGATACTGCCTATCACATTTCCCGTGAGCAGCAGAGAGCAGTGAAAACAGAGATCAGAGAGCCGAGGAGAGGAGCTCAGCCTGCTAATTACAGTGGGAAAGCAACATTCAGCACCTGCTGCTGGCAGTTCCGTGCTTCTGCCAGGGGCTGCACGGCAAAACAGGTTTGGTTGGTGGTGAGATAGGGCAGCAAAACAGGATCCAGTAGGGCCAGGAGAGGTGGGGGGAAAGTTGGTGTTACAAGGAAGGAATAAGACAAACTGGTGGGGTTAGGAGGATTACATCCATGATGCACTGATCCAGAACTACCCCTCCAGACGGGCTGGGTCTGTGCAGAGGCAAGTTGTCGTGATCATCACCCTTCTGTCGTCTCTGTGCTCGTCTCTGTGCAAATCACAACGTGATTTTCCTCCTCCCGCCGCTCTGCCAGGGTGATTTGTGTCAGCAGGGTCTCTGGCCAAGGTGATTGCAGCAGCCTATTTTTGGGAGTGCCCTTGAGAGTTGCAAGGCAGGAAGGTGGAGCCCAGCTGTTCCCGGTGTCCGTGCCCCGGGGAGGCACCAACACCTGCAGTCCCTGCTGGCTGCTCTCCAGCGCCTCGCTAATTGCGCCCGGGCCTTTAAATAATGCAGCGGCCGAGTGCCGGAGGGGCTGCCCGCTGGCTCTCCCGGTCCTCGGGAGAGGACGAAACAGCTCAGCTGGGGGCCACTTCAGGCTGCAGGAGATGGCAACATCTCCTTTTGGGTCCTGGGGTTTTGGCTCCAAAGGTGCTTTCTGACTCAGCGTGGTTGCTGGATGCCTGTTGACTCTCTGGGACTTTTATTTGGCTCTGAAAATCAGCAATAGGCTCATAGATGCTTACTGGTTTGAGGCCATTTTAGGTACAGACAAAGATTTAAAGGACAGGTCTGCACCCGAATGTATGTGAATCCTATTCTGACCATCACTTTTATTTGTCTCACCTTACAACACCTACTGAGGTGCTGTCCACCCCCAAAGCCGCCCCACTTCACCTGAACGTGGCAGGGGTCATCTCAGTAGCTGTTCCTGGGCCTCCCCTGATCGCCCTTGCCCAGAGAAGCTGTGGCTGCCCCATCCTTGGAAGTGTCCAAGGCCAGGTTGGATGGGGCTTGGAGCAACCTGGGATAGTGGGAGGTGTCCCTGCCCATGGCAGGGGGTGGAATTGAGATGGTTTTTAAGATCCCTTCCAACCCAAACTGTTCTATGAGCTGTTGACCTGCAACACAAAATGAAGGCAGACGCCTGGCTGGAAGCACAATTTGCACCCCAGCGCTTTGCATTCCACACCTGCCCATTCAGTGAACCCCAACAGCTCTTCCTGCAGTGGGTGTTGTCCTGCAGGACCCAGGGTGACAGTGACACCTGGGCTTCCACTTCTTCCTGTGTGGTGTTGCACCTCAGGGTCTGAAATTTGCCTTGCATGAGAACGGTGGCACTGCCAGCCCAAGGCCTGTCCTGCCCAGGCCACGTCTCCAGCAGCAGCTGGAGGGGAAGGACATCTCCCCTACATCCTTCCCTGGGACATAAGAAGAAGAAAAACACACAGTACTTCCCACAGCACTTCCCAGTCTCTCTCTGGTCTTCCTGATCCAGATGCTGTCTGCAGAGTGCATGCTTTTCCATGGGTTTCTTTTCCATGATCTTGCATCCACACTAATGCTTTTATGCCCTTTATTAAGGAGTTCCACAGCACCACAGCACGTTCCTTGAAAAATTGCTTCCATCCATCTGCTTCAACTCACTGCCTTTGCCTCATGCCCCTGCTTCTCAACTGGGAGGGAGAATGAGCAATCCCTGCTCACATTCCCTATGCTGCTCATCTTTTCCTGGATTTCTCAGCCACCCCGCAGGTGTCTCTTCCTGCTCTGCCTGTTCCTGAGAGGTAGCTGCAGTTCAGTGGTGTGGATGAGAAACGCTGTGGCTCGCAGTAAAGCTGGAGTCTTGCGATACCCTCCAAATATTGCTGAATTTATCTTTCCGGCACACCTGCCAAGCTAAGAAATCCTGTTACCCCTATTCCAGGGAGGAACAGCACGGCCAGGTAGCAAACACTCCCCTGATGCAAAACAAGGAGTTGGAAACCAGGTGCTGAGCCTGCAAGTCCTTGTTCCCACCTGAGAGGTGCTTTGCTAAGCAAACCAGCTAAACCAAGCTTAACTAAGCACCCGGCTTAACTCTGCACCCACCCAGCTGACCAAAATCTTGTCATTACAGTGACCAACCCACCAGTGCTGCGTTTTGATCTCCTGGAGTTGTCATCCAGCTCGGATGCCAGCAAAACCTAGCTGGAGAGACATGGCTTTTCCCAGACAAAGGGAAGGAGGGGAGGGAGCAGCTGAGCCAGTGGAACTGTTTGTGCAGCCGTAATCACACCGTAAAGCACAGCGGCAGCACCTGGAAAACAGCCCTTGTGCGAGCCTGGCAAAGGGGCCCTGGTGACCAGAACAGTTCAATGTGGAGCTGCCTTTTTGGGGGGACTCACCCCGCCCCGAATGGGGGTACTCACACACAGCTGCCCACAGGGACAGCACTTTGATCCTTTTTGGCCAGGGAAGAATTGCTGTCTCCAGGTTTCAACTTCACATCTGTTTGCCTTCATTAAATATTTTTTTTTAAATAGAGAGGAAGGCCAGTGTTTTTTGGCAGTTTGAAAGGATCCCACCCAATGGAAATGGAAGGGAGCAGAGAATGGGGAAGGCTGGGAGGGAAGGTGTCCAGCCTTGCCTGAGGCATCCGCTGCTCCCTGCCCCACCACTGTGGTCCGTGTGCCCTCCAGCTGTGCCATCTTCCTCTGCCCATGTTTCCCTTGCTGGTCAGCTTCTGCTGACCCCTCTGTGGGGCCAGGAGCACCATCAATGTCGGGGTACAGCAGAGACACTCAGGGCTCAGCTCTGGGGCACCAGAATGCCAAAGACAAGAGTGGAAGAGTGCAGGGTCAGACCCCGTAACCCACCTGAGCCGGGCCATGCACCTCCACGCTGTGTGTGCTCCAGGTGGGTGCTGGGGCACACAGGGATCCTCAAATCCGGCACCAGGGGAGAACTTGCCATCCCCAGCATTCCAAGATGCTCAAATGCCATTCTGGGAGACACAAGCAGGGGCTGGGAAGAGCCCATGAGCTGAAGCAGTGGGAGAGACGAGCCAGACTTTGCCTCTCTCTCAGCTCTGTACCCCACACACTGCAAATGAGAGCTGCAAAGACCTCTGTTCTCCGGGCTGGCCTCTCCCCCTCGGTGCTCCTGCTCCCACTCTCAGCAGCTCAGCCCTGCATCCAGGTTTACATATAAATAAAGAGTGAGTGTGAAATCCACCCTGGGGTCTCTCCTGACTCCCACTTGGCTCCCTAATTGGAAAGTCTGCCAGCAGGAGATACTGCAATGAGCTAAGGCAGAAACAAACTCCCTTTATCCCAGGCAGAGACGACGGCTGGGGTTAGGTCCCAGTCCAAATCTCACTGGCTGGGAAGGACACAGAGCAGGTTTGCACGTGCTCTGCTTCTCCCTCAGGCTCTGGGGGCTTCACCACTGCTGTGCCTGGAGGGAAGGGGCAGGGAAGGGATGTATCAGAGAGCATCCTGCAGCAGCTCATCCCTCTGGGAAGGGCTGGACTAGTACTTTGCAATCCCTGACCACCTGATGCCAACAAGGAGGAACATTAGGACAGGGGGATGATCTCTGTGCAGCACTGGGCAAATGTATTCCTCAAATACCTGCATCTTCAAACAAAGACACCCGATTCTGAGGTTCCCCCATTTGCTCAGTTCCCCAACACACACACAGCTCCCATCCAAACACTGCTGACCTACAGGGACCCCCTCTCCTTTTGGTTATTCTGCCTAAAGGAACCGGGAGTCAGACTCTTCACCTCCTTCCTGGAAGGGAAAACTGACTCTCACACCTTGTGGCCTCTGTTTCTGCCCCCAAACTCTGTATTGTAGGTGTTTTTCCCCACCTTCAATGGAGGCAAAGTGCTCACACCTCACCAGGCTACGTGGCACCTCAAGAACTCCCATCAACAGCCACGAGCACTGAGAAAGGCAGCTGGGAAACCTCCTCCACCAAAACCCCATTGATTTTTTTGCTGCCTCCTCTAGTTTTTGGAAGCCCTGGAGGCACAAACGTTGCCTCCAGTGGAGCTACTTCAAAAGCAACAATGATTTCAGTACAAGCAGATCAATGTTCCAGAGCTTTGTGTTTTCGGAGAAAACAGCACAGATCTTGTCTCTAACACTGCTCCCGGTGTCCAGGGGGTGTTTTCCACAGTGGGATGCCATGGTCACCCCAGGGTCAGGGCTTAGGTGCTGCGCAGGTTCATTTGCTTTGGGTCTGGCATCACCCAGTCTCGATGAGCTCTCCAGTTGAGTAGACAGGAAAGAAGCCCCAGGGAGAGAAGAGGAACAAGGCATGGTCAGAATACCAAGTTAAACCAAGGATGGAGTCAAAACAGGTACCCTGAGCTGCTGAGCACTGTTCTTGTGCAGAACCAATCTACTCCCATGGAGGGCAGGTGCTTTGCCTCTGAAAGCTCATCAGAATTTCTGACTTATGTAGGACCCAAATAACTGGGAATTCAAACATCTTCAAACAGAAATTTCCATTTCTGACCAGTTCTCTAAAGCGAAAACAAACCTGACATACGAAATACCATTTTATTGCTCAAGTTGTCTGTGTGAATTCAAACATCTACTGATGCAGCAAATGCTTTGTGCCAAAACAACACCAAAATTAGTAAGCTCATTGCTTCAATCATGATGTTTGGAGTGAGAGCCAAGGTGGTGCAGACTCACGGACATCTCCTATACACATAAGCATTGCTTCTGTGGCCCTTGGAGAGTTTCTCATTGCCATTCCCATGATCTGCCCTCTAAGACCAGACAGACACTTGCAAAGGCACCGTTATGGCCGTACCTTTTTGCTGGTGAGGTTCTGCCAGCTGAGTGCTGCAGACTCTTCCTTTTACTAATCCTACCTCCTGGAGGCACTTAGCAACTAATCTGGATTACCTGTTTCTACTGTTCCATGGCAAAGGAAACATCATTGTTTCAAGTCCTGTGGGCTCACTCCGAGGCACTGGCCCACAGGAACATCCCCTTGTCTTCCTAATTTGATTTAGATTGCTCCTTTGCCAAGACCCCTCAAGCCTCACGTGGATTTAAGTGGGCCATTGCATGGGCTCCAAACACACTCTCTAGCTGGGGACATCATCCTGGCTGCAGCAAAGGCTCAGACCTGGGCTTGCAGCAGGAGGATTATCACTATTTAGCAGTGGCTTGTTAACAGATGCCTAAGGAAATACAGACAGCACAATGCTGACCGACAGCATGGAGCTGGAAACACCTTCCTGGTCTGATGCAGGAAGGAGTTTCTACTTCAGAGCATCCCTTGTCAGGTTTTAACCAGCCCATGTCACTGCAGGTCAGAGCATTCAGACACAAAGTCCAGCTGACTTCCCCAAACACTGGAGCAAGCCCTTGGCTCCAGTCACCCCAGAAACAACCAGCTGGAGTCAGGACTTCCAGAGCTTTGTAAGCCAAATGGGCCCAAACTTGTGCATATAAAAGCCCCAGGGTCTGCCAGTCTTGGAGCTATTTTCCCAGCCCTCCTCCAGATCCGTGCCTGTGACTGTCATTTGTGAGGTGGGATGTGCAGCCCTGCCCACAGCGCTCCAGGCGAGGTCACGGCGACACCCCCCGCCTGCCTAACGCCTTTGTGAGACTCCTGACATCCTTCTCTGCAGTCTCTGCCATGAAGTCTCTTATTTTTATTCACCTTTCTGGTCACTGCTGGGCTCTTGAGCAGAGGTCCTCATTGGGTTGTCACAAAATAACCCAATTCTTGGGAGGTGGCAGCCAATTCAGGAGTCCTCAGCGCCGAGAGTGGCTCTGGAGAGGCTCAGGATGGGCTCTGCCTCTGTTTGCGACACAATCTGCCCTGCCCTGTGCTGAGCTCAGCTGTGAGATCCAGGCCCATGGTGCCTCTCTCTCCCATCAGCCTGGACACCCCACTGAACCTGACCCTCATGAGTTTTGAGCAAATTAACAGGACATGGTCTCACTCCAGACATCTCCCTCCCCGCCTCACGTGGATCGTCTTGGTGCACACGAGACTTTTCACAGATGCCACTGAGTTTCATGTAGGAGGATTATTCCCGGGAAATCTCATTTCTCACTTCCACTCACACATCCTGGTGGCCCCTTCTAAGGACAGCAAAAGCCCCAGCCCAAGAGCCTTCCCAAAGAGCTCAGATGAGTGAGGCAGCTCTTTTAGCCCAATTGTGTTGGGACGGCGTAAAAATTCATTCCACAAACTGCTCTGGGGAAGGAGCAGCCTGGCTTGGTGGCCAGGGGTGACCTGCTCCAGAAGGAAGGATGCTGGTGGCTCTACCTAAAGTCTTCAGCTTTGTTTGCTCACCCAGGAAAGACAAAAGCTTCAGCTCGTCCCCAGCAGCAGCGTTGTGCTGGTCGTGGTGCCAGGATGCCGCACAGACTCATGGAATTCCCAGGAAAACCAGTTCAGGTGGGCTTGTGGTGTTTGCAAGAGTTCACAGCTCATTGTCACAAAAGCTTGTCCCCCTGCCTGCAGACCCACTCCTCCCTTCCCAGGCACCCACCACAGCTTCATATGTGGCTCCAGAGACGGTGAGCTCCTTGCCTATCCTGATGAGCTCCTTGCCTATCCTGGTGAGCCAGCACCACCTGTGACGGGAGCCTGGATTGTTCCAAACCTTCCAGACACCACCAAGATCCATCCAGTTGTTCTGGGCTCTGCCCTGGCTGTTCGTGCTTTAGTGCTTCCTGCAGTGGGGCAGGCAGTGAGCCTGGGTAGCTGGGGGACAATTATTTCTGCTCCACATGGGTGAATGAAATCTCTGGTGGTGGGGCAGGACCTCACTGCAGACCTGGGTATTCCTGGGACCTTTTTCAGAGGAGCTTGGGAATTGGTAAAGAAATTTCATCCCTTTAGCACTGCCTCCAGGGGGTTTCCAGGTGGTGGCTGAAGGCATTGGACCAGTTTCCTTCCCTCTGAGTAGGGCAGGCAGCACCTTCGGGCAGAAACTTCTCCCTCCTGGCCACCCTAGATGATGACCTCCTTGAGAGGGAAGTGTTTGCCAAGCTTCAATTAGATTTTCTGAATGTCCTGTCCCTCGCCCTGTGGCCCCAGAGCCACTTCTGAGGGCTGGCACTTGTGATGGCAGCCAAAGCACAGTCCCACAGCAGAGGGAGGACACAAGGGTTCCTCCTTCCCACCACAGCGCATCCCATCCCGGCCTCCACACAGGCACCGCTGCCTGGCCTGCCAATAAACAGGACAAAGCTGCCCAGGACAATGTCCACCAACAGGATAATCCTGGTCTTGTGGAGCACAGCCCTAGCCTGTCTACATGGTGAGGAAGGACCAGCCGGGACCGCTGCCTCCCCTCCCCATCACAGCACCCAGGATTGCAGCCCCAGGCGGATTCTCTCCTCGCTGGATAACTTACACGTAGCTTCCCTGCTCCATATACTCAGCTGTTCCTCTGATATGGTGCCAGTCTCAACACATGGAATCCAGGCCTTCAAAATCTTCCATAAGCTCAAGCAACTTTACATTAGCACATTGTCGATGATTTCGAAGCCTACAGGCTCAGCCCGGCGAGCCTTCCATAAAATATCGAGCGAGGTAATGGTAGCTCTGCGTGAAGCAGAATGAAACGGTGGAGTCGTCCATCTTCCCAGCCACCACATTTCTCCTGGCTGAATAAAAAAGGTTATTTAATGGTAGTATTAAATTCAGTGCCACCTGTTGTATTCCTGTGTCCCTGGGACCTGGAAGGAATGCTCTTCTCACAGCTTTCCATGTTATTTGTGAGGATACGGCTCCTAATCGCAGCTCTGCTATGTTAACATTTCCAGGAATTTTCATCAGGCCATTCAACATCAACCCTTAGTTCCTGAGAGCTTCCCTTTCCTTATGAAACTTTTGCCATTCTTCTCCCAGGGTGAGTGAAAAAAAACACAGCGGAGAAGGGAGATACGAAAATTCAAAGTCTTGAACCGGCTGGTCAAAGAAGGAATTTCTGCAATATTTTGCATTTTGGGACTATTCATGCCCAGTGACTAATTCCTCCTTTCTCTTCATTATGAAGCCAAATTTGTTCCCTTCAAGAGACCTTTCCACCCCAACCCTTTCTCAAACTCCAGCCCTACAGTTCACAAGCAAATCTGGAAAACCATTCCTGCTCTCCAGGATATGTAGTTAATGGAGGAGAGCTGGAGAAAGACCTGGCCACAGGTCCAGTGGGGCAACAGATGTCGCCTGCTGTCCCTTCCCTGAGCTCCTGATGAGCAGCTGAATGCTCAGCACCACAGCAGTCAGGCCCAGCTCAGACATCGTCCCTGACCCATGGACAGAGTCACCTGTCACCAGACCACCAAAAATGTCCCTCAGGTCAGCTGCAGGCTGACCCACCTGGCCAGAGATGTGGCAGCTCTCAGCCTCCCACTGTCCCTGCTCCCTGCTCCTTGTCCCACTGCTGGTGGATGTTTGCAGATGGTTCATCCCACCCCTGTCCTTCTCTGGAGTCCCTTTTCTCCTGCCTCTGTCCAGACATCAGCACTGCCTGTGCCATCCCCAGCATGCTCTGTGGGCCAGCCATGAGCTTCCTGCTGCCTTTCACCATCTCCTCCACAAAGCCCTTGGCCCAAAGCCCTGTGGGCCAGGCTGATCCCCTGGAGATATCTGCCAGCACAGCCTGCCCGCACTCGCAGCTCTGCCTGGAGGCAGCTTTCCCAGTGGGAGGAGGGAGATGCTCACCCTCTCCTTCCTCCTGTTGGCACCCACTGCCCTAATCCCTGGGTCATGATGCATCTGCATCCCCTGAGCATGCCCAGGACATCCCTGGAGGTCCCCAGTGCACCCCGGAGGTCCCCACTGCAAGGCACCTCCAGCCCCCGAGGCGTCGCATCCCACCCACCGGAGCACCACGGGGGAGGTCACTGTGTTTGATGGCTCTGCCAGGGGACAGCTGGCTTGTTCCTGTTCCAAACCCCTTTCCTGAAGCTGCCAGCCCAGCTGGGAATCCTAACCCCATCCCTCATGCCAGGCAGGGAGGGGAGGACAGGGATACCGTAGTGGGGAACCCCATGCTGCCCAGCACCACGGAGCAGCAGGGGCTGAGGGCAGGCAGGGGGGCTCAGATTTCAGTTTCTCTGCCCTTGGAAAGTCCATGCCAAGAGGATCTCAGAGCTGTTTGGACTCGTTTGCCTCTCCCCGCCTCTGCAGGAGGGTGTGGGTGAGATTCCACTTGCCAAGAGAGCCCCATGGCTTGTCCTTCTTGGCTGTTTGTGGCTCGGACCAGATCAGGTTTCTAAGCTCTTCCCTAGGCAGTAACTTTGGTTTTGTTGGGTTGTTTTTTTAAAAATAAAAAAAATAAAAAAAAAAGCACTGATTTTTCTCCTTTCTCCACCCTCCCATCCTCCACCCTGCGATTTGTGGCCTGGCCTGAAGATGGTGAACAAGCAGCAGTGCTCCAGAGCATAGCCAGGGCTGGGCCACCTCTGTGTCCACCCAAGTCCCCCCGAAAATGCCCCCGGGGCCCAGGCAGTCGGCAAGGGGGGCTCAGCATCCTCCTGCTGCACCCTGTCAAGCGACCTCCCTCTGGTCTTCTGCGTGTTCTAAGCTGGTCCCCCAAGAGAACACAACCCAGACAGGCAGGGGGGCAGTGCTGTGACCCTTTCAGCCCCCCCAGAAGATGTTTTCTGCTCCCTGCCCAGTGGCAGGCTGGCAGCAGCCGCCACCATGTGTCTCCGTCCCCCACTGCAAAAAGGGCTGGGAGCCCTTTCCCAGGGTGCTGTGGGGATGAATACAGCAGATAGCATGAGGTTCCCAGAGCAGGTAACATCCCCCTAATTAAGATAAATACTAATTAAGTCTGGGACTTTCAGAGAAGCCCTGGGAGCTGACTCCAACTCCTGTTGAATTTCAATGGGAACGAGACACCTGACTCCAGAAAAACCCAGCCTCTGATACTAAGCTTAAATGGGCCCTTCTCTAACATTGATATATTGCTGCTCTGTAACTTATGAGTGCCTTCCCGTATATCCGAGCATAACATCAATGTCCTGGAAATGCTAATAAGGAGCTTTAGGAGGGCAGCAGCGAACAGGCTCCAAGTCAGATGCCCGTGATCATCCTGTGCTATTAAACATTATGGACAAGCTTTGAGCAGAGCTTACCCACATTGCACATGAAGCTCTGGCTGAGCCCTGGGTGCATTGTGCATCCCTCCCTCCTTCTCCTCCTCTTCCTCCTCCTTCCCAGCTGTGGAGAGCTTATGCTCTCTTAGTCCCAGTCCTGTGCTCTCAAGGGGACACCCTTGCTGGGCTGAGCGAGGCGAGGGGACGGTGCACTCGTGGTAGCTGTTTCACACACGGAGCTGTGCCTGCTGGGAACAGCGTCCCGGAGAGCACCGAGGGACGGCAGCAGGGAGCAGACCCCCGGCAGCCACAGATGGATGGGGCTGCAGCAGATGGGGCTGCCCAGCCCATGCTCATGGATCCCTCCCCTGCCCTCCCTCCCTTGTCCGGTGGAAGTTGTGGGTCACCCCTGCCAGGACCACGCCATGAGGGCTGTGCTGGGTGGCCACAGCAGCAGGAGCCGTGTAGGGAGGTGGAGGGACATAACACGGGGTGTGGTGATGGAAAAAAATGGAAAGCACTTGGGTTTTTCGGTGCCGGCGATCCGGGATAGTGGAGCGCCAGCGCTGAGCTTGGGCGGCAGAACCATTTGGGAACTCCAGACCGTGAGACCCCTCCGTGAGCCACCACGTGTCCAGCTGGCTCAGACCCAGCATTGTGACGGACTGGACTTGGCCGGCCCATTGCCAGCCCAGAGGTCTGACAAACACAACCTCTCTGTCCTCCGGCCCCGCTCGCCAGCGCCTGTTTCGAATTAGCATTTCCCCTGCCCCCACCACCCGCCATTTGGGCAAAACCCTCAGCTGTCTGCCAGCAGTGCTGGGCCAGGGGAGACCAACCCCGGGAGCCCCGTTTGCTTTCCAAGGACTTTCCCAAGTCCCCGGTACACTTTAGCAATTAGAGGGTTAAGTTTCCTCCCGGCCTCGCTGCATTAACTGGAAAGGAATGAAGTGTCAGGCATGTTCTCACCACAGCAGGCTGTTGGAAAGCAACTCCCTTCTCCACGCACACACACCTCCCACTGCTGCGACCAAATTATTTTCTATCCTCCAGAGACCCAGTATGCCAGACAAAATCTGCAGCATGACTCTGATTCATTGCAAAAGGATGCAGATGTAATATTCCCTTTTTTGCCGGGGCTTCTCACACGCTAATTCACACGGCATCTCGGCATTTCGAGTTTTACAGCTCTCCTGCTCTCTTTATTATTTTTTTCTTCGGAGGGCTCTGACGCCC
This sequence comes from Orthonyx spaldingii, assembly GCA_013397795.1. Classification (NCBI taxonomy): domain Eukaryota; kingdom Metazoa; phylum Chordata; class Aves; order Passeriformes; family Orthonychidae; genus Orthonyx; species Orthonyx spaldingii. The sequence continues at coordinate 581,569 of VZTJ01000086.1, forward strand.
CTCTCTGACCCTTGGCCCCGCGTCCTTTCTCCCAGCACCACCAAAATAAAGACACTAAGCCTCCCATCTCCAGCGTGCAAATAGGCAGCTCTCCCCAATGTGCTAATTAGCTGAGTGTTTGGAAGTAAATAGGTAAGATTGGTGGTAATTTCCTGGCTGAAGGGGTAATTATTTGTTTCAAACAGGCTGCAAAATAACCCCCGTAAGGTGAGATAGGAAACTAAATTCAAAAGAGGTTTCCTATTCCCACTAAGCAGGATTGAAAACTGGTTTGAAATTCCTTTTTTTATTTATAGTACATGGTATCCATGGAAACCTACAGAGGAGGTCATGGTAGCTAGGCCTCCGTTTCACCCTGCTCAGGGGATTACCGTTGCACAGTGGTACGCAGCCGTGTAAGAAAGTAGATTCACAATTCCCCGCAAACAGCTCCCCCCACCAGCCCCCAGCCTCAGCCTTCCTGGAGGGCTGCAGGAGAGCTTTTGGGAGGTTCATAAATCTGTTCCGAGATGGGAAAGTGATGGGAACTGTGCCTCCGGCGTCCCCCAGAAGCGGGAGGCTGCCGGGAGCACGCCGGCTCCCCGCGGTACCCTGATGCGATGCGCTGCGGGACGGAGCCGCTCACGGCGCGGCAGCGGGAGCAGCGGGATGCACTTCCCCTCGCCTGGGCTCCTATCCCTGCTCCAAACCCCGCACGAAGGGGAGGAGCGCCGTGACCAACTTTTCACTTGGCTGAACCAAGTGAGGAAAGCCCAAGCGTGGTCCAGATCCTGCGTTCCCATTTGCCAGCAGGGATGTGCATGCAGGCCATCTTTTGCGTTCACCTTTCCCTGCTGTTCTCAGGAAAACCGTTGCTTTAGAGGAAAGCAGGGAAAGCATGGGGAGAGGAATGGTGCAGAAATGGCTGTGGGTTTTGGCCATGTGCCGGGGCCCTGGTGCTGGGCACTGCTCCCCTCATGACTCCAGCAGGGAAAAAGGTTGCTTCTCACCTTCAGGAGCTATTTAGGCTCTCCCTGGTATGAACCTTTTGCCGCTGCAGGCAGGAGCGGCTTCCACGTCCAGCCTGGCTGGGTGTGATTTAGCAGGAGAGCGTGATCATTACTTTTTACGCCGTACGCAAACCCCGGTTCCAGCCCGTGGAGCGGCTGATGCGCCACCAACACCCGCGAGCAGTGCAGGAGAAGGTGCGCGCAGCCAGCTCGCTCCCCCGTGCTGGCAAGGCCACAGCGCCGGGATGTTCCCCGGGAAGGCAGAGGTGGAACATGGAGCTGCTCCACAACCATTTTCCACCCAGCCCAGCCTGTCTCCCAGACAGCTCGCCATCCCCTTCAGCTCCCCGCGCTCTGCCCCAGCCGCGCGCAGAGCGACATTCCGCCTGTGACCTTCACTAATTCACTTTCCCTCTCCACGCCGCATTCCCTCAGCTCGCAGAAGGACTCGCTTTTTCACACAGCATAAAAATAGCCTGCGCGAGGCGTTGCCAGAGGAAGCTGCGGGGCCAGCAGCGCACAGGCAGGCGGAGGAACCGGCTGCGCCGCGCGGGTCCCTGGCCCTGCTCACGCCACTCCTCGCCCCAGCAGGGAGCTCCCAGACCAGCCTCCCACCACCCAGACGCCCTTGGCCTCCTTAACACCCCAGCTTCTTCCTGCGCCGCTGCATCGCTGTGTGCTCAGTCTTGGATGTGGTGAAATTCAGACGGTGGAGGTCAGCAGCAGGGAAATGCTGCTTCATCAACCTTCCCCCTTAAACTGAATGTTTTTCCCCTCAGTTTTGGGAAATTAAAGGCTGAAAGCATCAAATTTAGGTGAATTGCAAGGCAGATTTTCGAGGCTTTCTAAAGAAAAATTTATCCAAAAAATAATTTCCATGTCCTTCATGGAAATGGCTCTGGTTTGAATATCTGTCAGTGGGAAATAGCACTGGAGCCATCACCATCATGCAAAACTGAACTGTTGGTACCAACCCGACTTTATGTTACCATAAAACACCTCCAGCTCCTCTTCTCTCCAACCCCTTACCTTGATTCTTCCTCTGCCATCCCTCCAGCTGGCCTGTGCATGGCACCATATGACAACGGCCACCCCCAGCCACTTGCTCAGGCTTCGAGCCAGTACCGTGGTGTTTTCCCATTTTCTATCACCATCCCTAATGTGCCTTCCAGCCATCCCTCTGTTCTTCAGGTCCTTTCCTAGGCCTGCCCTTTGCCTGGGAGCATCTCATCTGTTGGGCAGGGCGTCAGCTGACAAGGGAGGAAGCCTCCACCTGTGAAGTAACCTCTGGACACACCTCTTGGCTGATTTGAGGAGGCGAATTGCATCCTAGAGCATCCTTTTCTCTCCAGCACTGGCTATAAATGCTGGAGACATCAAAAGGGAGGCAGAATGAGGCCAGCCCTGCTCTATCAAGTGACCAGCCAGTGCCATCACACTCCTCTGTGCTCCGTGTCAGACTCATCTCCTCTCCCTTTCCTGCCGCAGGGAGCCACAGCGCTCCCCAGCTCAACACAAAACCTGCATCCACCCCATGTGTCTTTCCTCACATTAAGTTCATCCCCACGGCTGGTGGTTTTCTAGAGCTCACCACAATTTTGTGCCTACCTTGACGCGTGCTATGCTATCGCCAGCACAGTCAATCAATCTTGCCTCGGCCAATAAGCAGGAGAGAAGTAATGTTTTTCCTACTCCCCCAGCTCTCTTCTCCTCCCGATCTCCATCAGGCACTCGGCAAGTTCACAAGGGCAGCCCGCTCTCGGTTTCCTTGGTCACGCACAGCAGCTTGCCCTCCTAGAGTAATAAAAACAAATGACACGTTGCTGGTTGTTGTCAGAGACGTTGCCAGGCCCCTCCGTGGAGAGCAGATTTGGGGCGAAGGAAGCATTTGCATTGTTAGGTTCCTTCTTGGGCAGGTGGAGGAGAAGTTGCCAGTGGATGGGATTTGTCAGTGGATGTAATGCCAGAGCCACCTGAAAACGATGAGAAAAGACTGAGGAATGCAATCTATGTCTGCTCATAGATGCCAGCGATGGGGAAATGATGCTGGAACAGATTATCTGGGAGCAAGCAAGACCCAGAGGTGCCTGTGCCAGGTCCTGATGACTGTCAGAGGGGGACAAGCTCCCACTGTGTAATGCTGCACCTGGCACTGAATTTAGTCACCCTGGTGTGTGGACATCGGTTCTAAAAGGTGAAGAACAGATTAAACCTCCCTTGTGGCTGGAACCAAGACTTGCCCTGCTTCCATTTGCAGCATATCTTTGCTTTCTCCCAGTTCAGCATCCTCTACACACAGGCACATGGAGAAACACATGGACACACAACTGCATGGGAGGAGGCCCCAGGACCCCTGCAGAGCTGGAGCTTGGGAATTCAGGAGTTACTCAGGCCAGGAGCCCAGTTTTCCTTTAGCCCACATGTCACCTATACTGATGAAGACCCTATTAAGCTGCCCTCAGACTCAGGAGCCCTGCACTGCCTGTCCTGTAAGCTCTGCACCCCATCCCATGTGGGACTGAGCAGGCTGTGCAAGCCCCTGCACCCTGGGCAGCCAGCAGTGAGCAGCTCCCTGCCTGAAAGACTTCACTATCTGGTTGCTGATTCAGATACCAGTCTCTGCTCCAGGACGTTCCAAAGACTGCAGGAGGGGAGGGCTCACGACACCTTTATCTTTGGCTTTGCCTCTCCCTTTTTTCCTATTTTTATTAGCTGGGAGACAGCCCATCCTTTTTATAGCTCTGAATTCAAAGGTGATCAGATGAAAGTGGAGAGGGGATCCTGCATGGGTAGATGAGCAGCCATAAGGTCAAGGCACCTGAAGGGGAAGTTTCCAGCTTTCACAACCCTAAAGATTGTCCCATAAAATTACTCATAAAATTAAAGTGGGTTTTTGGTTTCAAAGTCCTAAGAAACTTGAAATAGTCATCAGTCAGTTCTGGAATATGGGAAGCCTCAAACCCCTGGTTGTTGAAGCAGAGGTTAATGCTGAGCTGTAACGTCTGCTGGGGACACAATGGACACAGCAGTGCCTGGCTCAGCTCGGGGGTTATGGCTTAGGCAGTGGGTGATAAGTTGTTCTCACTATCACACTATGGATCTGAATTTCTTCAGTCAAATTCTTCCAAATAAAATACAGAGCCATCTTCTCAGAGGCTTCCACAGGATTTACGAGGACTGGGTCCTCTCCAGTTTTCTTTCTGTATCCAAGTGATGATTTAATTAATTGATGATCTAATTTCAGTCTGGAACTGAAGCTAACCTGCCGATTTGTGAATTTGACCTTGGTACAGATTAACCACGGTGGCAGTTAGTGTTAGTTTAACAGTGTTCAGAACAGCTTTGCTGTGGTGATGCCTTCCCCGGACTTTGCTTTATAAAAATCTCTCCACAGCAGGGTAAAAGCTGAGTGTGAGGGACAGGGATTCAGGCAGTTCCAAGCACCTCAGAGAGGGGGGAGCCCCTAGCTGCAAATGTCACTGTCATACCTATGGCAGCAAATGCCAGCTTTGAAGCAGGCAGGAGAGCTGATGTCGCTGAAAAACAGCCCAGGCAAAACTCGGGAAGGTTCCGCTCGGCGGCAGCGACAAGGTCACACAGCTCGTGGGGTGGAGGGAGAGGCTGCGTGGGGGAGGCCCCGGGGCAGCAGAGCTGTCCTGTGCTGTCACTGCCAGGAAAAAGGAAGCAGCTCCAGGGACGTGACCTCTAGTGCCTCACACATGTCCGTGGTGCCAGCAAGTCCACGGAGCAGGGGTCGGACCTGGTGTCTGTGTGCACGTGGTAAGAGCCTCAGCACACACGCACCCCACACATCCTGTCACACCTGCCTGCAGCCTGCACAGCTCCAGGCGCTGTCCCTGCCACAGGCGCACACGTGCTGTCACACAGCCTGTGACACACACAGAGTGTGTATCCCAGGGCACAACATGCCTGCACACAACTTACACAGACACACAGCCTTTGTCCCTCACACACATGCACACGCATCCAGTGCACCTCTGTGCATGTGAACACACGTGTGCATGTACTCGCCAGGCACATGGGCTGTCCACCGTGCGCTCCCCACACACCTCCCACAGCCCCACTCTGCTCACCATCACCCTGGGCCAGGGCTGGTGCGGCCCCAAGTCCCTGGGCAGTCACTGGGCTGCTCCAGTCTGAACACAGACCCACCCCAGGGATTTCCCTGAGCCTCACACCAAGCACAGGACCCCACCAACCCCCTCATGCCAATCCCCACTGCACCAGGCAGGATTACCTTCAGCCACTGCCCAGCAGCTCTCTCCATCTCAGGGTGGCAATGTTTGGGACATTCCTGGCTGCCAGAAAACAAGACTGCATTAGGCAGTGCGGTGGGACCTGTGTGAGCTGGTGTTACAGGGTCCTGCCGGGTGGTGGGATGGAGGGGAGAGCTCAGAGCTGGCATGGGTCTGTGTGCACACCCACTGCCAGCAGGCCCAGCATCCCCACACACCCCTTCCTACCAAGGGTCACCTCTGTGTGTGTCACTCCCTGTCCAACAAAACCGTGCTCTTGGTTCCCCGCACTGCCTCGGCTCCTTGTGCAGCCTGGGCACTGCCTGAGCCCTCCCAGCACCTCTTGCCCCGGTGGGTGGCACACACCAAATGGGCTCTCACTGCCTGGGGAAGTGAACCAAGGGCCACTCAGCTTTGGGATGGGGAGCTGGAGCTGCTCCCCTCGAGCCGCACCAGTGTGGTCTGCTGTGGCTCAGGGTGCTGCAGAAGAGGCCCGTGGAGCAGGGGCTGGTGCGCACAGCCAGGGGGAAGGACGGCACAGCCTCATTTTGCACAAGCCAAAGTGCAAATCCTCCGTGCCTGCGGCGGGAGCTGGGTTCCGCGTGGCCGTGGAGCTGCCCGCGGGCTCAGGGTGAGCATCCTCCCCGGGGCTCCGCGCTGAGGAGGTGAAACCAGCCCGAGCTGCAGATCGCCGCTGGGGCGGGGGGATGGCTGCAGGCTAATAATATTCCGTGTCTCATTATGCCGCGTATTAAGCTGAAATTTGCAGATGCTCTAATCACCGCGAGGCATTCTGCGCACACAGCCTCCCTCCAGCCCGGCAGCGCTGTGCAAACACCGGAGGAGAAGCCCTGCTAACCATCCTGCCACATGGTGTCCTGGAATCTTTACAGACCATTTCACCTTCACAAATAGCCTTGGAATGTCTGTGCATCGACAGCCCCTGCGGTAGCCAGATAGGCTCAGCCGCCTCCTCTGCAGCTCCCCGGGCCCCTCTTAAGCTTTTTCCCATCACGCCATGCAGATGCGAGGCTCCGGAATTTACACCGGGGCTGGGTAAAGCACCTCACGTCGAATGTGATCTGCGCCCCAGGCTCGCAGGAAACGTGAACTGTATTTTATAGAGGTTGAGGAAAGCTCCTGCCTGAATTGCTTTAATTTTTTTTTCCTCTCTCTGTCTTCTCTCTCCCTTCTTTTTTTTTTAATGATTTTCTTTACTTTTCCCAGATCCCTGCCCTCTGCCCTCCCCCGATCAAAGGGGGCACGCATTCAAATGCCGTGGGAATACTCGCTCCTTGCGTATTCTGGGCAATCTCACGAGAAAAGCTGCTTGCTCCCCAGAGGTAGGGAAACACGGATGGACTGGGGTGTGGGAAAGAGGAGTGTGAAGCCTGAGGGTTCCCTGTGTGTGGGAAGGCAGGAGAGAGGAGCAGTGCGGGAAGGGTTAACCGGAGACTGTCCTTGCTGTTTTTTCCAGGCCTGGCTGCACCAGATTCTTCCATTTCTCTTGGCAGGGATTGAAACCGTGGGGCTGAGCTAAACACATGAGCCTGGAGAGTCCCTGTGCTCTGCCGGTGAGCAGGGCCCTGAGCGAGATGCTGCAGCTCATTAGCAAAGCAGCAGCTCGTCCAGGGCACGCAGGTGTCAGGCAGGCAGCAGCAACAGCAAAACAGAGACAAGGAGGCAGAAATGCAGCAAATGGGGAGTGTTTGCTGCTCTGGGCATGCACACGCACACAAACATGCACACGCACACAAACATGCACACGCACACCCATGGTTACTACAAGTAGCAGTGGAAAGGGAAACCTCGCCTGCTCTCTGTGTAGGGTCAGGAGTGAGGGTTTGGTAATAGAGTTCATCCCCCGTGCCTGGTGCTGCTTTGGGCCACCACCTTTACTCTCAGTTCATATGGCATTTGGCAGCTTTTCCTTGCTGGGGGGTTGTGGTCTCCTTCACCCATCATCCCACCCTGGAGGGGTGATTTGGAATGATCAGGGACCCCCAGGCAAGGCCGTGTGCTGCCCACCTCTGGGCTGGCGAGACAGGGCGACCCAGGGAGCGCCGTGACCCGGGAAAAGGGCTGGGAATCATTCCCTGAGCGAGCACAATGGCTCCTGTCCTGGTGGCTCGTCTGGCTCGGCGCTCACAGTTGCCCAGGCGACTGCTCCTGGAAAAGCGCGCATGGCCGGAAAGGCTCTGGCTGCTGGTCCCGGCGGCTCCGCACCCCCTGCTCGCCCCTGGAGGGGCTGGCACTGCCCTGCAGCAACCCCTCTGCTCCCACCCCTGAGGGTGACCCCAGCGCCTGCCACTGCTCACACAGCCCGAGGTCTTGTCCTGTGCAGGTGCCCAGAATCCAGACCCAGATCTGCCTCTTCCAAAGAAAATCAGGGACAATCCTGACCCCCTTCCCATGGATTGATCAGAGTTAGTGTGTGCTGCTGCCTCCACTGGCACTGCTGTGGGTGCTGTGCTGGGCGCTGGACGATGCTGCCCAGAGCAGCCAGGGACTCCTGATTGCTTTGGTGTTGGTCTGTCCTTCACCTAGGACATGTTTGTCCAGGTGGACCCTGAGCTGGATGGTCTGTGAGTTTCAGCTGCTTGGCCATGGTTTCCTGTAGCAATGGCAGGGAAGCAGGAAAACTCCTGGGCAGAGATCCTGGAGGAGCAGCAGGAGCAGAAGGATTCAGGGTCCTGTGAAAATCCACACAGGCATCCTCCAAAGAGGTGTCCCAGGTGCTGGCTCTCCCAACATCCCAGCCCTGGTCTGTCACATGTCACCTGGCTGTGTTCAGACACAGGGCAGCAGCCGACAGCTGAACAGCCCCAAAGAGCAGCTGCTCCACGTCTGCCCAAAGAAACATCTTTGTGTCCTGTGGGCAGGGACAGGAAACGGAACACCTCTGGGGTGGGGACTCCAGCACCTCTGAAACACCTCATACGCCCACACAACCCAGTCTTGGAGGATCTGGCCAAACACACCCCTGCACCCTCCTCTTGCTGAGGCAAGGCAGCTCTGTGCTGCTTTGTCCCGTGGCTGGTGCTGACACTGCAAAGTGAGAAAGGCCAGGAGACCCCGAGCTCTTGGTCTGGGTCCCAGCTGGTGCCTCTGTGAGCACACAATGGAATCACTGCTTTTTGCACAGCAATCTCGACATCCTTCAGCCAGGGCCCGGAGAGCCCTTGCAGGTGGGCGCAGCCACTGGGGTGGACCTGTGCTAAGCTGAGCATGGAAGCTTAGAATCATGGAATATCCTGAGCTGGAAGGGACCCACAAGGATCATCGAGTCAAACTCCTGTCCCTCCACAGACACCCCAACAATCCCACCCTGTGCCTGAGCATGTTGTCCAAACACTCCTGGAGCTCTGGCAGCCGTGGGGCTGTGACCATTCCCTGGGGAGCCTGTTCAGTGACTCACTACCCTCTGCAGGAAGAATCTTTTCCTGATAAACCAACCTAAATCCCCCTGGCACAGCTCCAGCCATTCCCTCAGGTCCTGTCCCTGGTCACAGAGAGCAGAGATCAGAGCTGCCCCTTGGGGGGGGCTGCAGCCTCCAGTGAGGTCTGACCTCAGTCTCCTCTTCTCCAGGCTTCTCTGGCTTCACCTGCCCTCTCTGTGCCAGCCACCTTGGCCCTGAATGGCACCTCTCTCTGGGCATGTCCCTGGTCTCCAGCCATGTCCTCTCCAGCCAGTGCATCCCCAGATTTCTCCGTGGCGGGGCACGACCAGGGCAGTGCCACAGAAGCAGCCCCAGCATCCATGCAGATCGTGATTTGGGAGCAGCTCCACAGACCAGTGTGTTCCAGCTTGGACACCCTTGATCCAACATCCACTCTGCAAAAATGCATCCCGCAGGAGGAAGAAAACAAAAGCAGGGATGATTTAAAGGGAGGATAAACTCCCTCCTTCTACGGGATTTTGTCCTTGGCCAGAGGAGGAATCACCTACTGCAGGAGTTTGATTGGGGTAAGTAATAGACCCCCTTAAGCTGAGATGACACCTCCTATGAATGCTGCATTCAGCGGGGGACAGGCCATATGCAGAAATAAACAGGGGCCCGGGACACACTGGCAGCTCTTTAAAAGATTGTTAATAATGTGCTGTTCACGTTCCTCGGAGACTGCTGCCATGATCTGCCAGCAACAGACGCTGGCAGTCCTGATGGGAGTAACTCCTGCCGTGACAGAGCCCTCGCCTGTCACCAGGCACCAGCCCAACCTGCCCTTCCCCTGGCCATGACCAGCAGCACTGTGGAGGGGAACACGGTCCTGTGGCAGGGACCCCACTGATCCAGGTGACACAGGGCAGGGGACAAGCTCAGGCTTTGCACTCCAGCCCTGGTGGGCTGAGGGAGCCTCTGTGCAGGGCTGGTGGTTCCCAGCATGGACCCGGTCCTCAAAAACAGGAGGGGTTTGGGGAGGGTGATGAGATGCTGCTCCAGATCTGGCAGGGGAGGGGAGATAAGAGTGGACCTGCAGCTAATGGGGCCAAGAGGACAGTCCTGGAGAGCAGGACAGGCGTGGGACAGCTGGGTGGACACGCATCCATCACTGCAGACATTTCTCACACTGCAGCTCGCGAGCCAGCGTCTCCGTGCTTGTCCTAGAGCCTGAGCAAACAAGGTCCAGGTCAGAGTGGTACAAGGGAGAGGGAAATGGAAAATCACTCAAACTGCCACGTTTCTGTGCAATCCACATCCCCACATCCAAGCTGGCCCATCAGCTCCCAGCACTGGGCACAGGGATGAGGGAAAGGGCATGGAGCTTTCCCCTTTTTCTGTAGGCAGGGATCAAAATGTGTCAGGCTGGAATTCTCCCAAGAGCAGTTCCCTCCTGGGCTTTGCTGCTACTTCCTGTTCTGGGGGGCAGGAAATACCAAGCAAACAGCTCTATGCATGACTTCAAAACTTCCACTTCCAGCGCCGGCTGCAAGATGAGGATGGAGGAGGCTGGATGACGGGAGCAGCCTGCCCAGAGGCTTTGCTCCCATGGACCATCCCCCCTCCATCTCTCCTCTGCTCCTTGGGAAGCCAGGTCCTGGGAGCAGCTTCTCCCAGTCCTTAATGCCTGGCTCAGGACCTCCACTGAGCTCCTAGGCCGTCAGTCCTGGTGGGGTTCATTTGCTTTTGCTCTCTGCCTCCACTCAGAGCCAGACAAACAGAGGAATTAATAACTGCACAGCAAATGAGACTGCGCTGTGCAGCATGAGGCCGCTGTGCTGATCCCTCATGGGCATGGCTGGCCAGCACAGCTCAGGAGCCTCTGCAGTCCCCTCACTGCTGCCATCATGAAAAAAACCATGGGCTTTTTACCCCTTCTGCAGTAGAGAACAGCCTGGAGGGGAGAGCGGCATTTTCTTGTCTCCATTCTGATTTCTGAGGGTTAGTTCAGCCTGTCCTGCTGTGCCAGGAGCTGCACAGTGACTGTCACTGGATGAAAAAGGGCTGTTTCCCCCACTTGGCTGGATAGAAATAACAAGGTAGCGCCTGGCCAGGCTCTAACAGGGTTTCCAACTGGTCTGTTGATTGCCCAGCAGATCATTAGCCCAGGCAGCAAGCAGCAAAACTGGGGTGGGGGCTGATGGCTCAGAGCATGGGCCACCCTGGGCTTCTTCAGCTCCAAGCCCCAGCTGCTCCAGGGTGCGGGAGAGGCCCTGCTGCCTGACTGGCAGAGCTCACTAGAGCAAGTGTGTCCTGGAGGTTCCTGCATCAGCCCTGGGCTTTGGGGCTGTTCCCAAGAGGCACCAGTCCCCTCCAGGGCACCGCCGATCCCTGCCAACGCCTCTCCCTGGGTCCCCATGGGGTGCAGGAGCTGGCAGCACACCCCACGGGAGTGCAGAGCTCAGAGGTGCCAACCTCAGAGGCACAGCCTGAGCCTGGCAGGGGAGGTCACCGCCTCGTTTGCCTCCCGTGAGCTCCCCGCACTCCTCGGCATCTCCGCTCTTGGCCCGGCTGCGGATGGAGCCAGCTGCTCCTGGCGCCGGCGCTCGTCTCTGCCAGGCGCGGAGCCATCTGCCTGGCAGGGCCAGCCACACCTGCTGGGAAGGAGACAGAAGCTGGGCAACCTCCCCGCCTTTGCGGCTTTCCGGCTGGCGGCATCACACGGCGGCTCCAGGAGGGCTCGTGTGTTTGCACAAAGGAGAAGGAGATAAGGGGACGCTGCTCCCCACTGCCCCTGGAGCCGAGCCGTGCCCGGGCACCTCGCGAGGAGAGCGGGCACCCGTGTGGGACCTGGGCAGTGCCCTGAACGGAGCCATGGGACCGCTCCTGGGCCAGGCAGGGGGTGGGATGTGTGTCTCCAAACCCTCCGGGGGTGTCCCAGGGCAGTCCCCAGCCCCAGCACCACACTGGGCAGCTGCCAGTGTCCAGTACAGGCATCAGCCAGCACCAGAGAGCAACTACTCCTCCCCCCAGCTGGGCAAAGGGCTCTTTGCTCCCAGGAGGGCTGGGGGGTCAGAGCAGTGACACTCAAACATCTCACAACAGTGATGATATTTCCTCTCCTCAGTATCAGGTCTGGGTGTAGTTCAGGGTCCACCACTGTGGCTGGTGCAATGAGGGAGAGGAACAGAGGGGACCTAATAGCTTTGTCCTCCCCCGTGGATCCACCTCATCCTGCTCCTCTGCATCAGGAACTGCAGGAGCCAGAGACGTGCCAGGGGCTGGTGCCAGGGTGGGGCTGCTTCTCCAGCTGCTGGCGCGTCGAGGCCAGGCAGTAACATGGCACTGAGGGTGCAGGGTGCTGCCACCAGCCTTCACACCCCAGCCCCACCGCCATGAGCAACATCAGTTAGGTGCTGGGATGGAAAATTCCTCCCAGTCCAGAGGAGCTGGGGGTCACTTGGCTTCTGGGGTAGCAAAGCTGGGCAGCAGGACAGGCAGAAACGACGGAGAGCATTTCCAGATGCCCCATTGCTGAACATCCTGAAGTGACTTTTCTGCCCTGTCTTGTTTCCCCTGGGTGGGATGAGGAGGCATCACAGAGCGGTGCTTCCCCCAACCCAGCTAGCTTCTCCCATCCCAGGGCAGCCACAGCTGCTCTGCCACTCCAGCACCTGAGTGTCCCGGCTCACTGAGCTGCTGCCACTGAGCCCAAAACCAGCCTGGAGAGCTTCTTCCAGCCCCAACAGGGCCAGGTCACACCGGATCTTTGTCCACTGTCCAGCCAAGGCCGGAAAGTGAGCTCTGCTTTTGAGGGGTTGGGAACATAGAACAATCATCTGCAGGCTTTGGGAAGGTCTCCTCATCCAAACCTCCAGCCCCAGCAGCAATCCTGGGTACCCACAGCTCAGAGGTGTCTGCAGGAAACATCATGCAAAGACAAGCCTGCCAGCTCCCCCATTCCCAGCACCCTCAGCAGGACTGACCTTCTGGCTGACAGAGCAGCAAATGGAGGCAAAAAAGGTCTGGCTGGATGGTTTGGTCTGGATTTAGTGGATTGAGGATCTCTGGCCCTGCCTGTCTTGAGCGTCATCATCCTCAGGTGCAGCAGCAGCCTGCTGAGGTGGCTGCAGCTTTGCTCCACACAGGAGAGCCTGAGCTGGGCTGTGGAGGGCAGAGGGACAGATGTAAGTGCTGTTAGTCCAGCAGACGTGGGGATCCCAGAGCAGCAGCCTGCCCAGCCTGGGAAATGGGGATCGCAGCTACCCGCTGCCAGCGGCTCCATCCCAGGCAGTGCTGAGCCTCTTCGTGAGGCAGAGGTGCTCTCAGGACACGGTGCCTCCAGCCCCGTGCTCCTGGTGACCTTGGGGAAGGTGAATTTCCCCCTGACATTCCCTGCTGATGTCTCTGCCAGGCAGAGCAGGCAGAGGGTGGCAGCGGCCACGGCTCCCACGCTGCGCACACCACAAGCATGCCGGGGATGGGCACGCCCCATGTGCCCAAGGTGCCCTGGCCACAGTCCTGGCCAGCTGACACCCCACAAAACTTGCTGCTGGTCATGGGTCTGCTCATGCACACAGGGCTGCTGGCTGCAGCAGAGGGCTCAGAGGGACAGAGAAGTCAGAGCGAGGATCCAGCTGCCCTGGGGAGCAGCCCACATCTCAACTTGGCTTTGATGTGGCACAGAAAGCTGATAGGCAGAGCACTCAGGGTCTTAGCAGCAGCTCCTGGATTTTATGTGAGCCCTCCAAGGGATGCTGACCCCAGCTGGGGTCCTGCTGAGACCCAACATTCTCACTCCATCCACCCAGGAGGCTGCTCCCCACCAGCCCACCCAGTCCAGCACCAGCCTCCAGCCTGCAGCAGAGGGCTCAGGCTGGGTCTTGTCCATGCCCAGGGCTTCATACAACGATCTCTGAAAGACAGTGCCACCTCCATGTCTGCTGACACCCGCTCCAGTGGGCTCCTGATGGGTCCTGCTGAATTTTACAAACCTCCTCCTGCACCAGCTTAGGAAAACTTTGCTCCAAGAGGTCTGCTATGACCTTGACCTGGAGTAACTCCACGGTGGTGGCTGCAGGAGGGGACATGAGCTCAGCATCTGCCTGATGGGAAAAAAACACACACAGCAACCTCTCTCCTTCCTTTCCTCTCTCTCTGCCATCCATTTGGTGGGCAATGCGGCCCGGCTGCAGCTTTATCTTGGTTCTTTAAAAGGCTCCCTGGCTGACATACATACCGTATGGGAGCAGTCAGCCGAGGAGAGCTGTAAATCTCCCAAGGCCTCATCTTGCGGGGCACATTAGCTGTTTTAAACTTGTCAGCTTTCAGCGATGGAAATTGACTGTTCAAAGCCCTTCTTCCCTCCACATCCTGCTCCATTTTACGCCGTGGAGAAGGTGCTGCATCCCCAGTGTGCTGGAGGAGGGGGATGTGCGTCCCCGCACCTGTATCCTCAGGGACTGGGGATGCTTTAGGGATATTTCTTGAAGTCCCAGCAGGAATGTGAATGCCTCCAAGCCTTCTCCTTCCTGTCTCCTGCGATCCTGCCCCCACCTGGAAGTAAGGATGGGGATACATCACCTCACAGAGCGTGCCCGTCCACACGAGCTGGCTTTTCGCATGTCCATCCATGCAGGACGACTCCAGATCCGGTCTGAGTCCGGGAAGGTTTATGAAAATCACCCCCAGCTTCAAGGCGTGCTGGTGGGATTCATTGCAGCACCGTGTGTGTGTGACTGAGCGTGAGCTGCAGCGCCCGGCACAGCCTCGCACGCAAAGCCCAGGGACACGCGGCCCGGCTGCGCTGTGCCCACCTGGGGACAGTGCCCACCTGGGGACAGTGCCCCCGCCGCCACTGCCCTTGCGCCAGCCCCGCCGGCACCGACAGCTCGCCGGCCGTGTCGGGAGCGCGGAGCGTGGGGGTTTCGAGGAGGAAAAGCTCTGCTTGAACAACTCACCCCGAGGTAAACTCCCACACAGGCATCTTCTCCAAAGGGCGCGGGACCCCATGCGCGCAGCCAGCCTGGGCACCCCACAGATCCGCCGTGGAGCCAGCGCGGGGTGCGCGCCCACCTCGCCCCTGCCATGCCCGCAGCTCAGCCGAGCACGGCGATCCCTCTCCATCCTGCCGGGTGCGTGCTTCATCCCCACAGATGCTGCCCAGCCCTTGTGTGGGACACGGAGAGGAGACCACGGAGAGGAGTCCCTGGAGCAGGCACAGCCCTTCACCCCCTTTTTCCCCTGGGAGAAACCCCCGTGCCGTGCCTGGCTGCCATCCCCCCACCGGCACTGGGGTGTCTGCGGAGCCGCTCCACCCGCGGGGGAACGCGGCCACCCCGGGGCAGCCCCCGCGGCTCCCGGCGAGCGGCAGCTGCACCGTGTCTGCCGAGGGAACGTGACAGCCGCGCTCGGCCCCGAATCAGCCCCGGGTCCCTGACCCTGCGCGCTCGGGGTCAGCGCGGCCGTGACGGCGGAGGCGAGGGGGGCCCGGAGCCGCTCCTGCCGCGGGGTGATTAACGCGGTGCGAGCCCTGCGTCAGAGCCCCGCTTCCCCCCGCCCGCCGCTGATCCCTCTCCTTGGATACGGGCGCAGGGGGAAGCGGGCCAGGTGGGAGGGGGGCATCTGGGCCGGGGAGCGCGGGGGCCCCGGCGCGGCGCATGGCGTGATCCGTCGCAGGCGCAAAATAGTTGCCCCCGAATTAGCGGAGCGGCGGATGACGCACCGCGCTCGCAGCCGGCGGCGAGGAGGGGGAGGACGGCGGTGTCAGCGGGCAGCCAGCCCGCGGCACCGGGCAGCCGCCCGCGGGGACGGGGTGCCGGGAGGGCGCAGCGGGAAGGGTCCCGGCCCGCAGCTGCCCGCACCCCCCGCGGCACCCCCGGCACGGCTCGCAGCCGCGCGCTCCCTGCCGCGTCCGTCTGTGGCCGTGCCCAGAAATAATCTGGCAGCGAAGCAGAGCCAGAGCCGCGTCCACCCACCGCTCCACGTGAGCGATGGGGAGCGGAGAGGGCGAGAGGAGCCAGCTGGGCCCCTCGCTGGCGCTGCGGCCCTCTGATAACGCTGGATTTGGGTCCTGCAGACCTGTGACAAGAGGGGTGCCAGCGTGGGAGGAGCGAGTTAAGCTGCCTATCACCTGCAGGGCAGGGCTTCCCTGGGGACCCTGCCGGCCCAGGGGGCAGAGAGGCTCCGAGAGCAGGGACGGCACACACGCCCCCCGTGCCCTCCGCAGGTCCCGCCGCCCCGGCCACGCCCCGGCTGCAGGGACAGCGCTCGGAGCCTGAGTTGCAGATCGGTGTCCGTGGCACGGGGCTCCAGCCCGGCTGAGGCCGGCGGGTTGGTTATTATGTCGGCAGCGTAAACGTGTCGGAAATTGCCCGAATTAGCCATGTGCCATGAACAGGTTTATGGATAATGGGATGCAGAGCCCTGTCAGGAGTAGGCAGCTCACAGTCCGGTTAGATAGCTCCAGCCCCAGTCATTCCCCTTCAGAGGACGAAGGCTCATTGGGTACGATGGACAAAATCCAAGTGCGTCCCCTGTGTGGGAAGGATCCATCCCAGTAAGCCCATCCTGCTCTCCCAGCTGCTGCCACCTCCTCACCTGATTTTTCGCTTCCTTGGGAAAAAAATTCTCCTTGTCTTCCCCAGAAGATACTACCCCTGAGGATGTGAGGAGGGGGATGTTCCACTTTTGTGTCCAAATTGCATAACAAGGACTTTGGGCAAAATCCTGTGTCCCACAGGGCTGTCCTTAGCTTGGATTTGGAATTAGAACTCACCAGCTGTCCTGCCTCAGCCCCAGGCTGACCAGGTCCAGGGTCACATCCTGCAGCAGCTCTAACAGGCTGCCAACAGGGACCTGAGGGCTGGATTAGCTCTTGCTGGGTTTTCTGTGCGTGGATTGATCTGACCACTTTTTTTTTTTGATCCATGTTTAGGTTTGGGATTTCTTGCATCAAAGCATTCCCTAGCTTCTGCCCAGGGATTCGTTAGGACTGAAAGGTGCTGGGTGACCGTGGCCAGCCTGATGTCCTTGGCTGGGCTCTTCTCGAAGCGTGCAGCCTCTCAGCCTGGACCAGAGCCCTTCCCAGTGATTTTGTGGGGGAGTGGGGTCTGGGGACCATCACCATGGGGCAGCAGCAGGTCTGGAGGGGCCCTGGCTCAATGTGCATCCCCACTCTGCACCCCTGCAAGAACTCCAGCTTTCAAAAGGGGCCTATTAATGTCCAGCGGCATCTCAGAGCAGCAGGCACCGGGCGGGAGCGAGCCGGGGAGAGAGACAAAGAAAAAGCCAGCAGTGGTGGGGAAGGGCCAGGCTCGCCTGCCTGCACAAGCGCTTTTCCTCAACCGAGCAGCGAGAAAGCAAAACTGCGAAGTGCCTAAAATTAGAGCTGCCAAACCCCAGCTGGGGAAGCCTGGAAAGATCCCCAGGCCCTGGAGCCTTGGGCGAGCTGCATAAAAGGCAGCGGAGGGGAAGGGAAGGGAGCTTGGGGACCGCGGCAAGTAGAGCGAGGCACAGAGGGAGCGGGGAGCGGATGGCTGCTCCCCCCGCCCGCCGCCTGCTCCGACACTCCCCGCCCGTGCCGGATGCTCGCTGCAGCCCCGCGGGGCTCGGCGTTCTCATGTCCCTCCGAGGGTGGCTCTTTGGGGACGCGGCTGTGCCGGTGCAGTGGGAACAGGGTTCATACGGTCCCAGAATTGCCAGCGCCCCCCAGTCAGACATCCCAGCTTGTCTGGATTTCCAGAAGACCCACAGAGCTCACGCTGGTGCCTGGAGAGCTCCGTGCACTTGGGTATGGCTCCTTCAGCCCAGAGGCTGGAAAACAAAAACCTGGGCCATTGCTCAGTGGGGCTCCCAGCCCCACGCAGTGTCCCCTGCCTTGCACCCGGCCACAAAGCCAGCTGAGCTTCTGAAGGGGCAGCCACAACTGAGGAGGCCAGAAGCTGGGTGTCCTGGGCCACCAGTGCCCTCACAGAGACTTGGGCACCCACCCCCACCCACCAAAACCAGCACAACAACTCTGTGACCCCCACAATTACCCACCCCAGGGTATCTTCCTGCCCAGGAGGACACAATCAGTGAGTGAAAAGCACAAGCTCTGCCATCAGTCAACACAAGGGGAGTCCCATACACCAACCCTCGACATCCCCCAGGCCAGCTCCTTCCACAGAGGCAGGACCAGTCCCACCAGCACCCCAAGGCTTCTCTGGATTCACAGAGCCCCAGTCCTGACCCCAGCAGTGTGGGTGGCAGAGCCACCAGCCACACATCAAATCGGCATCTAAAACCAGGAAGAGCAGCATCTCTGCAGACAGGCACTGACTTTGCACTGAATTTGGCTTCCCAGCTCCTATTTGTCATGATCAAAGCAACCGGGGTTTAGCGCCAGCTTCACTGAGCTCAGGAGATGCTATAAAATGGCTGAGTCAAGGGCAAGTCTGGATCCTTTCCCTCAGTAACTGCAAAAACCCCAGAGGTAGCCCAACACCTGCAAGGGCCTGGTCCCTGACTTCTCCAGGGCTGGGACTGCACTCCAAGCAGTTCACAATTGGACCCTGGCCACTTAATTTTGGGTAAATCAGCCTCTGTTTGACATTTGTTCATGACTTCTGGTGGGTACGTGCAAAATGACCGAAGGAGGAGGCAGACACGTGGGACAGGAGCTGTAGAGAAAAGGCCTTGGGGGGGATTCATGCCAGAGAGATACTCTGGGAGTGGCTTGCCCTGAGGTCAGAGGAACATGGAATATCCTGAGTTGGAAGGGACCACAATGATCATTGAGCCCAATTCCTGTCCCTGTCCTGTCCCAACCCCAACAATCCCACCCTGTGCCTGAGAGCGTTGTCCAAAGATTTTTTGAGCTTTGGAAGCCGTAACCATTCCCTGGGGAGCCTGTTTGGAGCCTGACCACTCTCTGAGGGAAGAACCTTTTCCTGGTATCCAACCTAAACCTTCACAGACACAGCTCCAGCTGGTCCCTTGGGTCCTGTCACTGGTCACAAGAGAGCAGAGATAGGATCCCGGCTGTCCCCCTGGCAGCCTTCATTCGCAGCATGGGAGTGGGTGTGAGCTGTGACAGCCAAGGGACAATGTCCTGACTCTGCTCTGCCACTCCACCTCCTGCCCCTGGCATGGCTGGCACAGCGGGACGTGCACCCAGCAGGAACGGGGCTGGGATGGAAAAGAAAGAGGTGGCTGAGGGGGACTGGCCAGGACCAGAGGGTGGCACAAGATTGGTCACTGGGAGATGCAGACAGTGCCAGAGCTGCTGCTGGAGGGAGGGTAGGATTGGACAGGACAAGCATGATATGGCCAGGAGATGATGGAATGGGATGGCATGGGAGAGGACCATTGGGACTGAACAGGACTGGACAGCAAAGAGAACGGGGTTGGCTGGGATGGGGTCAGAAGGGATAAAACAGAGGGGGAAGGATGGGACAGAATAACACAGAAGGGATGGGATGGTGTGACATAGTAAGGGCGAAAATAAAGGGAATGGAATACACGGCATGGCATGGGAGAGACAGGACAAAAGAAGGGATAGAATGGAATGGGATAAAATGGGGAATTGGATTGGATGGGATGGGACAGAATAAAACAGAGGGGAAGAGATGGAATGAGATGGCATGGCATGGAAGGAAACAGAGGGTGTGGGATGTAATGCAATAGGATAAAACAGGGGATGGGGATGGGATGGGATGGGATGGGATGGGATGGGATGGGATGGGATGGGATGGGATGGGATGGGACAGTGACAGGATGGATGGGATGAAGAAGACAAGAAACCCTCCTGGGAGGCATCTCCCTGTGGCCGCACTGGGCTGGCCCGGCAGTGCCTCCCGGCCTGGGGCAGAGCCCAGCGCAGCCCGTGCTCGCCCAGCAGCCCCGGCCATGCCCTCGGTGCCCCGCTGGGCGCCGCACCGCGGGCGGGGAGCCACGTGCGAGGCCCGGCGCAGGCGTCTCCTGCTTTCCCGTGGTGAAGCGAATTGCTCCCTGGAGCGTGAGATCTGATTAGATTGGTGACACACCGATGATTGGTGACACACCGCAGCGTGGCAACAACACCACAGCCGGGACCACGGTGCGTGCCCCGCGCCCGACCCGGGCACAGCAGGAGGGGCAGGAACAGCTTAGGGAGGGGGCAGTCGGGCATGCTCCGGGATGTGTCCGGCCTGAGACACAGGGCAGGGTCAGGGCTGGCTGCCAGTTAGCTTGGCCCATGAGCTGGGTTCAGCTGGGTTCAGCCACCAGCCCTGGGGACTGCGGGAGGGATGGAGGGAGGGTCTGAGGCTCCCTCGCCCTGGCGGATGGTCACCCCATCCCTGCCTGAGGGCCACAAGAGCGATGAAGGGAGAATTGGAGGTTCCGTCACTCCAGTGGATGATTACCCCTTCCCCAGCTCCTGATGGGTGCGAAATGATGCTCCCACCAGGGCAGCAGCTCACCGAGCCCTGGGGAGCGCCAGGCAGACACGGGTCAGGGGAGCTGCCCAGCCAGGAGAGGATGTATCTTCAAAGGCCCCTCAAGGCAACAAACAGTACCTGTTATGCAGTTTACCCCTCACATTTGCTGCCTTGAATGGCTCCTGAGCGATGCCTGCCTCTTCATTTGAGATCTTTCAACAGCTGTCTGATAGAGAAGACCTTTATCTCGCCTCTCCCGGGCTCCCATCCAACACTGGTTTCTGGAGGTGGGGAAGAAGGGAAAAAAAAAACCAGAATTCACTCCTGACCGAGAGTCTCACCTAATCCACTGCGTGTGGAAAATTACTGCCACCGCACGGTGCCCAGCCTGGCCCCCTTCCCACCCACGCCAGCCAGTGACTGCTCCTAAGGCTTTTGTGCCTGGGTTTTTTCTCTCCTCTTCCTGCTGGGAGAATGGGAACTTCGGCGTTTGGACAAACCCTTGAGAAAACAGCTTCACACGTGCTTGGGGCACTGAGTCGGTTTTTTATTTAATTTTGTCTCATCCTGAGACGGATTTGCCTGGAATCACTGTGCAGGCTGTGACAGCCCCCCCAACCCCCCAGCACAGTGCCCAGACCGGGGACCACTCGTGCCAGTAGCTTTGCTGGGAGCCTGTTAAGCTGTGCCAGCACTGCAGGCTGTGGCACCAAGCTCTGCCCCTCCAAGCATGAATATAGCCTGGCAATGCCACCAAGTCCCCCTCAGCCCTGGCCACCCCACAGCCACACTTCCTCCCCAGAGGAGATGACACGAAACAGCTCTCCAGGATGGTGTGGTGGAATGGTCTGCCTGGTAAGGTGGTGGAGTCACCATCCCTGGATGTGTTTAAAAAGAGATTGGATGTGGCGCTCGGTGCCATGGTTTAGTTTAGTTGAGGTGTTAGGACAGAGGTTGGACTCGATGATCTTAAAGGTCTCTTCCAACCTGGTGATTCTGTGATTCTGTGATTCTGTGATTCTGTGATTCTGTGTTGAGCTTCAGGACAGGTGACCTCCCTCCTTTGCTCAATACAGGCACAACAAGACAAGGAGTGACCTCTGCCACCCTAAGATATCTGCATGGGGAACTCTAGAAATGAAGGTTGCCCACCCTGGGTTGCTGCTGCACAGGCAGAGAGACCAAGGCACTTCCAAATGCCAAGCTTCCCCTGAGGTCTGCACCATGTCCTTCAGCATCCCATCGTGCCCTGGGATCCACTGAAAGGGTTGTCAGGCACTGGAACAGGCTGCCCTGGGAAATGGAAGAGTCACCATCCCTGAAAGTGTTGAAAAAATGCACAGATGTGGCACTTGGGGACATGGTTTGGTGGTGGCCTTGACAGTGCTGGGTGAATGGTCTCAATAGTCTTAGAGGGCTTTTCCAACCTTAATGAATCCATGAGTTCACTGCCTGGGCCCTTGCTGGCCCCAAGGAATGAAGGCACCAGGCTGTGTTTGTGCTCTCCAGAGGGGCTCTGCCATCAGCATCTCCTCTTGTCCCCAGCTCGTGCAACTGCGTGGTCCTGTGACATACCAGCAGTTTGCAAAACACTCAGTCCTGGAATTGGGATTAAAGACACGCAGGTGCAGAGTTTCTTCCCATCTGGATGCTCTGGACAGAGCTTTGCCTGAAGGAGGAGGTGCACAAAGCCTCCCACACTGCTGACTGGAAAGAAAGGATTGTTCTCCCCAGAACACAGTTGGGGAAGTTGAGTCACAGGGCAGTAAATCTCAGAGCTCAGAGAAAGGTTGTTTGGCTAATTTTGTCTTGCCTGTGAATACCAGGCAGAAGGAAACAGAAATGCAGATTGTTTCCTGTGGCAAATAAACCCCCAAGAGCCACACATTTTGCCTCCTGTATTCTCTTTTCACATCATCCAATGGCCAGTTCAGACTGAGGCATTGCAAGCCCTGTGCCATGTGTGACCCCAGACTCCTCCTCGTCACTCTGGGATTGGTTGGATAAATCACAGGGAATTTGTTTCCTTCATTCCTCAAATTATTTTGGAGCTATAAAGCACTTCCAGCACAGCTGCCAAGCTCAACCTGTGTGATCTTGCCCAGGGCCACTGAGATCTGAGCCCTGGGGACACTCGGTGATCGATCGGGGGCCTGGACACACTCGGTGATCACACCCCTCTGGCAGAGCTGATGGCTCTCACCTCACCTGAGAGCTGGGGGGAGGGAAATGGAGACACGAGGGTGCAAACCCATTCCCCAGTCGGCAAAGGCCATTCCTGCCCCTGCACACACTGAGCGTACAAATAAACCTGCAGCACCTCCACCGCATGGTGCTGGTGCCAAGTATTTATAGTCCGACTGCACCTGAAATCCCTCCCCAGGCCCAGGAGAGGGGAGGCAGCTGCAGTCTGGTTGCCTGGGTGGAGAGAAGGTAAAAAAAACCTGCTGCTTTGGGCTAATAAAGCAGTGGGAGGCTGGGTTCACGCTCGGGTGGGTCAGCGTGGTGCTCCCCAGCAGCTTTGGGAAAACCAATCCCCTCCGCAGCGTCCCTGCCACCACTGCTGACAGCCCCGGGAGGGACAGGGCACAGGACCAGCCCACACATGGCCAGGGGCTGCTGGCAGGATGCTCAGAGGTCTGTGGACTGGCTGGAATCATCCTTTGCTAAGATGGGATGCTGGGTAGTGGTTTTTGAAGTGTCTTCAGGATTTAAGGGCGCAGCTCTGCAAAGGAATGGAAATTGCAGGAATGAGGTACCTAAGTAAGAGCAAGGCACTTGAAAGCCACTCTGGATCAGGCTTTTAATTTACCATTTAACCATAAAGTAAGAAAGCCTCTTGAAAGATAAGGGCTGTGTTGCAGAGAGACAGGAGGTATCCGTCTAACCTGGTCCCCCCTTCGCATCGGGGCCAGTGCCAGGTGCCTGGGGAAGCGATTACAAATGTGGTTGGCATGAGTAACGTTTGCTTGCTCCCCTGATCTCCAGACATTCATGGAGCAGCGTTTCCTGAGCTAGAGAGGTGCTGCCTTTCTCCTTAAGAGCTCTCCATGGGCTTTTTCCTTGTGTCTTTGAACTCTCACACCTCCCAAGCGAAGTGGGAGCACCCGCTCCCCCTGCAGCGTGGAGCTCTCCTTCAGGCTGCTCCATGGAACAGACATCTCCTCGGGTTTCCTTTGAGCCTGGCCTCTGCTAACTGTGTTTCACCTAGAACCCAGCTGATATATGAGAAAAGGAGTGAACGACCACCCGTTTTCTCCCTGCTGCCCAGAAGTCTCTGCTTCCCAGAGCCAGAAGCAAGGATGACATGCAACAAAATGACTTCACGCTCCTTTGTCGTGGATGGCTTTGGACATAGTTTTCTTTTCCATCCCTGACCAAAACAAAGAAATGCAGGAAGAAAATCCTGTTCTGCCCCATTTGCTGGCTCACGGCAGTTCACAGGTGACCTTGGAGCTCCCCACTGTGCTGAGAGCGTCTCCAAACCTCAGCGCTGCTTTCAGAGGTGGGGAAACTGAGCCACAGGGCAATTACTTAGACTTCGTCTGGTCCCCTGGTAACTCCACACATGACAGTTTAAAAAGGCTCCCAAAAGCCAGTCTGGCCAACACCACTGGAGCAATTAAATTCTGCTTTTCCTTGGGTGGATTTATCCTACCAGCACTGCTTATTCTCATTACAAGCTTTCAATATCTGAAATAGTGACAGCAGGTAAACTGAGGCACCAGAGGGTCTCCCGCAGCCTAAACAAAACCCCACAGAGAGGTGCTAACACAGGTGTAGATACCCCCACAGCTGAAGCCCTTGCCCCCTGACCTGGCAGGATACCTGGGGACACAGGATGGCAGTGGCTGGGCAGAGGGGACAGGGCTTGGCAGTGGCTCACAGAGGGGCTGTTCCATAACCCAGGAGCCTGGCAGGCAAGGCAGGGATGCAGAAGCAGGGAAGCAGAGGCAGCGATGCAGAGGCAGGGGCACCACCAGCACGGGCTCCCCAGCCCCAGCCAGGCAGCTGATTAAAATGCAGTCCGGCCACCCCGGGCCTGTCCCCACCGTCTCCCGGCTTTAAATAATAGCTTAATTATCTCATTTACATTTGGCTCCTTTCAGGGAGGCACTGCAGTTGATTAACATTTTCCCTCCCGGTGTCTTGCTCTGCGTCCCCGCTTCATCCCACCCTTCCCACACTGCTGGTGCCACTCCCCAGGCACCGCTCCCTGCTCCCTCCACGGTCACCCAGCACCGCTGCCTCCAGCCCCGCTCCTCCCGCAGCGTCGGGGCTCTGCAGGGCTCTGGAAATGCCAAGCCCCAGCTTGCAGATGGCCACAACAGATGCAGATGCTGGAGGATGGGAATCAGTGCCCTGGCAGGGCAGCCGTGGGATGAAGGCTCTCCTCATCTTCTCTCGGTGTCCTGCCATTACTTTGCTGCCGGCGCTGCCCCTGATCTCTCCCCACGTTCCCGCTTCCACCCCTCACTGGGCAGCTTTTAACTTTCTTTTTTATCTTCTCTTTTTAAATCTCCTTTGAACGCTCCAGCCAAACACTGAATTCCTTTGAAGAAGAAGAAAATGTCTCTGTGGGTTGCCCTTTCTCACCGGCTGGAGCTGTGAGAGATCCCAGTGCCCAGCCTGAGAGCCCTGTGGCTCCCCCAGCCCCAGGAACATCCCCAGGGGTGTTCCTGAAGGAGACCAGGACTAGAGGCATCACCAGCCCTCGCCTCCCAGACCCTGCAAGCCCTGTCAGGTTGCCCGGAAAAGCCAGGTTGTGCTCCTTCATCACAGGGGGTCTCTGAGACAAATTATTGTCCCCTGCCTTGCTGAAGGGGAGATTTTGCAACAAAATTTACGTGTAATTATCTTCCCAGGCCCCAAGGCCACGAGGCAGAGGAGGAGCCAGGACGATGCGTGTGCACTCCCTGCTCTCCCCACCAGTCACACCACACCCCGAACTGGGACAGGACCTCACAGACAGGGGCAGGGAGGTGATGCCACCAGAGCCCCATCCCGCTGCTGCTGGGGGAGATGGATGTCCTCGAGGCTCTTCATTAAACCTGCTTTTGCTGCCCGAGCCCGTGGCCCGGCAGCCCCTTTCCCCCCTCCTCTCACCCCCTTCCCTGGCTCCCTGCATCCCTCCCCAGGCTTGGCACAGCCAGCCGAGCCGCAGCACAGCGCTGCAGACCCCGCTGCTGAATCCCAGCCTCCTGCGTGACTGCCAGGCATTTCCAGATAGTCCTATTGATCCTGTGGAGCCTCCAAACCCCGCGTCCCTGCTGCTAATTTAGCTGGGACAGCCGCGCCGTCCCTTCTGCCTTTGATCCGCTCCCTCCCGCTCCCTTCAAACAGCCCCCCACTGCCAGGAGAGTTTGTGCTCAGTGCAGAGGTGCTCTTTTTGGAACATATATTTTTAATGGGTATTTCAGACGTGACGCAGGCACGAGGGAGCAATTCTCCCGTGCCCTGGTATTTACATATTTTCCAGCACAGGCAGGGGAAGGTTTCACGGAGGGAGCCCGGCAAACAGGAAGGAAAGGAGCTTTGTGCTTTGTATCGCCAGGGCCCAATTACAGCCTGAAAGGCGAGGAGCCCATCCGGGTATTGCCCTCTCCAGCCAGTCCAGGCTGCAATTATAGTCCTCGCCAGGCTCAGCAGGGTCTGGGAAAAAAATAGATCTCGAGAGCTTCACAAATGATCAGTAGCTCACTCTTCGGGGCGCGGGGATTTTAGGGCACCATCTGCTCGCTCTTCTCTGCCAACACAGATCCTAAAAACTACTGGGTTTCACCTGGCTCCTGAAAGAGAAGGAGAGCGAGGGAGAGCCCCAAGGCTCCCCGCTGTGCTGGAAGTGAGGAGGGATGGGAGGCTGGGACTGGGGAGGGGATGCTGCAGGGACGTGGCTGGTGGTACTGCCAGGGGGGCTTAGGGTGGGATGTGAGAGGAGATCCCACAGAAAAAAAGGGGGTGGGAGGTGCAGAGGGAAGCCGGGATGAGGTTTCCCGCTGGGACTGACCTTCCGGCAGCTGGACATGACTCCCAGCCGGGGGCATGCCCAGGTATTTCTCTTCTGGTGATACAAGCCTGGGAGCTGGCAGGAGCCCTGTGAGGGTGCCTGTGTTACCAGGGGGACAGCACCCAGCCCAGCACCCCCTGGGCAGGTCACACCACGACTCAGGTCACTTCTGAAGTCCATACAAGCCACTCAGGCCACCAAACATCACCCCCAAGCTGCTCGCAGGTCTGGCTGCCCTCCAGGTGGTTCCCACCACGGGGACAGGGGTGTGTGACAGCAGAGGATGGTGGCATTGCTGCCTGAGGAGCTGTGCTGGGAACCAGGGAGGGCAGAGCTCTGGCTCTCCAGGGAATCGCTCTCCATGACTGGAGGGATTACCTTTAAGCTCCAGGCCATGTGCCATTGACCACAGAAAGATCTGATGGCAACAGCATTTTCCACTGTTCCAGGGCAATGTTTTTGGGCAATGACTGGGAAAACTGGGCTGCAGAGAGGGTAGGAAAAGGCAAACAGAGCTATATGGAAAAATAGATGGAAATATATGAGAATTACGGTGTGCCTCATGGAGCTGTCCTGTGCAGGACTCGACCGTCCTTATGGGTCCCTTCCAGCTCAGGATATTCCATGATTCTGTGATATTGTGTATTGTGCTAAGACCAGCAAGCTCTGGTTCTGAGCCAAACCAGCAAATACTGAAGTGGTGCAAGTGAGTGAGCCAAGTTTGACCTTCAGGCTCTGCTAGGACTGAAGTAATGTGCAAGGGGAGGGTCTGTCCCACTAAACTCGTGGAGAACCGCCATGCTGCTCTCAATACATAAATTGTGTTTTCTTTGAAGCTCTTTCAGTCTCAAAGTCCTGCCTGGCAATTACCCACATTTTCAGGTCTGAATTTGCTGGCCTGTCTCTAGACATATGCTGTATGATATGATATGGAGCATTTGGGCATAGATTTCCGTGCAGCAGCGCCGTCTGCTTCCCAGCGCTCCCGCTGTGGCTCTCTCTGCTCCTTCAGCTCTCTGAAACCTACGGATTAATATTTTGATGTACAGGAGGCTGGATCTGCATCTCAGCATGGGCAGGGAAGGGGTAAACCCGACACCAGCAGAGCGGGGAGGACACCTGGAACAGAGTTCGGGACAGGGTGAGCAGTTCTGTCACCACAGCCGGGTGCAGGTCACACATCTCTCCCACGCTTTTTCCCATAATGTTGACCATAAACATCCCAATATCAGTGAGGAGGACCATGACAGTTCCTGCAGTCAGGGAATGGGATGTAGCAAGCTCTATGGGGTGAATTAAACCCAGCCTCGTGCTTTGCTTTCCAGGGTTGTCCACACAATGAACCACCCAGGACAGTGGGATGTGTTTCCTGCTGCCCTCCCCAGTCTTGTCCAGGATTTTTGGGCACGAGAATCATTCAGAGAAATAGTGGAGCAGGTCAGGGGCTGATTCTGGTTCCCATCAGTAGGTTCCAGAGCTAAAATCAAGCTGCTATCATGGCAAACATTGTCCAAGGAAAAGCAACTGCACACGAGGTTGCACAGCCAGACATGACAGGGTGATGAGAGCAGCTCCCAGCACACTCTGCATGTGAGGGCCAGCTCTGCCAATATCCTGCCTTTCCCTCGGCACAGGACCTGGCTCTCTGCAGGATCCCCTCCATGAGGGCAGGCTGCAGCAAGGGCCAAGGGCAGATTTCCCTTTTTGGGCTGCACACTGAGGATCTGACCAGGGTGAGCACCCTCGGGCACACCCCAAAAGGCTGGGTGGGCAGGATCCTGTCAAATCAACCTACAGTTCATCCTGGAAATGGCTCCTGAGGTGCCCACTCAGCAGCCAGGCACTCAGTGTGGCTCTGGGTCATGAGCAGGGCCACAGCACGTCCTGGCTAGAGCCCAGCAGTTCCCACTGGCCAGCAGACCACCCCACCCCAAGCCATGCCCAGCCCTGGAGCTTCCTGGGCTCGGGGGGCAGTGGCACCTGGCTGAGTGAGGAAGAAGAGCCATTCCAGAGCTACAGGCACAGAGATCCCCTCCAGCATGGGGCCCAGTCCCTGCTGCAGGGAGGTTCTGAGGGCCAGTTTGGAGGCCAGATTGGAGATGTCCCTTCCTGCACCTTGTTTCCTCTTTGGAGAGCTCTTATTGCCACAGGGATCAGAGGAAGGACACCCAGTGCTGTGTTCTGGCCTGGGGGTGCTCCCAGCAGCTGCCAGTGAGGCAGAGGTGGCCAAGCCTGACCCCACCATGTTTCAGCACAAGTGTGGCACCCAGCGAGGGGTCAGTTCCCAGTGACTCCATCCCAGCTCCCAGCCGGAGCCAGCTTTGCCCCCCTGTGCAGGAGGGAGACCCTGGCTGAGCGTGGTGTCCAGCACTGAGGTCTCCAGCACTCTGCCAGCTGCCTTCCCAGCACAGTGTAGAGCAGGGGTCTGAGGTCACCTGGCTCCTTGCTGTGCTCTGCTCCTCCTGGTTTGGCCCTGATGGAGCCACGGGTGGTGGCGATGGTTTGTGCATCCCTTCTCGTGAGGTGCCACAGCCCAGGAGACCCTACAGTCCCCAGGCTGGAGGAAACAGGGGTGAGACCAGAGCCTTGCCTGTGACCCTCACAGGACTGCCAGCACTGAGAGCCCTCGCTGTTGTTTAGGGGCTAAAGGAGGTCCCGAGCCACACAGTGGGAAATGTCACAAGTCTCCACATCAGGATTTCTCCAAGTCCCACCTACCAGGGAGTTCCAGCTGAGTGAATCCTGGACCAGGTCTCTGTACCACAGAAACCCCTCCCGAGCCCCAAACACCACGAGTGGCACCGTGTCTGCTGCCTCACCCCACCAGCCTGTGCTCGGGCCCACAGGAGCATGAAATCCCCCCTAGAGCTCACCGTGCTGCCAAGCCCTGGCCCCAGCTCCCCTGCACACCACTGCCCCTAAAAAGCCAAAGCCTCATGCCTTGCTCCCAGCTGCTGGAGAACAGCCAGGAACCACTTCCAGACTGCGTCACCATATTCACGGCCTCTCCTGGGCTATATTTAGTTTTGTGACTGCAGGTTTTTCTGGACGTCGAGTTGCTAAAGAACTGGCACTCCCCACTCAAAGCAGCGCGCATCCCGAAGGGGAGCTGAGCTGGGAGGGGGGAGCTGAGCAGGAAGGGGGGAGCTGAGCTGGGAGGGGGGAGCTGAGCTAGAAGCGGGGAGCTGCACGAGCTGAAGGAACCCTGAGCATCCCCCAGGTGAGGTTTGCCTCGCTGACAGGAACAGCCAGCACACCGCAATTTTAGCCCTCTCCATCTCCTCTGCAGGGGAGTGCATGTGGAGCTGGGGAGCTTGTGCAGAGCCAATTTCGTTTTGCCACAGCCAGCAGATCTGGAGAGGATGTGAACCTCAGCGCCAAAAGCTGCCTTGCAAAGAGGTCACAGAAAACACGGAGGGAGGAACCGTGGCTGTGCTCACATCAGCACAGCCTTCCCAGCCTCTGTGGTCCGCAGGTTTTTTACGAGTCTGAGCTCAGAGGCACTGACTCAACCACTGCAGCCTCCCTCTGCTCCCCTGAGGCCCCGAGTGCTCCAGACTGGCCTGAGAACAGCAGGGGATGGCAGGAGTGCATCTCTGGGCATCCCGCTGGCTCCCTTTGGCTCAGGCACAGCTGGGCGGCTGCCAGACCTCGTGATTCTCCTTCTGCTTTGCTCTGATACCTGGGACCATCCTGGGATGGGACACATGCCCAGGAGATGCCATGGATGGGGTGTGGGCTCTATCAAATCTGATGTCCCAGTGCAGAAGAGGAGGAGCTCTGAGCAACCTGGTCTGGTGGAAGCTGTCCTTGCCCATGGCAGGGGTTGGAATGGGATGAGCTTTAAGGTCCCTTCCAACCCAAACCATTCTAGGATTTAATTATATGAGTCTATCAAGCCAGGGCATGGCTTTAGACATGGTTCAGCCACCTACTTCCAGCCTTCAGGACCCCAGATAGCTGCTTTGGAGTTTCTTGTGTGAGGAGGTGCAGCAGTGCTGGAGTGTTGTCCTTCCTATGAGCCCATCCATGTTGATCTCAGCATCATGTGGCAGAATTTTCCAGGTCAGAGAGGACCTCAGGAGGTCTCAAGTTCAGCCTTCTGCTCAAAGCAAGGTCAACTGCAAGACTTCATTGTCCAGTGGGGCTTGAAAACCTCAGAGGATGGAGACAGTACAGCTTTCCTGGGCAAGCTGCTGATGCTGGGCTGCCTTCATGGGAAAAAGTGTGTCTTTATCACCAGTCTGAGCTTCTCTTAACTTACCTTATACTTGTTGTCTCTCTTCCTCTCACCATACACTGCTCTGAAGGGTCTGGCTGTCTTCTCTGTAACCTCCTCATAGGTACTGCATGGCTGCTTTAGATCCCTCTGAATCCTTCCGTTCTCAAGGACAAATCTCCCACTGCTGTTCTCATCATCTTGGAAAGGGGAGGACCCACCTTCAGAAAGAAAAGGGAAAAAAAACCACAAAGACAAAAAAGAAGAAGAAAAAATAAGATTAAAAAAAAAAGAAAGAAAGCCACCTCAAAGTCTTGTGAGACTCTTCACTCCAACCCACTAAAAGTGAAGGCAAATGAGAAGATCCCATCCCGTCCTACTCTGAGCTGCTCTAAGGATCAGGAACAATAAATCAACTGACTTCAGTCCAAGATGTTCCCATGTCTTTGCTGACACCAGATAACACACAGCTGTGAATACTCCCAGCCTGGAACACCTCTGAAGGAAAAGAAGCCACTGTCTGCAAGGCGGGGAAGCAGAGATACTTAACAGGTAGAACAAGGGAAGAGGAGGCTCCAGAGGTCTCCGTAAATCTGTTGATCCCGCCGTGCCTTCCTGTTCCATGCTGCTCCTGAGGAACCAGTGGCTGAATGCACCAAGTGTCTGCACAGAGAAGAAATTGCTGCCTGATCAACCTCTTCCCCTGGCTGAATCTTCTGCCCTGTGCTGACTTCACAGTCCCTCAGCATGAGCCAAACCCACAAATCAGTGCTCACATCGCCAAGGTGAGCTCTCCAGAAGGTGAGCTGTATCTTTTTCCAGGTTGACGACAAGATTAAGAGCAGCTGGAGGCACAGGAGTTAGCTCCATCCATCAGATGGCTATCACCATCATCAACCACCCTCAACCATCCTCCCTCTGCCTCCAACAGTGTCCCTACAACGTCTCCTCGAGCAGCACGACCTGAGGCCAGCCCTGGTCACAGAGACAGCAGCCCCGGATGTGGCAGCTGTGCACAGGTAGCCTGGAGACTGGAAGTGAGCAGGGATGTGGAAGGTGTGATGGAAAGAGGTGGCTGAGAGCAGTGTGGAGGGCAGGAAGTGAGGAGGAACAGGCCATGACCAGGCAAGAGTGACCACGAGCTTTGGGTCTGCTGGAGAGGCTGAATTCCCATGACAGAAGGCCACTGGGAGCTGGCATAAAGGTGAGAGCAATCCAGGAAGCCTTTGGAAGCCACCAGCAAGACTTATAGAGGGTCAGGAGATTGTAGGTCTCATCTCGAGCTACTCATTAGCCACAAGGACTGTGGCCTTTCAACCAGACTAATTACTGATTGCTCAAAGGATAGCACTTCCCACAGCTGCTAAACTTGCTGACACTGGGCCCTGGATGTCTTCTATTCTGGGAAGGGGGAGTGGAGTCTCCTAGTGTGAACTTGTGGAGCTGGTCAAAGCCACACTGGAGCAGAGATAAAGTCAAGGACAGCTGCAGCTTCTTGGCAATCGTTCAAAACGAGCCACGAGTCACTGACTTGGCTATTCTGGGACGAGCCGAAGAGCCAGAGCTGGGGAGAACGAATTCATAGCCTGCTCACACAGAAATGGACTGCAGCAAGCCTGGACCTGAGCAACACCAGGCACGTTCGTCAGGGGCCTGATGGGAGACTGCAGAGCTCCCTCCCTGTCACCAGCGAGGAGCCACGGCTGCAGATCTGCCTGGGACTGATCTACCAGACCTCACAGGTCTTCAGCAGGGGAGAGCCACACAGGCTCCCCGAAAGTCACAGAGGGAAATCGCTGCTTAGAGGACTTTTCGACCCTTCAAGTCACCTGAAATTGGGTCAAAGCCATTGCCCAGGGCTGCCATGCCTGAGCACAACTGCTGCTGAAGCTTCTGGAGAACCCAGCAGAGGTTTCCCAAGTCGAAATTTATTGGGGACGGGCTGGATGAAACCTGTGACATTCTCCGAATCTGCAACCAGTGACCAGAGTAATCCTCTCAAATCTTTGCCCGAGGCTGGAACCTGAATTGTTTACAAGCTGTATTTCCCAGCTTTTGGGTGGGA
This sequence comes from Orthonyx spaldingii, assembly GCA_013397795.1. Taxonomy (NCBI): domain Eukaryota; kingdom Metazoa; phylum Chordata; class Aves; order Passeriformes; family Orthonychidae; genus Orthonyx; species Orthonyx spaldingii. The sequence continues at coordinate 613,887 of VZTJ01000086.1, forward strand.
GCACTGGGGTGGGAGGCTCTGATGTGCCCCAACAAACATCTGTTCCCTGCCTCCAGTAACCCCAGCCTTGCTGGGACTGACCTGACCCCTCCACACACCCCAGTGCAGGTCACCTCCAGAGCTGCAAGACTCAGATAGACAATTAAGCTCTTTGGGAGCTCACCCAAAGGACACCAGGCCTTTTGAGGTCACTCACTGCATATGCTGGAAAGCAGATATGATCTCATTAGGCAAATATTTATGATCAATATTGTCCACTCTCCGGCAATGAACAACATCACTTGGAGCAAGAAGCTTTCCAGGGATGGATGTGGGTTAACAGAAGAGCCTGGGCTGAGCGTGAACCTCTGCTCACCTGGCTTGAAAACACCTACATTTATCCTAAATATTTTTTTCACGATTCACCAGGAGATTAATTAGCTGCTTGGAAACCCCAGACATTAATTATTGATTATGCAAAAGATTTGGTTCATCACAGTTGCTGAGCTTGTCAGTGCTGTGGGACAGGATGGTTGAGGACGTCAGGATGGAGGGGAAGTCTGGATGAGCCCTGGAGAGTGAGTGGATTTGCCACCGTTTGCCATGGTGGGGAAAGGTAGAACGGCTTCAAAACAGGAGCCAAGCGTGGCAGGAGAGCCCAGCTCAACCACAGCCTGCCCTGAGGGGCAGGGAACTGAGGCAGAGGACAGCGTGACCCGTTCGGGAAGCAGACCCAGGACCTGCCACACCCTGGGGCGCCTGAGCTGGCGCTCGGGGCTGCTCCGCGGCGCGCGGAGGGGAGATATCCTCCATCGCCTCCCTCTCGCAGGGCCACGCCGGCTCCCCCGGCAGTGCCCGGGTGCCAGCAGGCCCCTCCTCGCCCCGGCTCCCCGGGCAGAGCGAGGCGCAGCCGCGGCGAGCGCGGGTGGCAGTGATAAACCTCCTGCAACGCCCGGCAATTAATCTTGCGGAGCGGTGAGTCAGAGTCACCCGGAGCTTCCTCCCCTCACCCAGAACCAGCCACCGCCGTCTCCAGGAGCCTGCAGATGCCACCAGGTTGGGGAGAAGGATAATTTTTTTGTGCTGTGCCATCACTGAGAGGTGCTGGATCCCCCTCCGGATCTCTCCGCGGCACCCAAGGGAAACGAGACCCACTGATACCCGCATGTGCCCGCCTATCTCTGCAGAGGAGTGGGGTGCTCTATTCCCAGCTTCTCTGGCCATCAGGAAGGCGAGAGGGAGATGCCATCCTCATGATAAAGCCCATCTAAAAAAGGTGTCAAAAGCCAGAGGGGTGGAGGAGGCGGGAAGGACTTAAATAAAGCCCCCGGGAAGGAATGGATATATTTAACTGCCACCAAAAAAATGCCCCCGCACGTTTTCCCCTCGTGCCCCCACCCCCAAACCTGCGGTGCTCCCCAAACTTTCCCAGGCTTTCCTGGGGAAAAGCCTCTTCCCGCCTTGCCCTAGGCATGAATGCAGTTTGCAGTTTTAACAGCAGATGTCTCTCCTATTATGATTTATAAAAATGCTTAAAATAAATAATGCAAACATATTTACAGGAATGAATTCCTGCTCCTGAGCGCGTTTGTCACTCGGAGGCTCCCGAGCAGGAGCGCCTCGCCGCCTGAGTGCCTCCCGCACAGCCTCCCCGCCGCCCCCCCGCGCCCCTCCCGGCGCTGCGGCGGCTGCCAGGAGCCCAGGGCAGGGTGGCCAAATCCCAAATCCCCCCCTCCCGCCCCTCCCCAAACCCCAGGTCTGGGCCCACACCAGCGTTTCAATACCAATGTTGTATAATCAACGTGTTAAATATTTAAAATGGTCGCGCAGGAGAGCTGCCCGGCGGTGCCTGATTTCACACATCCTGACAATTTCACGGACCTCTGGGCTTACGTTTCTTGGCAAATAATGAAAGGCGGCGGGAGCCCCCTTCCTCGAAGGGCGCGCTGGGGAGGTTTGCCCTGGCCGCAACTCCTTCAAACGCGATGCGACTTGTGCAGCGCCTCTCCCAGCTCCGCGCCCAGCCATGTCCAATGCTTTTAAGCGTGACCTTGGCGCGGGGCGGATGCGGCCGTCACGCCGCCGAGGTGACTCAAAGGCAGAGCGGGGGGCCGGGGAGGGGGGCACGGCCGGGGGCAGCTGCCGGAGCAACTTTTGCACGGCCGCTGGTGCCCGCAGCCGCGCTCCTGGCGGCGCGGACAGCGCACACAAAGAGCCGGCGTACCTGCGGCGCTGCGAGCGGCCCCGGCACCGCTCCGCACCCAGCCCGCCCGTTTCCATAGCGTCACAGCGCGGCGCTTCCCTCTCCCGAGGCCATCGGAGCAGGACCCGGCATCTTATCAGCGATCATCCTGCCACGCAGCGCTCCTCCGGGCCCTACCTGCCGGCAGCCAGTCTCGCTGGCAACGCAGGATAATATCTTTTCCCACCGGAGCCGTGCGATGGTTTCTTCCCGCTGCAATTTTGTCTTGCTTCCAAAGCCTCTTGCATAACCGAGGTGCCGAGGAAGCAGAGCACAAAGCAGAGCAGCTGCGGAGCTCCACGAGCAGGGGATGGGGTGAGAGGCTGCCCCAGCTTGGAGGACACCCCGAGAGGCTCTGGTGCTTCGGTCCTGCCTAAGGAAGGGCGAGAGGAGGCAGCTTAAAGGACTGATATGTCTCCCTTTGGCCCTGATATGGGCCAAACCCCACTGGCACGCTGTGAAGCTGAGCCAGCAGGACAGGGAGGTGGAGGGCAGGATTTTCTCCCCAGTGAGCCAGATCCTGCCTGGATGAGAGCCCCATGGGATCCCAGAACCACACCCTCACAAAACAGGCACAGAATTTGGGCTGGAAAGCCTGCTCCAGGAGGAGTGGGGGTGTTTGTGGCCTCCTGAGGGGGTGGTTTGTTCCAGTTCCTTGCCTTCTTGCAGGTTGCCTCGGCAAGGAGCAGGAGCACAGGGCATGCAGAGGCAGGAGGCGTCTGTGCTGCAACCTCTGTCACGGTGGAGAGACATTCCAGGCAGCACAAGCAGGAAAATCATGAACTGAATACTCTGACATTTTCCCAGTGAGGGTCTTGTGTCCTTCCCCACCTCAGCCAGAGCCACAGGCAGTGCTGCACGTCCCACCCACCCTGCCTCGCTTCCCAGCTCCAGAGCTGGATCCGTGGGCAAAGCTGGATCCTGACATAAGCAGGTCGAGCCCCCGGGGACCCAGGTGGCCACGCTGCACAGCCCAGCAGGACCATAGCAGCACACACAACAAAGGTTTCCCAGCACTCTGCATCCGCTGGGTGATGATGTAGGAAGGGCAGATCCCGATAACAGATCCATCCACGACTTCCCAGGCAGGCTGAAATTGTTCACACTAATAGTTCATCACCAAAATCTCTGATTTCTCTGATTATTTCCCTCTGATGACCAGCAGTAGGACCTGGGGGAATGGCTGGAGCTGTGTCAGGAGACAGTTGGGTTGGGTATTTGGAAAAGGTTCTTGTCGCAAAGGGTGGTCAGGCACTGAACAGGCTTCCCAAGGAAGTGGTCATGGCCACAAGGCTGACAGAGTTCAGGACATGCTTGGTCAATGCTCTCAGACAAAGGATGGGATTGTTGGGGTATCCTGTGCACTGCCAGGAGTTGGACTTGATGATTCTTATGGATCCTTTCCAGTTTAGGGTATTCCATGATTCTATGATTTACGAATTTGGGCTCCACCTGAAAGGACAAGGAGCATCTGTTACCTTGGGATAAGCAAAGTGTTTATTTTTGATTTCTCTGGTATTAGAGGAACTTTGCAACTTTTCACTTGCCATCTAGAAAAGTCATTTATATCAGTAGAGGATAAAACCAAGGGCCTCCTGCTGTTCGAAGCAACACGTTTTTGTTTCAGAAAGAATATCTAGAACAGTTCATTTTGGGTTGACCCAAAGTTATTTCTTTCCCCTGGGTTTTTGATTTAACAGCCCAAACAATAAAACCCCACTCATTCTCCCAGCCCAAGGATACTTTTTGCCACACATCAACTGCCTGCTTAAAATTTTCCATGCTTTGTGGCTGAGTCAGACTACATTTTTCTCTCCAAAATTTAAGCAAAAACTCATTTCTGAGAAGAGAGCTTTGCCCTCCAAGCAGGACCATGAAGCTTTCCCACTGCCTTGCCTGGAATCGGGAATGCGATGGCTGTGCTGGGCCTTGCTCCCTTTCCCGAGGAGCTGCACATGCATTTGGGGGAATTATCAGCCTCTGGGAATGGTTGTTTGCAGAGTAGTTTGCAGCCTGGCAATGCCACAGAATATGCTCAGCCTCTGGAAAACAGGGATCTTGCAGGGAGCAGAGGGCAGCCAAGAGGATGGACATGGTGGAGCATCCCTGTGCCCAGCAGCTGATGCCCAGGGAAAGGACACAGCCAGGGCCTGTAGGGATGAGACGCTCCCAGCCCTGGAGATGTCACTCAAGGATTTTGCAAGATGGAGGTGGCATGTTTGTGTTTTCTCTTCTTTCTGGCTTTTTTTTTTTTTTTCCCTAATCTCTCTCTGCCAGGTTTGAAAGCTGCGTCTGGAGGACAGTTCAAACCCTAGTGTGAACTCACCTGCTTCACACCTCACCCATGCGGGTACAGCCTCCTGCATCCCACCTGGGGGCAAAGAGAGGTGATGATGACACGGATGCTGCAGAGAGAACGGCTTCCTGCAGGACCTGACACCATCAGAAGGGTTTCATTTCCCAGCAGAGCTCCAGAGGCAGGTGGAGAAGGAGCCAGGGGACACCCGATGGCTCACCGAGACCAAACGAATCCCCAGGACCCTGAAGGAGGAACAGGACAAGGCTGACAAACTCAAGAGTGCTCATGTCCCAGTGTGGCCGTGTTTCCTGAGCCATATTCCCAAATTGTCCCACGTGCCTTGGGTGGTACCCGCCCAGGAGCACCTGGGCACCGGGCAAGGTGGCAGCCCTGTGCCTGCCCTTCAGGAGGGCTGCAGAGGGAAAGCCCCGGGGCAGGTCCCCAGCTTCCTGCAGCTGCTGCTGGGCTGCAGCCGTGTGTGCTGGGCAGCACAGACACGTCCACCCCGGCCTGTGCCCACAGCACTCGCCTCACTGGGATGGGACAGGCTGTGACCTGATTGTGGGAGGAGCAGAAGGCAGCAAATGCACCAGCCCAGGTTGTGCTGGGTGTCATCTCAGCTCTGCTCGGCTCAGACACGACTCAGGACAACCAGCAACTCCTCTGAGACAGCTGGAGCAGCAGAGACATGGCAAGTGAGGTCCATTTCCCTCTTTTCCCTGCTGTCCTGGAGCTCTGACACTGCCAGAAAAGAAAAGATGCCCAAAAACTGTGACTAGAATATGAATGTGATGTTCAGGCTGTGGCAGTGGCTGTAACCCAGCTTGAACTCCCCAGTCACAGAGGTCCATCCTGAGCTGCAGGCAGCAGGGACGAGGCCAGCCCAGCTGAAGAACCCTCCCTCCAGCCCCAGCTCTTCTGTTGGTGCCTGCCTGGACCCCTTTGCTTGCCCACGGAGCTCTCCTGCCTGCCTGTGCCACAGCCCGCAGTCCTTGGCATCCCCATGGCACAGCAGAGGTTGCTGGCAGTGTCTGAGCAGATGCTGAGGACAGGGAGTAACCCACATGTGGTCCTGCCTGGGAAAGATCCAGGCCACTGGGTTTGGTCACGATGGAGAGCAGAGTCAGGGATGTGGATGTGAGAAACCCACCAGCTCTGGGCACAGGGGCTGCACCACCAGGCAGTGAGGGGCTGCCAGGGCTGGACACCCCTGCCTGAGCGCTGTGTTCAGTGGGGCCTCACCAGCCCCCAGCTCCTTGGCTCTGAAAAGGGCCAGAAACCTCAGAAAAGGCTTCTGCACACCACATGCAGAGGAGCAGGACTGCCTGGCCCTCCCTTTCCATGGGCATTACCCCTCCTCACTCACCCAGCTCCAGCCCCACAGAGCCCAGCTGAAGGGTTGCCTCTGGTTTTCCAATCTCAACACACCAGAGCTGAGGTTTGGGATGAGGCAGAAGGGTCACGTTGGACTGACAGCATTGATGGTGCAAGACTGAGGTCCCCAGGGTGCAGCATCCATGTGCAGCGCCCATGTGTGAGCCAGACCTGGCTGGTGGGGACTGTTCCTGTTCCAGTCACATTTTGGGGGGCACCTTGCCCCACTTTGGAGACGGCTGGCCTGGGACTTGTCCGCGGCTGGCAGGACACTCCAAGGTTCTGTGGGCAGCAGAGGCTTTGCCTGGGCCTAGAAGGTGCCTATTGCTGGGCTGGGAGAAGGGCCTGAGCAGGGCTTTGCTCTCCGGGCTGGGCAAGCCAGCAGCTGTGAGGGAAAGAGGGAAGAGGAGAAAGCAAGGCTGCTGCAGATCTGCTCGACCATGGCTGTGGCAGCACCGGGATCTGTGTTAAGAACTGGCTTCCCCAAGTTTAGGAGGCTGAGAGATGCGTGGAATAAATTACTTGTGACACTGACTCCTACACTTCCAGACTCACGCGGGATTTAGCCACCAGACTCCCAGTTAAGTCAGCGCCAGTTATTAAGGTCAGGAGAAGTCGGGTGGCTAAATCCTATCTGGGGCTGCGGCACAGGGCTGTGCCAGTCTGTGGAGGCATCCTGGGGCTCCGGGGGGCTGGCACCGCTCCCCAACACCCAGAGCAGCCTGGGAGTGCTCCCGGCACAGCCTGGAAGTCAAATAAACAAATTAGCCATTGTTGCATCCAGCTCCTTCATGGGGATATTCGAGGAGAGGAGAGGAGAGGAGAGGAGAGGAGAGGAGA
>VZTJ01000086.1:620824-637425 GCA_013397795.1 Orthonyx spaldingii
CTGATCCAGGAACAGCCTGGTTTGTTTTGCTGCTGGTTTCTGAGTGGTTTCACTTACCTCTTTCCTCCTCCACTACCTGAGGTTTCAAATGCTCTGGGGAGATGTCTCCATTAACCACAGTTTTCTTTGGCAGTTATATTTCATTATAGTCTCTATTCCTGCTAATCTTTCCCAGCTTTTGTTGTTGTTATTTTTATTATGATGATTTTCACAAACCCTTTGTTTCCAGCTATAGTTAACCTGGCCGTGTCCCTTTAAATACCACAGCCTGGGCAGAATAGGGGATCAGTCCTTTGACAGGAGCTAAAGTCCTGTTTGATCTGGATTAGATGCTGATTTTGCTTACCAGACTAAAGACCGAGGGGGACCACGCAGTGCCTGTGTTTGCACAAACCTGCCCGGTCGCATTCCTCTTCCTGCCCGTGTCCAGCCCAAGGGGTGAGCGCGGGGCTGTGCACACAGCTCGAAACCCAGGCGGATAAGCGGTCGCAGCGTCTGGAGACAGAAGAAAATGGAGCTGTGGGGACGGGGGCGGCAGCTCTGCCCTGTGCTGGGGAGGTGCCCGGGGTGCAGAGTGTCCCCAGGGTGGGAGCAGGCCAGCAGCCGGCACTGGGATGGCTGTGGGCATCCCACAGCCCTTGGCACAGCTTGCTCTGGAGGCCCAGCTCTGCCCTGCTGCCTGTCTTGCCTCTTGGGGCTTAAATGTGGGTCCCTGCTGGCCCATCTCATGGGGGGGCTGGTAGGATGTGGGAGCACCCAGACCTCCACCATTCCCCCCACCCAACAGATTGCGTTTTCTCCAAGGATTCCCATCTCTGCTCTGTCCCTTTCCCACCCCCACTTCCTGCCTCTTCTCCTGCCCTTTTCTCTTGCTCCTCTGCCTGAAGGAAAAGTGTTCTCTCTTTCCCTGTGCACTCCCCGTGCCCTCATGTCTTGCCCTGCCCTGGCCCCTTCCCCCAGATCGGCTCCCAGGAGCGGCTCTGCCTCCTCGGCTGCCCTGCAGCATCAGCTCCTGCCATGCTCCTGCTTCTTCTGGAAGGCACCACGGCCAAACCCTGCTCTAGCAGAGGTGATGCGGCCACCAGCCAGCTCAGGCTGCCCCTGGGCTGGAGCTGGGGGGGCAGGGAGCCCCCATCACACACACACACTTGCAGCAAAGCCAATTTATACCTCCCCCTGCAGCTGTCTCGATGGAGAAATGTCAGGGCTCACGGCAAGGCAGCGAACCGTGCTGCTGGTGGGAGCCCTCCCAGCCTGGCAGAGGCAGGAGCTGGGGCTCAGTGCAAGCACCCCATCCTTTGACACAGCGAGTGGGACACAGGTGGGATCTGCCCCAGGCTGGTTTCACCCCACCCGCTCCAGGTGAAAAGCACCAGGAAAAACCTGGAGCGAGGAGAGAGGAGAAAGTCTTCTCTTGCTCAGGAGTCAGAGTCTTGCTGGGGGAGCATCTCTCACCTGGCTGGTGCCCAGGTCTCCTGGCAGTGTCCACGATGCCAAGGTGGAAGGATGCCAGTGGCAGTGATGCCACCAGCACAGGAGCACCCAGAGGGCGACAGGGCACAGCTGGGAGGTGCTGAGCTGTGCCACCCCTGCTCACTGCTGGGGTCCAGCTCTGCCAGAGAGAGGTGCAGGACCTGCAAGGTCTTCAGGGGCATCAATCTCCTGCCTAGAGCACTCCCAGAGCTGGAAAATGAACTCTGCTGGAGGTGGGGAGGGTCATGGCTGTGCCACTGCTGGAGGTAGCGCTGCCCACAGCAGATGGAGCTTTAGGAAGCACAGGGCCAGCACGTGAGGTAAAATGCAGAAATTAATGACTGTAAAGGTCAAACAGGATGTACCGATGGAGGCATCGGCCCTTGGCTCCCAGGGGTGGGCTCGGGTGACTCTGCTGCAGTCCCAGCCTGCAAGGACAGAAGGCAGGGGGCACTGGCATCACCCCCTGCCCACTCCCAAGCCCCCCAAGACAAGAGGGCGACACCTCAATGGCAAGGACAGGTGAGGAGATGGATAAAGCCAGGGTCGCCCAGGGCTCTGCCAGGGGAAAATGTTGCTGTGATCTGGCACGTGCAGGGATGAGAGGGGAAGGTTGTCCTGCTGTTGTCTTCTTGTCCACAGGGAATCCTCACTGCAGGGGGGGGCCTTGTGGAACACCCTGGTCACCGTTCCTCTTCGACCAGAAATAGGAGAACAGGCAAAGCCAGAAAGCAGGTGGGACCAGATGGACCAAGTTAATGATTTGGGAGGTCTCATCCATGCCTGCCCTGTTCCTGCACCCTTCCTGGGTTTAGTATAACCTGCCCTAATCACTCGTTGGCTCATGGGTTTGCCAACAAGACACAGACCAGCAGCTCCTCCACCCCCAACAGGCCTGCCCCAGGCTTGCTTGGGCTCAGGGAGAGGAGCTGCAGGAGAAGTCAGCCCAAGGTTCTCAGAGGCAAGGCAGGAGAGGGCAAGGCATCCTTCATCCTCCAGCCCTGGATCAGAGCTGCAAGGAGGGCTGCAGGACTGGCTGAGGGGACAAGGACAGAGCAGCCTGGTCCTGTGTTCCCAGTACCCGTGGTACCACCTGGACACCTCCACCAGCACTAGATCCACTCACAGCATTTTGGTGGGGGGAGACACAGCTCCCCAGACCGATGCTTCACCAGGGCTGTCAGCACCAGTGGCTGGCCAAAAGCGAGGCAGGCTGCAGGCTGCAAGCGCCCAGCTCGGACTGGTGGTACCTGTCACCTCTGCTAAGCCCCTGCTCAGCCGCTGTCAGCCACCCATCGTCACCCAGGGGCTGAAGGCCCACGCCACGCCAGCCGCTGCCTCCCCTGCCCGCTAACACCGCGTCTTGCACTGAGTAGCCTCCTTCTGCTGTCACAGGCCGACCTATTTCTCACAAATCCTGACTGCTCTGGCCTTAAAACATCTTGACGCAGTGCTGAAACCGGCCTTGGCACAGCAGCCAGCCCCCGATTAAGCGGGAGCTGCCGTGGCTTGGCGTGGGCTTTGCAGCGAGCAGACGCCGGCTGGGAGAGCAGAGCGGATCGGGGAGCACCGACGTGCTCATCAGGAGTAATCAGGCATTGATTGTGATCAAAAAGAAGAACACCATGGCTCCACCAGGCTACACGGTCCCTGCTGCCCGTGGCCGTGCGGTGTTTGGTGTCGCGGTTCTCTGCTGGGGCTGAAGGAGCTGGGGATGGAGGAGGTGTCCTCCTTCATGCAAGCACAGCTGGCACACCCCAAGCAGTCATCCCCCCTGTGGGGTGCAGGGGGGGATCTGAGACCCCAAACCAAGACAGCTTCTCCAGGGAGGCAGCACCGTGGAGCTGCGGGCAGGATGCCAGGTCTGGTGGTGCTCCGGTCCCCAGGGCAGGAGGACCTCAGGCAGTTTCTGTGCAGAAACCACCCTGTGATGGCTGCAGAGACATCCCAGTCTCCTGCAGAGCCGCAGCAGGGCGGCCAGCCAGGGCCCTTGGCCAGCTGGAGCCGCAGCTTTGCCTTGCTGGGGACACAGCTCATCCCGGGGTGGGCTGGCAGGATGCAGGGATGGGTATCAGCTTCCACCTACGGAGTCCTTTTCAAGGATGCTGCAGGGTAAATGTCCTCCTGCCCCAGCTCAGGCAGGGGAAGATCTCAGCGTGTGGTGGTAGGTGAGGAATTCTGGAATTCCCAGAGGTGAAGTGATGTGGATGTCAAGCCTTTATCATGGATAAAGCACCTCCCATGGTTCCTCTTCCTTGAGAAAAGCCCTTTTCAGCCTTGCTCTGGTGCAGAGACAACACAGCATCCCACAGACCTTGTGGGACCCTCCTCCCTGTCCCACACTCCAGCATGGGAAGTTTGTGGGGAAGAAGCCAACAAAGAGCTCATTCCCAGTGGAGAATGTGTAAAGAGACGAGGTGTCCTTAGCTCAAATTCGAAAACTCCACAACCTTTTGGAAGAACTTCAGCCAAGGCTGGAATTCGGCCTGGAAAGCTGCCATAATGTGTGTGACACAGGGAAGGTCACCTGGCCAGCTGCAGGGAGCAGAACTTGGGAGCCTTATTTAGGTTAATGGTCCCGGCTGAGCTGTCCCAGCAGCCCCAGGCTCCAGCCTGAGCCAAGCCAGGTGTGTGACAGTGAGCATCCCCCACAGCTGCCCTTGCCTGGGGACCCCAGGAGATCTGCATCGGTCCCATCCAGCTGCCGTGGGACTGCCAAAACCACAACCAAGCTGGTGTCAGCTCAGCCCAGGACACACTGGGGAGCACCCACTGATGGCCCAGGCATGCTGGAGATGCTGGATGTCTCTAACACCTGGCACCGGGCTGGCTTGTCCCCACAGCTCCTGGGCTGCCATGTGTCCCTACTAAGGAAACCTGAGCAGATCCCAGCCTCCCCTTGGAGTGGTGGGTGTGAACTGCGTCCCCTCTCAGCAACCAGGATTCGGTGCTGCTGGAGGTTCCCACCCCACCACCAAGGTCCTCGCAGCCTCCTGTGCCAAGCCCGGTGCCCTCGCTGTGCCGGCGGTGGGAGCAGGGAGGTCACGCCTGGCCGGCGGCGCTCGCGGCGCAGCCGCCATCCGGCTCAGCTGAAGCACATTTTGTTCGGCGCTTCCTGCATCCTGCCCCATCCCCACGCCGGGGGGGCAGGTCAGCCCGGGGTCAGCTGCTAATTGCAGCCCGGGGGACAGCAGGACGGGATGACCACCAACCCACCGCGCCCGGCTGAGAGCCGGCACGGGGGACACAGAACGGGTCACACACTGCAGCCAAGCCCAGCACCCCACGGTGTACTGGGGTGCCCCTGTGACAGGATCCATCCTCTCCAAGCCAGGCCCCTCCACATGGAAAACACCGCTGGCATAGCCACTGGACCAGCCCCACACCAGGGACTGGCCTCACCTGGCCTTGCTTGCTGGCACCTTCCCACGCCACCAAGGCCGAGAGGGGATGGGGACACGGCGGTGCCCTCTGTGACAGCATGCCCTAGGGCCACAGGCAGGTTTGGTTGCCCTTCTGCTAACTCTGTTTAATGAGGATGTTAATTAAGAGAGACTCGAGGCCAGCCCTAGTGGTAGCGCCCAGGGTTGTCCCTCAGCGCCGTGCCGAGCTCGTTATCATCATCCCATGCGCCCTGTGTCACCTGGCTGCCAGCGGGCACCCTGGGGACAGCAGCCCTGGGTGCCACTTCCCCAGCAGCAGCCGCCGTGGGGACAGCCCAGCACAGGGACTGTGCCTGACAGAGGGTGAGCATGGAGGAGAGGATGGGTTCACCCTCGGGGGATGCCTGAGGTCCTGCTCGTTAGGCAAGGCTCCAGGCCAGCGCAGGGCCATCCTCCTACACACGCCCCTGGCAGGCAGGGATGCAGCCCAGCACGGGGGTGAGCTGCGAGTGGGGTGGAGAGCACCCAGCACCCCATATCCCACCTCCCCACCACCCCATCCCACTCACAGGCAGGGGTTGAATCCCACATCTGGTTCTTTTCTCCCAAACCTCTTTTCGTGCATGGGGAAGCCCCTGCTCTCTTTGTCCCCTGCTAATGTCCCCTGCTAACGCCTGTGTCCTCCCTGGCCGCTGCACATGCCTGCACTCTCCTCCCCTGCCAGTGCCCATCTCCCCTGCTAACACCCACAGTCCCACCAGTGCCAGTGCCCTGCCAGCGTGGCACAGCAGGGTTTGCCATTTCCCCAAGCGCTGCTCCGTGCCAACAACAGCCCCGAGCACAGCCCTGGTGTGGGTGGCACAGCCAGACCAGGGTGACATTCCCAGCAGTCCCCAGCCCCACTGTGGGTGGGATGAAGCAGCACCTCCCCTGCAGCTCCCCAGGGGATCAGAGCTGGGGAGGGGGCTCTGCGTGCTGCTCCCCAGGACACTCTCCCAGCATGGGGCAGGGGCTGGCTCGCTCCGGGTGCCAGGACTGTGCCTTCACACAGCCCCAACCCTTAGCCACAGTCGTAAAGAAACCAGCCAGACTCCTTTTTCCCAGAACAGTCCCCACCACATTCCTGCTAAGTGATTTCGCCTGTGCGAGCAACACTGAGCAACACGGACTGGGAACCAGCTCCCAGCAGCCCCTGGCCAGTGCCACCCTGGTCTGAGCAGAGCCGGGCACGCCACGCACCAGAGCCCTGCTGGGGCACGACCAGCGTCCGTCTGTCCCTGCAGGCCTCGAGCTGTGTCCCTGGCCACGCTGGCCCGGCTCCATCACTGTCACCGTGTGCTCCAGTCGTGCCCACACACAGCCCCGGGTTCAGGCACTGCTGTGACCGGGCCTGGGCTCCAAACCATGCGGAGCTGCAGGGGCAGCCAGGGGGAATGCTGCTGGAGAGGGCGTTCGGGGCAGCTTTCCCCAAGGACTTTCTGCTCCATCCCAGCAGGTCGCTGCCGGGCAGGGACAGAGCCCACGTCACCCCCCTCCTCCGGGTGCACATCTGGCCAGCAGATGCCGGCCCAAACGCTGGCTGGAGCCGGGGACAAAGGCTCTCGCTACCTCCTCCTGGCAAGACAGAGCCAGCGCTGCCGAGTCCAGGCGGATCTACCTCTTGCCAGGCTGGGATGACCCTGGAGAACCTCCAGGGGACTGCTAGGAGGTTCCCAGCCCACCTGCCTGGCATGATTCCCAGCACAGCACCCCAAGCACTGGCAGGAACCCATGGCTTGTCCATGGGCTGAGCCCATCCAACATCCCCTCCATCCCAGACAGCTCCAGCTGATCCGGTACCGACACGAGGCCAGGCTGGAAAGCCATGTGGAGCCCACTCACCTTTGGGAGCTCATTTTTGACTTGTCCCAACACCACAAGCCTCACCACAGTTCTCCATGGCACATTAATATTATTTTACCAAAACAAATGGTGTTGGCACTGCTGGGTAAGACTCCAGGCAGGTCAAGCTGGGAAATATCCCCGGGAGGAGCCGAGACTGGCTTAGCCCAGCCACTGCTGGGATTAACCGTGGGGATTTAGCAGCCGGGGCGACTCCAGCTCAGCTCATGACACCGTCCCACCACGCTCCGGCATCGGCACTGGCGAGGTCCCCGCAGCTGACAGGAGGCCACCACCGTGGCACATGGGCCACCACCACTGCTGGGTGGCCTGGAGGGCTGGACAGAGGGGTGGGAGAGAAATAACCAAGCTGGAAATCATGACACAAAACATGCATTCATTTTATTCACAAAAACAGCCTGGATCGCTAAAACATTACAAACAGCATTTCAATTTAATGATGGAGAGAGAGCTGGAGAGACGGGGGGTGAACAGAAGAGAAATTTCACTTTGCGTAACTGCTTCAGCACAGGTCCTGCAATATTTGTTTTATTTTGATTTTAACTTCTGTAAGTTTACAAAAATTACTTCTAGGAGTAAACCGTTGCAATTAGGAGGATTTTCTGTACGCAGCGTTTCTTGTTCTATATTAATAAACTAACAACAACTCTTTTTTTTGCCTTTTTTTTACTCTTTTTTTTCCTTTTTTTGAATTCCGCCAGTTGTGTAGCAATTGTTTTCTTCCACCTTTTATACCGACCCTCTTGGGGGTTAAACTTCCAGAGGTGAATGGCGAGGAGAAGGGATACTACATCGCTTTAAACATATTCTCATTTATAAACATGAAGTTGAGGCATTCTAGAAACTATCCACTCTATTGTATGATGGGAAAGAATCAAATAAAAAGTATAAATGAGGGTGCAATTAAACAACTGTGCTAAATTACAGTAGTGCTTATTAGTAACTAGATTTTAAAAGGTTACTGTAAATTTACATTCCCTACACAAGTACTGCATCTTTCACACATAAACAACATCAACACCAAAACACAGAAAGAAACTGATTGTCCATACTCTGTCTATTAAGTCTTGGTACTTTACAGATCCATTGTTTTTTTCTTTTAATTATTTTTTTGTTTTTTATTTGAAAAGCAGTTAAATGTCTGACTAGGACTCGAAGATGTTAAAACGAACGCAAAAAAAAAAGAAAAAAAAAAAGAAGAAAAAAAATTATAAAAACAGGAATGAGATTTGCGAGAAAATATTTTTGGTTCTAAAGAGACACAGGTGCATCCATTCATTTCAGCCAAAAATCCCTTGCCTGAGACAACACAAGCAAGCAGTGACATTGCACTTGGATGACAGAGCTTTGGGATTCCCGTTCCTACTGGAACCATCTGAACGCGGCTCCTGTAGGAAGCATCACCTTCTGGAAAGGAAGAGAGACAGGGAGGGGGGACAGAAGAAGAAGGGACAAGGCGTTAGGTCGGGTCCGGCACAGGCGTGCAGCACCAGGGCTGGGCACCCACCCCTCACCCCCACCCTGGCACCCCGGCCCCAGCCTTGGGACAGCTCCAGCCCAGGCTCAGCACCCTTGGATGCAGCTGCACATCCCAAGATTCCCAATCCACGATGCCAGCAGGAGGGAGACGGGGGACCCCCTGCTGCCAGCCCCCCTCCCTGGCCGGGCACCAGCACAGCAGCTTGGCCATCGTTCCCACATCCCCCTGCCCCCTGTCCCCGCGCTGCAGCCCCCAACAAGGGCACAGCCCCTGACTTCCCCTCTGGCCAGCAGTGAGCACGAGGGCCAGGCCATGGGCAGTCATCATGGCCTGGCACAGCCCCTCACTGCCAGCCCTCACAGTCCCTGCCATGGACAGACAGACGGACACCCAGAGGACAGAAGCCCAGCCACCAGATGGGTTTAGGAGCACATTTGAATGGAAACTGGGGCAGGGAGTGAGCTGGACGGGCTTGGGGACACCAGTGCAGGAGCTGCTCAAGACATGGGGAACATCAGCCTCAAGGAACAACCTTGACCCCAACAGAGCAACCCTGGGCACCACCAGGTACCTCTCAGCACCTCACAGGGACGACAGATGAGCCCCACCAGGCTTAACCCCACAGCCCAACAATGGACAAGATCTTTTTGAAGCCACTTCCAGGAAAGATGGTGTGGGGCCATGCCCTAGGAGCACTGTGGTCCTCTGGAAGGAGAACCAGGGACATTTCCCAGCTGGGTGAGGTGTAAAGCCTGTGCAATGTTCATGAGAAAATGGGTGGAGTATGCAAGGACCACAACTTCTCTCAATGCCAACAGCCCCTAAGCAAGGCCGAGCTGTGCCAGCCAGACACACAGTCACCACAGGATCACCACAGCATCACCACAGCATCACCACAGCATCACCACACTGTCACCTCAGAGGACCCTTCAGGTCCCATATCTCCAAACAAGCAAGGAACACCTATGGGAAAGAGGCCACAGACTGCAGTGACAGGCGCGGGCCAGCAGAGTGGCTGCCATGGGGCAAGGGGGTCACAACACTGAGCCCGTATGCAGGGCTGGGACACCTCATGTGGCATCCTAAGAGTCAAACCAGACACATTCCGGTCCCTAACTCCACGCAGGAGTCAGCCAGACCTCACTGGGTCCTTGTCTTGGCTCAAGACACCTACCAAGCCTCAACGACAAACAAGGATAGGGTCACCCCATCCCTGCCAGAGGATGTTCCCTTCCACAGGCACAACCCAAACATGGGGCTTGGGCGAGGGGAGGAGGGCAAAGGGCCAGAATGGGCAAGAGCTGGTGGTGCCCACCAGGCTAACAGATCTCACCTGCCCAGGTCGGGGAGCAAACTGAGCTGGGGCCGTCACAAGCTGCAGGCATCACCCCTTCCCCAAGGTGTCTGTGACACGTAACCAGGCACCTGGGAAGGCACAAGGGCCTGTGCCCAGCGATGCACAGGGCTGTGGCACACCACGCTGACCACACTGCATCCCACACAAGGCCCTGAATGCAGAACAGGCAGGGCAGAGCAGGGTGGACTCTCCAGCAAGGGCCACCTCCCCAGATCCATCATCCCAGGGGAGAGGAACGAGGCGAGAGGGGGTTCCTCGTAGGTCTGGAAGATGTTTGATAAATACCTCTGCTCCTTTATTATTAAAGGAAGATGGACAGCCAGCTCTAATGTGGATGCCCAGGAGAGATTCCCCTCATCCCCACAATCACAGACTCACAGAATGGTTTAAAGGAAACCTTAAAGATCATCTTATTCTATCCTCTGCCATGGGCAGGGACACCTTCCACTATCGCAGCTTGCTCCAAGGCCTGTCCACCTGGCCTTGGATACTTCCAGGGATGGGGCAGCCACCATTTCTCTTGGCAACCTGTGCTAGGGCCTCACCACCCTCATCATAAACATTTCTACCTTATGTCCAACCTAAATCTATCCTTCAGTTTAAAACGCTCACCCCTTGTCCTCCACGGCGAGAGTCTCTCCGTGAGGCTGATGTGAGGATGACAGTGACCCTCACTGGCACTAGCTGGAGCACCAAGGCTCCTCAGCACAGCTTCTCTGGATGGAGAACAGCTCTGATGAGTCAAATCCCAACTATTCATGGCCTTCATGTGACCTACAGCTCTGCAGACAAGCCCAGGGTGACCTGTGCAAGGCTGGCCAGCAGCCCCCACGGCATCAGCTGGGGTTGCTGGGGCTAGCAGAGCCCAGAGGAGCCTGGTCAGTGCAGGGACGTGCTGCTGCCTGCTCCCAACACCCGACCTCGCCAGTCTCAGAGCCCCAGGCAGCCCCACCACAGCGGGACACCAGCGGCGACCGGTTCTTCGGGCTCTGGCGATGTGCAGATAAAGCTTAACGGTGGCTGAGGGATTTAGCCCATTTTTTCATGCCACCATAAAGGTTTAATTCTATTTTTTTTTTTACTGCTTGATTTTAGATCAACGTTTAATCACAGCTGCAGCCCGTGTCTGGGCTCTCCGAGGACGTTCCTCTGCATGCACAGGGGTGGCAGGACAGAGTCACTGTCCTTCTCCCGGGCAATGGCACCGCCCTCCACGGACAGGGACGAAGCTCCACAAAGCCATGTGAATGTTTCAGCCCCGTATGAAGGGCCACTGAATGGCCCCTTCCATCCCAGTATCAAGTACAGAGGTGTGATGGCACCCCACCAGGACCAGCAGTCCATGGAACTCCACATCCTGGCGCTCTCCAGGTCTCCAGCACAGCACAGGTGCTGGTGGCTGCCCTACAGCTGGCCCAATGTGTGCCCAAGGCTGGCTGACGCAGGGTTAGGTTTAACAACCCAGCCACTGTGACCTGGGACACCAGCCGGGGTCATGGTGTCCCTGTCCCAGCCACAGTCTTGTACCACCCTACCAAGGTCAACGCATGGCACAAGTGGGTGTTCTGAGAGAGGGGAGGGTCTGTCAGGAAAAGGGGATGGTGATGCCCTGGAGTGCCCACACCTGCCCAGGCGTCCATCCCACCTAGGCGGTGGCATCTCTCCTGAGCCTCAGCACACCTATGGACATGCCCAGACGGGATGGGGACTCATCTCTGGTGGGGCCCAACTCTACCAGATGCAGAACCCTATTTCAGTGTCCCCAATTTCCCAGCCAGCTGTAAGATGAAGAAATCCATCACAGGGGTGAGCGTTCCATGGGTTCCTGGTGCTATTTATCACCCCCAGACCCAGCACAGCCCTGGGAGAAGGGAGCGACTCCTCCGGCTGCTGCGAGCTCCGAGTCTATTGACCCGCTTTAGGACTCTTTGGAAGAAATGAACTTTTTTTTTCCCTTTCTCCCTTTTTCCAGATCACTGACTCAGCAAATTAGAACAAGAATATAATTTAGCAATACAGCAGTTTTTGAAAGACACAGTCCCCCTCTCCTCATCCCCACCGCCCAAATAGATTTTTTTTTCCCCTTCAGTATTCATTCAGAGCTGATGCTAATTGAAAAACGTAGAATGTGGCTAAGGGAGCGGCAGGCTTTGGTTGCATTGGGACCACCAGAGGATGGGCAAAGCCCTCGTGCCAGGATGCATGATCCAGCTGATGTCCAGGTGTCTTTTTAGCCTCTGCTGTCTCTCCAGGGGGATGTGCTCAGCAGAAGGAGGAAGCACACTGGCATGGCTGACATGTGGGATGGAAAAATCAAACCTGGCAGCAGCACAGCACCTGGGTGTGCAGGAAGAGGGAGGCTCTGCCAGAGCAGTGTGTCCATGGGAGACCCATGCCCTGCTGGCACCCAGCCCCCACCCACGCCACACCACCAGCAGCTGCCCACGGCCCCTAGCGAGTGTCACGTCACCAGACTTTGCCTGTAGTCCCCCCATGAATGCCACACCTCCCCAGTGGATTTGGCAAGGTGGCACCTCAACCCAATGGCTCTCCTCCAAAGCCAAGGGCAACATCCACAAGCAGGCCATGGTGGCCAGTGACAGCCCGAGCACCATCCAGAGGCTCACACCAGGGCACCTGGGCATCCCCAGCAGGAGCAGGGATGATCATGGCTCTGTTGGGTGCTGAAACAGGAGTGCTGCTGCCACGGGAAATCCGGCTGCTGCCTTATGGACCCATCCTGACCACCCCAGAGGGATGCTAGCCTGGCACAGCCACTCCACTGCCCAGCACACGCTGCAGCAGTTTCCTCCCAAAACCAGGGACCGCTGTGCTCCTGCTCAGAGCAGAGTGAGCTGAGGGGCTGGGCTTTGGCTGCACTGTGGCTACAGGTTTCATACCAATTACCCCAAGCTCTGCCCCAAAAAGTCATCCCCCTCCTCTGGGCTCAGATGCTGCTCACCAGCTCAGGGAGCTGCCACCTGAGCAGGACAGGGATGCCATCACCAAAACCCAGCAGAGCCCCACTTCTGCCTGTGCTTGCAAAGGGGAGAGCAAAGTCCAGCGTGCTCAGGGACCCCAGGGAGAGACCCCAGCCCTCCTCCCCACACCAACAACCCCAGTACATAGCGGGACTGGGGGCACTGGGCAGAGCACACATCTCAGGGTGAGAGCTGTTAATGGAAAAGGGAAAAATAAAAAAACGGAAGAAGTACCAGGTGTTTTATTATCTAGGGCAAGATCCAAACCCATGAGCGCAGCCCGAGGAGGGGTTAGGGTGCCTGAGAGGGGCCGGTTACCTCCAGTGCTGCAGAAGGCTTCTTTTTGAGTTCTTCACATTTTCGGAATTTGCAAATCTGGTGGCCAGTTTTGCGATTCCTACAACTGCTGCACTGCTCGCAGTTTATCCGTCTTCGGCAGGGCGGGCACATGCCGCATCTTTTCCGTTTCTTTTTCCCCGAATTGATGGCAGATGCCAACTCATTCTGCATGGGATACTCTGCCAAGCCAGCCATATGGAGCGCGCTCTCTGCCAGAAACACGCCGGCAGGGGTCATAATGAAAAGGCCTGGGTTGATGGGAAAAGCCCCCAGGTAAGGAAAATCAGAGGGGCCGTTCATTGTCTCTGCAGCTGAGACTGCCTCCATGTCAGAGATACCAGTCCCGTGCTCGCTTGTTAGAGGAAGATGCTCCTGTACCACTCTTTTGAGCATTTCTGTCGACTGAGCAAACTGTTGGAGGGCGGTCTGTCCTTCTGAGGAGAGCTCCGACATCCGGTCTAATTTGCTCAGCATACTAGAGATGTTTTTGTGCTTTGAGGTAGAATGACTTTTATCCAAAGTCGCATCGTTGCCATTAGCTAAGGGGTTGCCTTTCTCTGAATGTTCGCTTACCGAGCTGCTGCTACCAAAGGTGGAATAGTGGGAGAGTGGACGGGACTTCTTAAGACTTTTGTTCAAAGGTTCACTTATTATTCCACTTTTGTTCCTCCTCTCGGAGTTGACGGGGGGTTGAGAGTCATCTTGGTTATTTTTTTCCGTCTCTGGCTTGTTCCCAGTGTCTTGATGGGAGCCCGAATTTGACATGGTGCCCGGAGCACAACAACAAAACCAACCCCAAAATTTAAAAAAAAAAAAAAAAAAAAANCTGTTTAAAAAAAAAAAAAAAAAAAAAAAAAGACAAAAAACCAAAAAAAAAAACCCCAAAACCCACCCCCAATGCCAAAGCGAAAGACCCCCAAAGCCCTTCTGGTAGCACCGGCCCGCCAGCCACCAGGGATGCTCAGGTGGGACCGCGCATCAACGGGGCGTCTCCTTCCGCGCCGGCTGTGGAGGACTCAGGGTGCTCTCAGTGCACAGACATGTTCTGCGGCTCTGGGACACACCACGCGGCTCTGCAAGGAGAAAAGAAAAGAGAGTTAGCGCTGGCAAGAGCCAACGGGCTTTTCAAAGCGGCTCTTCCTCCCCCTGCCATGAAAATCTCAGCGCCGCGAACAAAGGAACTCCAGGGAACGGACCTCGGTGGAGATCCGTTCCGCTGCTCTCTAAAAGGGTCGCCATCCAGACTGAAGTGGGGGGTCACAGGGGAAGTCCTGGCCTGGTAGCTGTGGCACTCTGATGCTTAAAGGCTCTCTGTGCCCGGCTCTCCTCCCCCAGGGACAGCAGCCCCGGGGAAGTCACGGGGCTCATCTCCCGCTCCGCTCCAGCAGCGTGCGGCCCCACTCCGGACGGGACCGCAGGCGCCAGCGGGACGCTCCCGGGCCAGCAGCTGGAGCTCGTGCAACGGGTGCCTGGTTCCCACCCTGAAGCCAGCCTTGTCCTCCCAGCCGAGTGCCATGGAGGCAACACCCCGGCTCCCACAGTCCCAGGGATGCTGCTCACCCAGCTCAGGCCAGGCTGCACCCCTCCTCCTCCTCCTCCCCTTTCTCATCCTGGACCATTGTCCCTGCGCCAGCACTGGGCAGGGGAAGGAAGCCACATGGAGAGTGGCAGCGTCCACCTTCAAGTCCCACAAGGACCCACAGCATCATCCTCCAAACCCCACCAACAGCTGCAGCGTTCACCCCAAATCCCATAGGGAGCTGCAGCATCCAATTCTGAGCCACTTCCAGCATCCACTTCCAAATCCCATGGGCAGCCATGGTGTTCACCTCCAAATCCCCATAAGAGCTGCAACATCCACTTCCAAATCCCACGCGCAGCCGTGGTATCTACCTCCTAACCCCACCGAGGGCTGCAGTGTCCATCTCCAAACCAAACGGAGCTGCAGCATCCACTTCCAAGCCTCACCAGGAGCTGCAATGCCCACCTTCAACCCCATAGGGAGCCACAGCATCCACCTCCAAGCCCCAGTGCTGACCTCCTGCCATGCCCCAGCATGCCCAGCACACATGCCCGGCTGCTCCATGGGCTCAGCAGTGACAGCAAGAGCCTTCCTGGAGCGGATGCTATGCTGCTGTCCCTGGGGCGACTCCGGGGCAGCTGGGCCCAGCGTGGCTGCAAACACTTGTTGTTGTGAAATTCCTCCTCCTCCTCCCTCCCGAGCACGCACGCACACAGGCACCGCCAAGTAATCAGGCTTTAGAGGAGAAAAGCTGCAGGGCTTAGCGGAGCAGGAACCCACGTCCCCACCCCGGCGGCAGCTGGGGGAGGGTGGCACTTGAAGGAGGCCCCTCGCCCACCCCATCCCTCAGTCCCGGCTGTCCTGGCACCCTCCCCTCCGGAGCCCAGACAGGGATGTGGCCACGTGTGGAGAGCTCTGCTGAGACCCTCAGTCCTGCGCAGGGGTGATGCAGCACAGCGAGGGGCATCCCTGCACCCCCTACACCCCACTCCTAGCTCATCCACCACCCTTCGAATCCCCTTCTCCAGTGCCACCCCAGGAGCCCCACAATAGCCCAAGAAGACCCTTTCCCACGGAGAGAGCTTGGGCATCGTCGTTGAAACGCTGATGGGGGCAAGGTCCTTGTGCCAAGCACCGTGGTACCGACTGCGGAAGCAGCCCCGGTGTCTCACTCCGGTGCCAGAGCCGGCTCGCCCACGGAGAAACCCCCCCCGCCCTGGCGCTGAAAACCGCTTGCTTCAGCTGCTGCGGGATTTAAGATGCAGCGCGGATCGATGCAGGGCTTGGGCTCCAGCCGGGATCTCGCCAGGCCACGTGGGGAGGGAGGGCTGCGGCGCAGGACGGGCTGCCCTTCCCCAGCATCCCGCTGCACGCCCGGCGGGGGATGCTGGGCAGCGGTGAGGTGGGGTGCCCCCCAAAGGGGTGCCGGGGTGCCGGGAGGATGGGCGAGCTGCTGCCAGGCAGCTGAATCACCCGTCCCCTCTGCCAGGGAGGTGGGGGACCCGTCCCTGGAGACTTCAGGACGGGTCACACCTTAGTGCCGACAGCAACGGGCGCTGGGGCCGGAGCGGGGAGCGCGGCAGGAAAAGCACCGGCCGGGAGGATGTGAGATAAAGCGCCCGGTGCTGTTATCTCACGCCTGCCCGCGGCCGCCTTTCCTGCGGCCCTGCGCCTCTTCCGCCCGCCCCGCGCCGTGCAGGGAGCCCAGCGCCCGGCCGGAGCGGCCCGGGCTTTGCCACCCTCGGGAACCACCGAGCTTTGGGTGGTCTCCAGCCACGACTGCTGGAGATGCTGCGCAGCGCCCTGGCAAAGAGCTGGGTCCGGCCCGCATGGGTCTCCCCACAGCGGGGTCCAGGTGCCAAAGTGGGGAGGATACCAGCCGGAGCCACGCCGTGGTCACCATTTCCACCGGTTCCCATTTCTTGTGCAGCCGGACACACCGGCCAGCCTCCCTGGCTAGTCGCACCGTGCCACACGGACCGGGTGCCAGCAGCTCCGACCCCCGCCCGCAGCCCCCTCCCGCCGGGGCGATGGGGGCACAGCCTGGCACAGCCCCCGAGCACCCGCAGGACAGGGCCACCCCGGCCCACCCGCGGCAGCTCCCCGCACCCCCAGAGACGCCGGGCACGGCGCCGTGGCCGCGCTCAGCCCCAGCGGCGCAAGG
>VZTJ01000086.1:637447-654599 GCA_013397795.1 Orthonyx spaldingii
CGTGCCGAGCCGTGCCAGCGGCGCCACCGCACAGTCCTGCCATTGTCCCCGCCGCCGCTCGGCCTCCGCCAGTTCCCACCATCTGCAACCACCCGGCGCTGCCCTCCAGCCCCCGGGGCCGCCGCGCCAGCAGGCGCCGGACCCGCGGCCGTGCCAGCTGGGATGGCTCTGTCCCCGCGCTGTCCTCGCCAGGGACCCCAGGCCGGGGTGCCGGGGGGTGCCTGGCTAGTTCGCATAAAAGGGGGGTCCCCCAGCCTGACACGGTGGGACCACCCAGCACAGCAGATACCGCCGCTCCTCGCCAGCCGCTGGCCAGCCCCGCCGTTAATTGCAGCGGGGGGAGGAATTAATGAACTTAATCCCTTCTTTATGATTGACCCGAGTAAAGACGGCGAGGGCCCCCCCCTCCCGTTTCTGCCCCTTTTCCGGCCCCCATCCCTTGGGGAAGGCGCCGGGCAGCGTCATCTGGGTCCCTGTCAGAAGGTGCTTAGTCCCGGCCTCGGCATTAAGGGGCACGTGATGGGCTCCCTGGCCCGGGTCTTTGCACGGGGCAGCTTAACAGCCTGGAGACTCGCCAGGGTTCAAGGGGACACCACCAAGGTCGGGAGGCCCCAACCCACACCCAGCCCTTTGCTGCAGGACGCTGTTCCTCCCCTGCAGGCAACCCCCTGCCAGGTCCAGGGTCCAAAAGCCAGGGGGTCCCAGGGTGAGGGATGACACCCGTGGAATATGTTGGCCTGAGAAAGCTGTGGCTGCCCCATCCCTGGAAATGTTCAAGGCCGGGTTGGAGGGTTACCCAGTTACTCCAAGGTTTGGAGTAACCTGGTCTGGTGGACATGACCGTGCCCTGGCAGGGGGTGGAATGAGATCATCTTTAAGGACCCTTCAAACCCAAACCATCCTGTGATTCTATGATTTGCATGGGTCACCCCAAGGACCTGCCTCCAACCAGCCTGGAATGCTCAGATGGGGCAAGGTAGCTGTGTTCTCCCATGGTCCTGTGGGGAAAAAATGGGATTCTCCTCTGCCCAGCTCTCCCCCCAGCTCTCAGCACCACACCACCCTCACCCCCTTCACTCTGCCCCAGGGCTCCCTGCACCCCAGCACACAGGGGATTGCTCTGCAATAGTCCTGACAACGCCAAAATAAATAAAGGTTGTAAAAGGATCATCTCTGGTGGTCCGGAGAAACCCCTGCCAGCCGATGAACTGAAAGTCCCCCCAGTTGCAGGCACCAGTCACTGTCAGAGCGGAGCAGGAGAGGAGCTTCGCTTCTCCTAAAAAAATGACAAGCTGCAAATTCCAGCTGGCTCCCCTGTGTTTCCGCTGCATGGCTGGAAAGCCATCAGCTCCCGCCGACCTAAAAAGTCTCATCTTCAAGAAAGAACTTCTGCTTTCCTTTAATTTTAAATAAATCACCCTCCTCCCAGAAAAGCCGCTGGTTGGTCAGCCGTGCACAGACACGGCGTAAAGGGAGAAGAAAGCAGCAAAGCTGAAGCCGAGCTGCTCCCGGGCTCCAGAAACAAAAGGAGAAAATCAAAATTCGCCTTTTTTCTAATCCCTGGGCGCTGGGTGGGCACTGGGGGCGGTGGCTTTGTCCGCCCGCAGCAGACGGACGACGAGGACGGAAGGGACCCCGGCGTCTTTTCAGCCTGGAGAAAGGCTGCAATTGTCCCTTGCGCCGCGTTTTTGTCCTCACTTCCTCCCCCTCGCTGCGTGGCCGCCCGCCCAGCATGGCTCCCACCTCCTCCCCACCACCGTCACTCCCTGGTGATAGACGGACAGACAGACAGACGGATGGACGGATGGACTCAGCCGTGCCATGGACAGACCAAAGCAGGGCGCCCACCACCAGCATATGCCCCTCTCAAAGGCATCCCAGGGAAGATGTAGGTCAAGGGAGGATGCAGCCGGAGGCACCTTCCCCTTGCAGCTCCAAAGAGGGGCTGGAGGTGGTCCCTGTGCTCCTCAGCTGCCTCGGCCAACAGTGGACAGGAGCTTGAGATGGCCAGGAGCATGGGCCCACAGGTGGTGGGAGCGATGCATGGGGACACCCTGGAGGCATCCTGGTGTCTGAAACACAAATCCTGGCATGAGACACCCACCGGGTAGAACAGCACCACGGCCCCATAGCGCTGTCACAAGCCAGAGGGTCCAGCAGCAACCCAGGTCAAAGGCTCAGGAGAACAAGCCCCACCAGAACAAGTTCACAGCAGCTCTGACCCCAGCACTGCAACAGCTGACTCAGCTACCAGGTGCCCATTTCCACAGCACAGTCAAACCTGCTGTCCCCTCCACCAGGTGACACAGGTCAGCTGAAACAGGCGGAGATGTCTCATCACAGCCTCACCAGCCAGATGTCCAGCAGCAGGTGAACCAGGAGAGAAATCAGTCCGTGATCTCCCAAGGCTGATTATCCCTACAGGACACCCATCCATGGTGCCTGATAACCACGTGCCTGAGGCAAAGACAAGCCTGTTATTTGCAAGCCATCACCTCTGTCAACCCAACAGCCCCCAAGCTCTGCTCTCTGCATTCATCCTCCCAAAAACTGGTCCAGCCAGAAGATCCACTCCCGGACGTACCATGGAAGTTACCACCACTCACCACCTTTTCTCCAGACATCAAGAGAGGACACTTAGGCCTGGGGGCGGTTTGGGCAGTGCTGTGAATGCTCAGGCTCACCCTGAGCAGGTTAAAGAGCCAGAGGTATGATAGGTCAAGGTATGACAGATCGCCAGATGGGCAACTCACACGGACATAGTTCATCTCTCATGCTCCAGAACATCCTTCGAAGGGCCGGTTGTGGCAGCCACTCTGCTTGTCTCTGCTGCCGAGGTGGCACTGAGGGATGTTAAGAAGCCAACTCCTGAATTAAAAAGGCTATGGAAGATTAAATCCAGCATCTGGAGTTTGCCCTGGAAGCAGATGGCGAATCATCATGGTGCACAGAGTGGCTTTCACCCGTCTGCTCTTTGCAGGGGCCACTCGGCCGCGGTGATGCCCCCCAGGAGCAACTCTGGCCACACACTCAGGGAGAGCCAGGATGTGTCCTGCCAGGCACATCCTCAGGGACAGCGTGGTGAGGCCATGCCACATCCTGCTGAGCAGGCAGGAGGTGATGCCACCTCCCCCAGTGGGCTCCCTATGCCAGGGATCCAGCAAGGCCATGTTTTCTCCCCACTGGTGGTGGATTTTTCCATGTAGCCCCATGGCTGCTGCAGATTTCCCAATCTGCCAGCACAGCCACACTCCGATGCCTGACTCAGGCAACACCCCAGAGCCTATCACCAATGTGGCCTGGACTTCCACAGAGGTTTTCATTGTGGAGAGGACAAGGATGTGCCCAGGGATGCCACTGCCTCCGTGCACATCCTTGAACCTCACCCTGTGGCCCTGGCACAGCTGGAGCCACCACCGCAGGCACCGACCTGCGCCCGGGGCTGCCCCAGCTGGGGAATGTGGCTGCGTCCTGCCTCTGCGGGGTGGTGGTTACGGATTAAGGAGTCTTAAATGTCAGACGACCAGGCGCTCCCTGGAAATCCACTTATCTCCGCTGCCACTCGGAGCGGCCAGAGCCGGGCGGTTATGGAGATAACGCGATTTGAAGCGTCCACCCGAGCATTGCAGGGCTGCGGGTGCCCTGCGGACAACGCCAGGCACCTCCTCCCCTCCTCCGCTCGCCCAGCTGCTGCCCAGAGAGCCGGGTGATGGCCACGCTGCTCCGCCCGGGGGCTGCACCCACCTGCGCGGTCCCCCCCTTCCCCAGTTCCGGGGGATGAGGGAGGCTTGGCAGCGTCGGTGCTCATCCATCCCCCCCTGTGCCAAAGCTGCACCAATTCGCTGCCCAAATCCTAAAACGACTGTAACTAAAACCTACCAGATTGAGCCTGGGGAAGAGCCCCCCCCCGCCTCTCCCCCCTCTCCAAATGGGATTGAACAGATCTGCTCTCGCACGAGCCCAGCTCGCAGCCAAGCAGCATCTGACATTCACGCGCCGTGGCACGGCTCTGCCGCTCGCCCACTCCCCCCGGCTTGGCATCGCCCCGGAGATGCGCCATCAATCCCAGCCCAGCAGAACCCCCCTGTCCTCTGCAAATCCCCCCCAGACTTCCTGGAGGGATTCCAGCTCCAACTAGTTCCCCATGTTCTGTCCACCAAGTGGGGTGCCCAAGGTGGTTCAGGGCTGTGAGGTTCAGGACCAGGCAGAATGACCCCAGGGCATTGGGGACAGGTGGGCGGGGGCAGGCGCTGCCCGGTGGCAGATGCCAACAACAATGGGCATCCCGGCAGAACCCCCAAAGAGCTGGGGGGCTGAGGGTGGCTTTGCCCTGGGGAGACCCACACGTGGCCTGCCCAGACCAAGCTAAGACGTGTGAATCGCTCCGTTAACAGATGGGGCGATTACAGCATCAATTACTCAGGGTCTGACCGACAACCAGGTCACAGAGAGACCCACTGGCATGGGCAGAGTGAAGGAAAATTAACTAAAAATAACGGGAAAAGTTGTAGGCACAGTCACATGGGAATACTGGGTAGCAAAGAGCCCCAAAGCCATCAGTGCCACCTTCACTGGTGTTCCAAGCTATATGTGCCACCTCCAGGTGCCACCTCCAATGGTGCCCAAATCTATTCGTGCCACCTCCAAGTGTCACTTCCAATGGTGCCTAAATCCATAAGTGCCACCACAAGTGCCACCTCCAGCAGTGCCCAAATCCATCAGAGCCATCTCCAGGAACAGCTCCAGCCTGGAGAGGTCCCTTTGTGCCCCCCACTCTCTCAAAACCTCATCCCTCCCCATCCCACCAGGCAGCTCCATGGTGGCAGAGCACAAACCGAGAGGCTGCTCCAGATGCCAGGAAAGCTGGCACTGGGAAGGGCTGGTGCATTTGTGTCACTGGCACCACCCGAGAGCGCCAGGGCCAGCTCAGTGCATTTGAATTTGGCATTAATGGGTGGTGGGGACCTTACGGTGCTCACTGATGAGATCCCAAGCGCCCACGACCCCTGCTCCTGAAGGCAACCTCTTTGGAAGAACCACTTTTCCCAGCAGGAAGGCGACGGCCCTGTCGGAAAGCCGCCGGCCCTGTCGGAAAGCAGGTCCACAGACGGCAGCTCTTGACAGATGTCTGAGAGGACGGCGAATAATCCCGTCTTCCTCTGGGAGGATTCGGGTCGCCCTCGCCCTCACCGGGGGTTTATCCATTGTCTGGATCTGCCGGCAGTTGTTATTTTTGGTCAGCCCCGCGTTTTGCTTGGCCTCGCTGGCAGGAGGGAAATAGGAGGAAGAAGAGAAAGGGGAGGAAGGTTGCTTGGCCAGAGCTTGGTGGGGGGAAGACCAGCTCAGCCTTGGGAGGGGGCAGTGGGGCACCCCACAGCCCTCAGGGAGTCGGAGTCGGTCTCCTCCCAGCGCCACAGCCTTGCTGAGCACAGCCAAAGCTCACCACAGTGATGGGGCTGGCACCATCCCATCCCCACTGGTGGCCAGGGGAGTTGCTTCCAGTAAGCCCAGTGGGCCAGAGAGGCTTGAGAGTACAGGTTCTGGGGGGAAGGCAGCAGTCAGGGTATGACAGTCTCTCTGTCACAAAAAACAAGTGCAGGGCAGCTCTGTGAGGGGTGGGCAGACCCACACATGTCTCAGATCCATGCAGACAAGCCAAAAAAGCTGGGGAGCTTCAGCAAGACCGATCCCCAGCCTGCCCTGACTCCTGGGCTGTGGATTCCCATCCCTCACACTTCACCCCCAGCACTGCAGCATCCCAACAGCAGGCCAACCCTGCTGGCCAACCCTGTCCTCCCTGGTGGCGTGGGCTCACCAACACTGCAGGGTGCAGCTCAGGCAGCCACTGGGATCCACACCTGGATCACTACAGAGGCACTGGAACAGGTCACCCAGAGAAGCTGTGGCTGCCCCATCCCTGGAAGTGTCCAAGGCCAGGTTGGACAGGGCTTGGAACCACCTGGAATAGTGGAAGGTGTCCCTGCCCATGGCAGGGGGTGGAATGAGATGAGCTTTAAGGTCCCTTCCAACCCAAACCATTCCATGATTCTCTGATTCTGTCCTTCCGAGCCAGGTACGAAGGGAGGCACAGGCAGAGCTGGGGTAAGAGCATCCAAGAGGATGTTCCTAGGCAGAAGACACACAGAAATGCCTCAAGACTTTGCTTCTCCCCATCTCCCCAGCAGTGATGCAGGGAGCATCCCCCCAAGGCAGGGCTCGCCATCCTTCTCCGTGTCTTTCCACCACCTCCCAGTTTGCCTGCAGAGCAGGAAGACAGTATAAAGATGCCTCCCCGCTCCATGGGATCTCGCTCCTACAAGAGATGGAAGGCATGAGCACAAAACTGCCTCTCCCGAGCTTTCCCCACACTCAGCACCACTTGTCATTCAAGCAAACCCCGTGGCCTTTAAGCTGCCAAGGTACCAGAGCTGCTCTGGAATCGGAGTTCGCTCGGCTCCTGCCCTGGAGCAAGGAATCTGAAACGCTGCCACTGGAAACGAAACAGAGCATCCGTCATTTTACTTGCCAGAAATATATCCAGCCCCCAAAAAAAGAAATACTGCCTGCAAAAGAGCCAGCAACAAAGCTCTCGATTCCACCGGTGAAGCAGATCCTGGCGTTGGGCATTTCCACTGGAATCCTGATTCTCTGCCCAATTCAAAATCACCCAAAATAAAATGAGCAGCAGGGTCAGGTTATGGCCAGAGGGGCCAGAAGAAGGGCACCAAGTCATAATCAGGATGCCTGGTGGGGACCAGGAGCTCTCACCTAGGATGCTACAAGGAAAATCCAGGGTTTGGAAGGGAAAGAGGCAGGTGGCAGAGGCAGGGCTGGAGGGGATGGAAGGTCCAGAGGAGCACAGCGAAGCCCAGGCAGCCCCACCGTGGGGATGTCCAGGGGAACCCACCCTTCCTGCAGCATCCTGCCCGCATTCCTCCCAGGCAGGCAGCTCGTCACCCCCAGCCATTCCCAGTGCATCCCCAGGAACAGCAGCAGCAGCAGCAGCGCGTTCCCAGCCAGCCCAGCCCCCAGCCCAGGCACGCCAACCCAAATATCTGCGAGAGGCGCTCCCCTCCCTGGGAACGGCAACTCGCCGCAGAGTTCACATGCCCCAGCAATGCCTGATTAAACTCCCAAACTCCAAGGGAATACCCCTGAGGCTGTCTGAAGATAAGCTAGGAGCTAGGCTGCTCTCAGGAAATGCAGGAACTGGGAAAGAGCAATCCCTTTTTTTTTCCCTTTTAGATCCAGAATAACACAGAGCAAACCCCGGTGCTCTCCAGCTCAGACACAAGCACTTGCTGTGCACCCCAAGAGCTTCCTGCTCCCCGAGACATCACAGGTGACCGACCCCAGCTGCAACCCAGATCCTGCTGGAGGCACTAGGGATGAAACCAGAGAGCCTAGGACAACTCCAGGAGCACAGGCAAGCAGGCTGGAAGGTGCTGAGCAAGAGGACAGAGGGGAGGGTGCTGGCCAGGCCATTGGTGCCAGAGGATGGGGACACTTGCTGCCGACACCTCCAGGACTGGGATGCCTGGCAGGTGCTCCACCATTTTGGTTCACCCTAGGGAACACCTCAGGTGCTGGTTTCACTGGTCCTCAGGTCTCCTGCACCCCTCAATGTCTTTTTCCACTCCTTGGGTTTTTCCATGTTGGCTGATCATAGCACTAGACCCGGATCTCCCAAGCCATCCGCACACTCAAGGGAGTCAAGGAAACCACGTTAATGCAGCACCCAAGCAAACGGGCAAATTGGAGCATCCTGGGATCAAGAGAAGATGATGTTCCTCCCTTCTGCACCTGCTGGATCCCAGGGAGCAACCAGCATCTCATCCTCCAGGAGAGGGGAGCCACAGGTGGGGTCTGTACCACGTCCTGGGGAGCAGGGAGCCCTAGGGGTGCCCCTTCCTGGCTGGTGGTGGGGACACTGCAACACTGGCATTGGCGGTGACCAAATGTTCTCAGCTGCAAGGTCTGCCTTCAGTCAGGACCATGGCTGGGCAGACCTGCACCCAGCACACTGCATGCTCTGGGGTGAGCAAACACACCTGAGGCCAGAGGACACACATGGACTGACCCAAGCCAAGCTCTCCTTCAGAGATTCTTCTTGGATATCTTCCTTGGTTCTTAATGCTTCTTCAAGAATCAGCCCGAAATGAAAGGCATCTTCCTTCCCTGCACATGGTAGTAGAGGATAGAGAAACAGCACTCCTGGGCAACCTGATGGCAAGAGTTGTTAGAAAAACTGTTCCTGGAAAACTGTTCCCAGAAAACTGTTGGGCCCATGTTGTACCAACACCCAGCTTCTGTCTTTGATCAGATATCAGCCTGGCTGCAGGAAACACTGGGACTGCTATGGGACACTCAGATTGTCCCTGGGGGTCCTGCACAGCCATGAGACCCCACTGTGGCCTTTCCATGCATGAAGGGGGTATGGGAGAAGGGTGGACAGAGACTTCTCACCGTGGCCTGTTGTAACAGGACAATGTGCCAGGGTTTTAAACTGCCAGAGGGGAGGGGTAGATAAGATATTAGGGGCAAATTCCCTGTGAGGTTGCCCAGAGAAGCTGTGGTTGCCCCATCCCTGGAAGTGTCCAAGGCCGGGTTGGATGGGGCTTGGAGCAACCTGGGATAGTGGAAGGTGTCCCTGCCCATGGCAGGGGGTTGAACGAGATGAGCTTTATGTCTCTTCCAACCCAAAGCGTTTTCTGATTCTATGGCAATTTTTAAAAAGCACAAGTGAGGTGGGGGAAGCTGGCAGATCTTAAAGAACCAATTTGAGAACAGTTGGAAAGCAGAGCTGGAGTCCTGGAAAGGAGGAAAGGGTCACCATCACCACCACCAGCCACAACAGGAGTCAGGATGGGAGGACCCTCAGCTGAAAGAGCTGCAGGACTCACAGTAAGAAGCAGAGAGGTTCACTCTATTACCTCAAGGAGAGCAGCCATGGAAAAACCCATCTACAAGCTGTCACAACACACAGGAAGATAGGGACAGGCCACAAGACTGAGCCTGGGGAAGCTGGAGCATGAAGGAAACACTGCTTGGTGGGAGCTGGAAAGGGCTTATCGCACTGGAGACGTCTTTGAGGGGACTGATTGCAGAGTGTCAGCGTCTGTCTGGGCTCACTGCTCCATCCTGGCCCCCAGCTCTGAGGGGCTACACTGAAACTAGAGCCATGTGTCAATGCTGCTGCCTTCCCTCGCTTCCCAGGCAGCAAGCTGGAATGACCAGGAGCAAGTTGGATGTAGTTGGTACCTGCCACGAGGTGGTCCAGCCCTTCTCCAGCAAGCGCAGGGTGGGTTCAGGACTCCCAGCCTGCTCCCAGGACCTGCCTGCCGGGTTGGTGACCCCCCTGCAAGAGAACCATCTTCCCTCACCCACACAGAAGGGTTTGATGCCAACAGGTTTTCATCCCTTCTGAAACCCAACACCCCTATCTCCATCTCGGGATGGGTCTTCCCACGGCACTGGCAAGCTCCTGGCACGGGAGAGAAGCTCCAGAGCACAGGGCTGCCAACCAAATGGGTTCCCACTGCCCACTCTCAGCTTCCATCATGGACATCCTCCTCCACTTGCCGCTTCCCCAGCCTTCTCCATCCCATCCTCCTTCCTCTTCCCCATGCCAGAGGGTCCTGCACCTTGCCCTCAGCGACATGATCCATGGAGGATGAGCCCGAGCAAGGCTGGGGGATGAGCAGGGGCTGTGGGATGAGCTGGGCAGGGAGCACCCACAGAATCCATCCCCCAACAGGTTGGAACACCAGCGGATATGGACTTGTAGGAGGTGAATTCGACAAAAAGAAACCCATCCTTGCACCTGGAATGAGCCACTGGAGTTTTAGGGACTGTCCACAACATCTCCCTCAGTGTTCTGACGAAGCTGTTTTCATCCCACGAGCTTCACAAAGACCTATCTGAGGGGGAAGGGGGTTTCCTGCTGTCATAGCTCCTGACACTTCTGATATAAGGCACATCTAGGTTAAGGGTAAAAAAATTCCCAAGCAATTCCTGACCAGGTTCCCCTTGACCAGCGTGGCTTCCCCATCCTCATCCCAGATGGACCTACCTGCCCTCCCTGTACTTTTCTCCTGCACACCGTGATGCTGAACGACAGCACCCGGAGGGGGAACATCCTCCTCTGAGGATTTTTCAGACAAAAAATGTACTTTTTCACCCTGATGATGCACGTTAACAATGCAACAAAGCCAAATCCCGGTGCCAGGGCTGCAGCCCTCGCTGTCCCGAGGGAAGCACCCACGCCGGGGACTCAGGATGAGCATCTCCAGAGGATGGCCACAGGCGTCCTCGTGTCCCCGCAGCAGCACCCCCGCTTCAGCTCAAGGGGTTTAAGCTGAAGCAGTGCAAGTCCCTGCCGCAGCCCCCCGAGGTGTAAGGCTCCCTGAGCTCTTAATGGGCTTACGGAGCTGCTGGGAGCAGAGCGGCTCCCCCAGCGCAGCGCCGGGGGGACTTCCAGGCATCCCCTGCTGGCAGCGCCCTGCGGCACCGCCCGCCCGCCAGCGCCGTCCGAGCGCTCAGCCTGCTCTCTCCCCATCCCAAATCCCACACGCCTCCTCCTGCTCGCCTGGGGGACGAAGGTGGATGTGTGTCCCCTCCAGCCCGTGCCACCAGCCTGGCACCCACCCCTCCCTGCCGGCACCGGCAAACTGTGCCCCACCCTGGTGCCCCCCTCAGTGCTTACCCCATCATCACTGTGCACCCCCACATCTCGCCCTACACCTGCACCCCACATGTCACCCCACATCATCACCCAGGGCCACGCTGAGACCAGGCTGAGCAGCAGGACCAGCGGGTGCCTGGCACCGGGGTAGGACCAGCTGCAGATCCCCCCCACTCTGGGGGGTTCAGACCCCCAAAAATTCAGGCTGAGGGTGAGAAGAGCATGTGCCACTCAGCACGGTAAAGCTGGAGGGGCCAGCACACCATCCCACGCCATCCCCAGGAAATCCTGGTGGTTCCAGGCTTGGATCAAGCACAGTGCACCGGAAGGAGCAGGGCCATCCAGGGAAAACCCTACTGGAAAGCAGTAAAACCCCATTCAGTAAAACCCCATTCTCAACCAGCACAAGTTTTGGGGAGGCAGCCCCTGGCTGGATGCACTCTGGCAGGGAAGGCTCTGTCCCCCTCTTCATCCTGTTTTGGGGGTTTGGACTTTGTGCCTTTGGGTATTTCCAGAGGAGAAATATTTTTAAAAAGCAAAAAAAACTACCCCAAAAACCTAAGAACGTTACTGAGCTCCTGTGAATTCCCTATCAGTTGCTGTACACGCACATGGCACAGAAAAATCCTTAGCAAATTCCTGCTGAAAAATAATAAAAAAACCAGGAAAACCCACCAAAGGCTGAGCTTGCCGGACACAGCGCGCCAGGAGGGGCTGACAGAGCTGTTACGGTCTATTGGGCCAATAATCCACAAACTAAGACAGATTTATTGTACATGGCAGATCCTAACAGCTCCAAAGAAACCATCACTGTCTCCTGGTGCTTAAAATTCACTTTCTTGGGGGGGAAAAAAAAGGGCCAAAATATGGCTTTACGAGATAAGATGCGTGGTTGGACCCTTCTGTGACAGGCAGAAGCCTGTGCAAACACATACACGGCTCTTTTTTTTCCCTTGATATATAAATATATAAAATATCTCCTCTTCCAAGGCGAGCGCACTGCATTACCCGTCGGAGCGCTGTCCTTACCACCGGATTACCCGGCTTGGTTTCACCTCCCTTAGCAAGATGGATTTGCAGGGATGTTGTTTCCGCCTCGATATTACTGATCAAAAACAGGGGGAGATAAAAAATCAAGTTAATTAAAGCTAAATTGAGTCCCTGCATCCATCTGGCTTGCTGGGATGGGTGAGTTGGGGTCCCCTCTTCTTTGAAGGTGTAAGGATCTGAGAAGGGAGATGCTGGAGAGGAGAGCAGGCTCTCTGCACTGGCAAGCCTGGGATGGGGTGATATTTTGATGGTGATGGTGATGGTGATAATAAAAATAATAATATTAAAACGGTCAGAGCAGGCGCTTTCCCTGTTTCTGGCAGACGGGACCCCAGGAGCAGCAGGCCAGGAGCGGGATCAGCCCGATCCCATCGGTAATTGCGGCGTCTGTTCGAATCTCCGCGACGCTGGAAATCACGCTGGGCCCGGCTCAGAGCTCCCTGGCGGCTGATCGTATCGGACGGGGATCAAAGAGGCTCAGCTTACGGGTTTAGCGCGCGGCTCGTCCCAGCCGGCGCTGCCGCCGAGGGGGGGCCGGGCCCCGCTGGCCCCGGGGGGCTGCGCGCCCGGGATGCTCCGGGAAGCTCGGGGGGTGCGTGGGAAGCCAGCATCCCTCAGCGGGGCGATTCCCGGGGGGATGCCAGCCCGCAGCCCCCCGGCACGGTGCCCGCATGGATGGTGGGTCGGCTGCACCGTGTGTTTGCCCTGCCAGCCCCCACCAAGCCCCGGCTGCACCCCAAAAACCATCAGGGTTGGGGGGGTGAGCGTGGGAAGCTGGAGCAGGCAACCGGGAGAGGAGCTCTTGGAGCCTCAGAGCGATTCCCACGGGCAGGGAGGGGGGTTGGCATGGGTGCCCCAGCTGCAGACCCCAGCTGCACCCCAAAACCGTGCCGGGGGTGCGAGCAGTGGGATGCTGGAGCGGACGAGCAGGGCAGCAGCTCCCAGCGGCACCCGGAGGCGCGGAGCGATGCCCGCGGGCAGGGCCGGGGTTTGCACGGATGCCCCGGCTCCAGCCCTCCGGCCGGCGGTGCAGCGATGTGCCGGGACTGGCCGGGTGGCTCCAGGGAGGGAGTTGAACGAGTAATTAGAGCAGGAGGCTGTGAGTCAGCAAACGATGCGTAACCTCGGCGAGGCTGACAATGAGGCAAAAGATGGCAGTTTCGACCGAGAGCGCCGGCTGAAAGGGCACATTTAGATATGCAAAAAGCAGCAACTCCTGACAATCCCAGGGCTGCGACCCGCTCGGCAACCCGTGCCGCTCCGGAGCCGCCGTCTGCCGCCGAGCTCTCGACGCCTTTCTCCAAACCCATTGTGAACAGAGACCTGGGTGGGCGCAGGCCGAACCCCACGGAGCGAGGCGGTGGGGATCGCTCCCAAAAAAACCAGCGGTCGGGGAAAACACCGGGCTGCCCCTGCTCCAGCACCCCGTGCTGCCTGGAAAGTGGGATTTAGCCGGACTCGGAGCTGACCTTACTCGGGCGCCCCGGGGAGCAGCGCAGCCACGGCGGCGGCGATCCCCGGCACAGCCGCCGCACTCCGGGATGGATGTTAAGGTTTGGCTTGGAAGCAAACCCCAGCTCCAGCCACAGGCTCGTCCCCCCCGTGTTGGGGGGCGCATGAGGGCTGCAGGCAGGTAGGGCCCCGCCGCACAGCCGCCCCCGGCGAGGAGAGTTTAATTAACCCCGGAAAGCGATCGTTAAACGGCCGGCCCGGGTAATCGATGCGGAAGGGGCAGCTTTGCTGCCGAGGGACCATCTGCTCCGGGGAGCCATGGCGGCCCCTCGTCCCCCCCGGAACCCCGCGCTGCCGGGAAGCGCGGCCGCCGCCACGGGGCAGCTGCTTTGGGGGCCCGCTCCGAGCTGAACCCCGGCCAAGCCATCCCGGGGGGATGGGAGCTGCCCCTCGCCTCAACCCTCGCTTCCCGTAAAGCCCCAAGCCCCAGAGCCACGTGATTTCCGACACGACACGGCCCCCCCGGCACAAAGCCCACCGAGGGTCCCTCCAGAGCCAGGCGTCCCCCCTGCCCCTGACAGGATGTGGCTGAAGCAAGGCTGGGCAGGGATGTGGCCGAGCACCCTCCTCCCCCCACAGCTCTTTTCACCCTCGAGATGAGTTTGTGGCAGGCTCAGCCTCGAGGGCACGGAGGGTTTGTGTGTTTTGGAGCACCCAGCCCCCCGCGCACACCTACGGCCGCATTCGCAGGCGAATACTCAGAGATGCTCTCAGCATCCCGGCATCACCCAGGATACGTCAGCCTGGCCTGGGGCACTGTGTTCCCTTCCACCCCACCCCCTGCCAGCACCCCCAGGCCTTTCTCCAACCCTGAATTTCCAAGTTTCTCCTTATTTCCATCCAATAAATGATGGCGGGGCTCAGGGCAGTAAGGCTGGGTGTGGTGCATCTGCTCCCGAGGGACTCAGGAGCTATTCCCCACTACAGGGTACTGACTCCAGCTCTGGGATGGAGTTCCTGGGCAGGTCTGGGATGGAGACAGGGAGACCCCTGACCCCTCACCCCATGGTCATCCCCCAGGAGAGCTTTGGGAAGCAGCTGGGGGTGCAGCCAAGAACAGCATCCCAGGGCAAAGCCAGCCAGGGGATGGAAGAGCATGATTTTGTCCCCTAGGATGGGACTTGGAAAAACCCCAGTGGCATCCCTCTCCTATGAGGAGACCTTCTGCCATCACCACACCCTGACCAGCTCCCAGTATCAGCACATCCTGGGAAGCCTGTGGGGCCATGGCACTATTGGGGTGATGCAGACACTGGGCATGGAGCCACAGTCATCCTCCTCCTCCTGGGCTGGATCTGTTCCCCACCCATTGAGAGGAGAGGAGCATCCAAGGAGAGGGAGGACTGCATCCCCCAGGAAGAGAGGAGCCCAAGGGTGCTTCCAGAGGAGGTGTTGCCACAAGGAACAAGCCCTGGGACACAGCATCGCCCTGAGGCCAGGAAAAACCCCTGTCCCGTGCTCTGGCCTCGCCTGAGGCAGAGGAGATGGTGCAGCTGCTGCTGGCCCGGGCATGGGCAGGGTGTCAGATGGGTCCCCAGGCCAGGTGGGGCCAGCAGGGTGCAAGGTACCCTGAAAAGCACAGAGTGGGCATCTGCCCTCCTTGCCTTGGGGACAGCTTGTGCTCCTCTGCACCTCCCCAGACCTGCAGACCCCAGGGAAGGGGACCGTGGTTCTCCCCACTCCGACGGCAGCAGCTCAGCTGG
Organism: Orthonyx spaldingii; assembly: GCA_013397795.1. Lineage (NCBI taxonomy): Eukaryota > Metazoa > Chordata > Aves > Passeriformes > Orthonychidae > Orthonyx > Orthonyx spaldingii. Next base: position 652,397 of record VZTJ01000086.1, read on the forward strand.
CAGGGGGTGGTGCCCCTGCACCCACACACCACTTCCTCACACACTGGCACCAGTCTGAGGTTCACCCTGCTCCAGATTCACTTTCTGGTTGCCAGAACCTTTGGAAAAGCAGGCTCAGGCTCCAGTATAGAGATGGCTGGGTGAGGGTTTGCCAGGATACCCAGCACACCGGAGCTCCCAGGAGAACACCAGGGATGCTCCTGGTACCCCAGCATTGCCCAGGCTAGCAGCACCCAGCCACTGGACGTGGGGCTGAGATGACCCTTCCCATCCCAGCCTGCCTGGGCAGGGATGCCCATGGCAGCCCAGTGGGAGAGCAGCTGGAACACTGTGGGCAGGAGGCAGCGGGGAGACCCCTGAAAGGGGGGGATGCTCTGCTTCCACTGCATGAGGGAAACTGAGGCAGGGAAGGGCTGGGATAGGCCCACACACTTGGTACAGCAAGGGGACCTAGAGCCAGCTTTCCCTGATATTCCCCATCCAGAGGCCCCTCCGTGCTGAGGACAGGGAGCAAAGACAGAGCAGGAACAACCCCCGCCCTGGCACTGGCAGACCCCAGCGTGGGATGTGAGACAGGAGCACACCCTCAGTGGGTGCCCCCCCAGCCCCCTCAGGAAGGATCCAGCCCCTCAAACTGGGGCTCGGCCCCAGAACAGCACCTAAACCGCCCCCAAACCACTGCTCTACCTCTGAGCCGGTACTCAGCCCCCTGAAATGGTGCTCAGCCACCCAAACTGGTGCCGGGTGGCCAAACTGGCTCTCGGCTTCCCAAAACGGTGCCCAACTCCCAAAGCAGTGCTGATCCCCTGGGTGGGTGCTGAACACCCCAGACGGGTGCTTGGCTCCTGAGATGGTGCTCAGCCCCCCAAAATGGTGCTCAGCTCCTGGACTGGTGCTCAGCCCCCAAACCAGTGCTCAACCACTGAGAGGGTGCTCAGCCCCCCAGAACAGTGCCTGACCCCCAAGACAGTGCCCAGCTCCCTGAACCAGTGCTCACCCACTGAGCTGCTGCCCAGACCCCAAAGTGGGGTTCAAGCCCCAAAACAGTGCTTGAGCCACAAGGTGGTTCAGTCTCCTAAAATGCTGTTTTACTCTCATGCTGGTGCTCAGGCCCCCAAAACAGCAAACCCCCAAATCAGTGCTTGACTCCCAAGCCAGAACAGTGCTTGACCACCAAACTGGTTGTGAGCTCCCCAAAACGGTGCTCAGCCCCTTGACCTAGTGCTCAACACCCCAAAATGCTGCCTGACCCCCAAGCCAGTGCCCAGCTCCCCAAAAAGCCTTATCCCAATGGAGGGGTCAGCCACTCCATGGTCCTCCCCAGGGCCGGCCACTCCAGTTTCCTCCCAGTACACACTCTGGTCACATGGTCCTTCAGAATGGCCACACAGCCCTGAGGGGGTTTCCCCAATTGCCTTTGCCCCTCCATCACCAAAAGGACACAGGAGCACCATGGCAGGGAAGCCAGTCCCTTCCCAGCACCCTGGCAGTGGGGAGGGACATGTCCCCAGTCTGTGCCCTGGAGGGGAGCCCTTAGTCCCCTTTCCCATCATTTCCCAGGGGAGCACCACCAGCGGGACAGACAGGATTCCCAGGGCTCTGCTGGGAGTCTCCCCAGCCCAGAGCCATGGAGGGTGGGGGGCCTGCACAAAGGTAAGGAATATGAGGCACCAGGTCCTCGGTTACCCTTGGAGGTGGCTGCATGGGGGCATGGTTTGTGGGATGCAGACCAGGGACGTTGGTTGGGATGAGAGCACACCCAGCCTCTAACGGAGGCAGCTGCTGGCTGTGGGGGCTCATTTCCCACCGGCAGGGTGCTTTCCAGCCCCATCCATCCAGCTCTCGCCCTTTGGGAGGAGCTGCTGAAGCCAGCCCCACACAGCCCAGTGCCAGCTATTTCCAGGATTAGGCTGGCAGTGGTTTGGATATGGTTGTCCCCCAAAGCACCAACCACAGGCAGCCTGGGGACCCCCGGGGACTGCCTGCAGGCCTCCCAGCTCCCCCATTCCCCCAGGTTCCCCTCTCCCCCCAGCTTTGGTATCTCCAGATCCCCAGGCACAGCCCCCACCCCTGCCCCATCCTCACATCCCTGCTGTCCCCCACCCCTAATCGAACTGGCTGCCGCACAGACTCATCCCAGTTTAATCTTCACGGTGCATCAGGCACGGGAAAAAACACAACGATTTTCCTTTTTTTTTTTTTT
>VZTJ01000089.1:0-49379 GCA_013397795.1 Orthonyx spaldingii
CAAACTCTTCAATCGGGAAGGGAAGCTCCCCCACAACAGATTACAAGCAGCTGCATGTTTTAAAACCCTGACTGAGGCTGTGCAGGGAGATAAAGTGGTGCGTGCAGGGGTTGGATGTGGTAGCAGTTGTGAAAATACTCAACTTGGGGCATCTTTTGCGTCGCCTGTGTTTTCAGGGTGCAACTCTGGTCATGTTGTCTCCTCATGCCTGGCGTGGGATTGTGTTCCTGTAACCACTGTACCTGCCCTGGCCCAGAGCGCTGCAGCCACAGCACACAGTGGGATGTAGTTCCTAGATTTCTTTCAACATGGATGCTGTGTTATGGCTTTTTTTTTTTTCNGTTTGTTGTTTTTTTTTTTTCCCCCTTTTTTTTTTTTTTTTTTTTCCTACTGTCGTTATGGAAAACCCTGAAAAGTTGAGTGGTTCCCCAAATTAGCAGCTGTTGGTGATGAGAAGCCGCTGGCTGAGGCTGGAGCCGAGCGGTGCCTGAGATTAGCTGTGGCATGGAGTGTGCTGGGACCATGTGACTGCGGTGTACATTGGAAGAGGAAGCTGTAGAGGTCAATGCAAAGGCATTGTGCCAGACTCTGGCAACCAGGGAGAGAGCTGGATGGCGGAAGATCCTCCCGCAGGCTCCTGAGCCGCCCGGGAGCTGTTGGGCTTGGACAAAAGCAGGCCTGGGAGATTAACAGCAGAAATTAAGGCATGGCTTGTTTGTGGATGGAAAGAAAAACAGTTTATTTTCCAAATGCTTTGCAGGTTTTTATTAATCGCCATATGTGGATCTTTCACTTAAACCACCTTTATTGGAGTGGACATTGTGTTTAGAGGAGTTTCTAGAAAACAGAGGGGAAAATGGGGGAAAAACAAGGAAAAGAAAGAGTTGCGTGTTCATAGTTATACCTGCTTTGGTGTTTCCTCACCAAACTACATTTTAAGCGCTTTGATTTGGCAGGATTCAATCCTGGTATTTCCTCCCTGAACATAAACAGTTTGACTGCTTCAGGTTTAGATTATTGACTACTGAGAAACAGCTAAAACCAGCTAATGCCTAGGCCATGTTTGCTTTTCCAGAATATCTTATTTCAGTAGGTGATTGTTGGTAGGTATCACTATCTAGAAAATTTTTGTTAGTGTGATGTATTTTACATCTGACCTTTTGGAAACTGAAAATAATTGACTCCGTAAGGATTTGAATTTTTTACTTTAAAACAACATGAACCTCTAATACTCAGCACTGCTTACAAGCTGAGAATTTCCACGCTGATTTTTTTTTTTCTTCCTAATGAGCAATAATTATTCAATCTGTGACTTTTTGCAGTTTGGCTGGAAGAAAGGCAACTTCCTTTCTGGGCTTCTTTTATTGTTTTTAAATTCTATCTGACTTGTAATCAACAACATCTTGGTAGAGAAAACATAAAAGGAGAAATTAAAAAAAAAAGTGTTTGGGAGGGAAGGACTCATATTTTGAAATGGAGCATATTGAGAGTGTAGACAGCTTCTTGGCTAGCTGTGATTTTTGAAGCATCTGAAATACCCCAGGGGCAGCAAAAGCTTCTTCCTGCTTCTGAAGGATTAAAAAAAAAAAAAAAAAATTTAAAAAAATTCCAGAGCGGGCAAGAGGAGAGACGTGTAATTGCACAAGGAGAGGTTTTAATTGTGAGATGAAGGCGCAGGACCTTTTTTGAAGCCCACAAATTGACTGTCTTCATGACAGCATTGCGTATCATTCTGTCAACTCCGGCTCGGGATGTGGTTGCTAGGCAGCGGCTCTTATGGACCCAGAGTGGCTCTGATTTGCCAGCCTCCTGCAGACACATGGTAAGGTCCTTCCCAGCCTATCATCTACAGGGACTTCTGCACGCCGGCTGCATACTGCTGAGCTTCTCCTACCTGAATGTGAGCAGAAAAAGACACAAATCAAACCTTTTTTTCCTTTTTTTTTTTTTTCCCTCCTTCCCTCCCCTCCTTAACAAATCCCCTTCCGGTAGTGTTTCCATAACTCCCCTTAAAAACCAAACCAAACCAAACCAAAAAAAAAAAAAAAAAAAAAAAAAAAAAAAAAAAAAAGACATGAAACGGAGACCGGAACAAGGAAAAGAGGTTAGTGGGTTAAGTGGTGTGTGTTTCCTGCGTTTGCAAAGGTGCCTACAGTGAGGAGGGCGGCTGTGATTCGGCCATTAGTTACAGATGGTGGCTGCAGGCTGGAGATTCCTGCAGCCAGACCACAGCTCTTGTGTCTTTTCCAGCAATGCAGGCTTTAAACTGCTCAAAACCTGTATCAAGACGGCGTAAAAAATAGTGGATTTGATACTTAATGTGGCTGCCAGCTGGGTCCTTTATGTGTTGTGATGCAGAATGCCTAGAAATGTGAACAAAAAGGAGTTAGTTTGCCAAATGAGGTTTCTGTCCCCTAATCCTTGCAAAAATGGCATGAGTGGCAAGTAGGTAAAGAACATTCAGGAGGATTTACAAGCAAATTACATTTTTCAAAACTTTGTAGCAATTTGTGTACAACTTTTGGTGAAGGTTGTATCTCTGGGGCGGTGAAGGAGAGCATTAAACAGATCACCCCAGGCACTGGCAGTGGCATAAGAAATATTTCTGAACAGCCTAACTTTTAATGTTTTTCTATTCCCCAACTGTGAAAGCTTTAATTCCTCTTGTATGAACAGCAAACTCAAACATGGAGATACGCATTTTTCAGCAGAAGCCTCGTTATCTTCATGAGACAAGTCCCTGTACTGTAAATGCAGAAACTTAATTGGTGGAAGCAGCATTGCACACACAGTTAACCTCTGCAAATTAAGATGTGAAAAATACTGTTTCAGACTGATTCATTTTTGTCCTTCACTCTGCTTGCAGGTACTGTTTGATGAGTGTGAAGGGATGCTTCACTGATTTTCATATCGATTTTGGTGGCACTTCAGTGTGGTATCACGTTTTCCGTGGGGGGAAGGTAGGTGAACCTTTTTTGATATTTGGTTTTATTTCTCTGTGCCTCTTATGGAGGGGAGGGGTTGTTTTCTTTTTTTTCCCTCTCTCTCTCTTTTTTTCTTTTTTTTCTTGAGGGGATCAGCCAGTGATCAGACTGTTTCAGCAGCTTTGTTGATATACACAGAGTTTGCTGAACTAGAAGGACACTGCTCACCGTTATGAAACAAACAAGTGATTTATTTGAAATGCCAAATGTGTTATTTGCCGGTGGTGGTGCTTTTAGGCTCGCTGTTGCTGTGTGGTCCAGAAGTGTCTTGCAGCGAGATGTGGCTGTGTGTACCCTTGTTGGGTCAGAGTGCCCTACAAATCTCTTTCTGTAGCTAAAGCTTCTGTTCCTTTTAGAGTTTCTGTGTTCCTTTGGTGTGTACAGGCACAATAAGCCAGAACTGAAACATTAAAGGGTGCAGAAGCCTTAAAATACACAGCATGTATGGCTATGTTCACATCTCTCCTGGCTGAGGATGTTTTTCCCAGTTGCAGTATGGCCAGTGTATGGTGGGAACTGAAATCAATCCGTGGTACAGATCCTGTTCCTCTCTGTAGCCCAGCACAGTTGTACTGTACCAACACACTGTTCTGAGCTGCAGGTAAACCACAGGCAGCTTCTGAGTAAGATGTTTCTGGAAGAGAGATGACAAGTGACAGTTATCCAGCCACTTCCAGCACGTGGGCTAATTGCTGCTGCTGTCTGTGTGTGCCTCTGTGTACAACACCTGGAAAACAAGTGGTTCATGCAGAAAGCAGCTCATTTGTCTAACACATGATAGCCTTGGTGGAGTCTCTCAGCTGTTTCTTTGTGTTGACTGTTGGTAATAGTTAAATCTTCATTTTGTTTCTAGATCTTCTGGCTGATTCCACCTACTCTGCAGAATCTAGAACTTTATGAAGAATGGGTTCTCTCAGGAAAGCAAAGTGATATCTTTCTGGGAGACAGGGTGGAACGGTGCCAAAGAATTGAGCTGAAGCAAGGCTACACGTTCTTCATTCCTTCAGGTATCCCTGTTAACTAACCTTTTGGAATGACTGGGATTGTGTTTTACTAACAGTTCTCTGTACAATAATTCTTCACACCTGAACCCCATACTGACCTCTTTATTTGCTGTGGCAGAAGAAGGGCCAGGGACTGAATGTGCTTCATTTTCCAGAAATTAAGACTGATGGAAGATGTACTGTGAGGAATTGTGTGCAGTGATCACTTGTGCTATACTGGGAGGTAGGAGAGAGGAGTTGGGCCTCTGGAGCTGTCAGTTCACCACTTCTCATCAGAGCTGTACTGACTGCTGCTGTTAGCTTTCTGGGAAAGAGAGTTTTCTCTCTTTGTGATCTATTCTGGCACGTTTCACCTGCACTTCAGTAACTTCCTTCTTTGCCTCTATCTGTAACCAGAGGTGGGTCTTGATTCCCTGGTGGAACTCAAGAGAGATTCCAGTCCATGGAAGAGCAGGCGCTGTGCTCCCTCAGGGTTGCTTCTTGGGGAAACAACTTGATTGTTATAACTCTTCAGAATTTCTGCTGATGGAGATGGTGATGAATCTGGACATCTTCCAGCAGCCCAGCCACACTCAGTTTTACACTGCTGCCCACCTCAGCAGCTGTGCTGCATGATCCAGGCTCATCTTGCAAAGCCACCACGTAGTTGCTGCTTTGAAGGCTGGTGCTTCAGCCCTTTCTGCTCCTGCCTAAATTGGATTAAGGATGGTGGAATGTGTAACAGTCCTGATTTAAGATGATATCAGACTTTGCTTTCCGTGACTGTTATGGGATCGTACGTTTGTTTATAATAATTTAACACATTGCCTCTGTCTACTGGATCTTACCAGGGAAATAAATATAGGTAGACTTTCTACATGACAGAAAGGCAGTTTGGTAGTTTTTCAGCTCTGGAATTAATTACTCTGTGGAGATAGGATTATTATTTTTAACCCTAGAGACAGAGAGAATGCAGGTCATGCAGAGACAGGGACAATGTTCTTCCCAGCTGGAGAGTGTTGTTAGGATCAGCTGAAGGCCACAAATGTGCACATTTGTAAGTATTTGGTAAGAATCAGCCTGGGTGACAGGCAAAATGACTTTGAGGGTGGAGGAGTTAATCCGTGAAAGGAATTAGAGCTTCCCTTGAAACAGGTCAGAATGTGCTGTTACTGTTTGAACTGGGTGTTTGAGTGTGGCTGTGCTGTTTGCTCAGATCCCATTACTGCATCTTCTATTTATCTCCATCCTCCTGTGGAAAGCCTCCTACAAGTAAGACTTTCTGTGTGTCAGCTTAGTCACGTTCAGCAGCTGGAACACTGCAGGTTGTGGGAGCTTGGACAGGACACAGCTGTAACATGGTGGCTGACACAAAGTGATTCCAAATGGGTTTTTGACTGTAGTTTCTGTTTTCTTAGGAAAGCCCCAAGCACAGAAATGCCAATACCTCAGACGTTTTAGGCTCCGTGCCAGATTTGAAAGGCATTTATGAATAATTTCTCTGTAAGCACCTCATAGATTCAAGGGTTTTTGCTCTGCTGTACTTTGTTTGGAAAACTTGTTTGCAAATCTCTTATTTATGTGAAAGGGCATTATTTTTGCCTTTGTTTTAAGAGTATGGAAATGCCTAATTAAAGGCTGTTCCAGGTCAGTGAATTGAGCATAGCTGTGTAAAACAGGTCAATTCCTGTGACCTCTTTGCTCTGGTTTGTGCACATATCATGTTAGTTAATGTTTGAAAGTGGTTTTTATGTGCTTTAGAAGTGTTCTTAGTGTTTAGATTCTGTTTATGGGTGTCTGTAAAACCAGCATGTCCTGTATTTTCAATGGAGCCTGATAAACCCTTGACCAGCCTCAAGTCATCCATGAGGAAATACCTTCTAATTACAGGTTTAGTCACAGAAAGTGTAAGGAATTAGTGCTCAGCTGGGCTGTGAATGGGGAACATTTCAGCAAAGGACCCTTCCCATAAAATACCCTGCTCTGCTCCTGTTTTCAAGTAATTTTTGGGAGTAGTCCTAGAAATGCTGTTGTACCATAACAGTGTGAGGATGAAGTAGTTAGAGAAGACTGCAGGAAGACAAGTGAGGGAGTGAAATCACAGGCTGCTGGGAAATGGAAGGTTTCTCTGAGAGTGGGATCAGCAGCAGATCCAGTAAATCCCCGAAAGTACAAACCACTTGGACAAGAATGGGGATCATTCTTACAGAAGGCATAATTATAGTCCTCACCAGGGCCTCAGGGTATTTTGCTCTCCATCACTGCCATCATCCTTTCAGGATTAAGTTTAAACCAGTAGATTTCTGCTGGTGTTTGTAACCCTGCAGAGCACTGAGAGCACAATCTGAGCTGTGGTAGCAGGGAGGAATTGAGCCCAATGCTGTCCAGTGAGTTGTTATGGGCCAAGGTGCATTTTGCAGCATTTTAGGAGTTCCTCCTAAATATGGGGAGGGGGGAAGTGAGCTGGAATTCTGAGGGATACTCGTGTAGGAGCCCAGCTGTACCCTGGTGGCCCCGTAGGGCTGCTCCACACGAGCAATGCACCCTTACAAGTTCTCATCTGCCACTTCACTGGTTCCCCCTGGTGAGTCAAGGATGATAACTCTGCTAAAGTCTGTGGTAAAGTGATAAAATCAACTAGGAACCTGGCCTTTTCCATTAATGTAACTGGTGTCAGCGTAATTGTTGATTGAGAAATACACACATTGTGCCATTCTGAGGTTTATGGCCAGATTAGATTCAAGATTTTAGACCAGCTGAAGGTTCAAGAGGGGAGGAAGCCATAACTGCTACCAGTGTCAGGGAGTTATTTTTAAATTTTTTTTTCTGTAGAAATCTAACTGTTGTTTTCCCAGGATGGGAGCAAACTTGTCCTTATGCAGGGAAAGTGCCCCAGGATATTTTCACTGTGTATGTTACCACGGGCAAAGTTTAATATGTAAAGTTTTCATATGGTAAACATTCACCACAGATGAAATCTGGTCGAGGTAACACATCTCACTCTGGGATAGTGGGCAGGAGATGCTGCCTATCTGACTCACCTGCCAAATAGAAGAGAGATTCTTTTTAGAGTGTGCTCCTCTTCAGGTGGAAACTGTGATGATCCAGAAGAGAAAAAGCATCATTTCAGTGCTCAGTTGTTGTCTCAGCAGGGAAACAACAATATTTTACCAGTCACAGTCAAATCTAGAGCTTGTCCAGTACTATTTTTGCTGTAGTTTTCTTCTGCACCATGTGATGATTTTCAGGGGGGATGTGTGAAGTGTTTGGAGTCTGTTGTGGTGGTGTTATGGACAAGTAATTAAGGTGTCTCCCATCACTGTGCTGGGACACACAGAATCAGTGCTTGGGCAGCATCCCTCAGATTTCTACAGCTCAGGGTTTCTGCAGACATGTGTGTTTGGCTTCTTCAAGCCACTTGCTCTATTACATCCTGACTGTTCCTCTACAACCTTTTTGAAATACTGCTCTCTAAGTCAGTGCTAGTTAACCAGGTTTTTAATATCTTCAGTGCTTCTTCTTTTATAAGTATTTTTCTCCTTTTACATCACTACATAACTTCACTGGAACCTTTCTCTCTTCTTCTGTTGCCCTTCACCCTCCTCTCCAGTCTTTATTCCCTGTAAACTGTCTTTCACTTCTCTCCTTGCACTTGTTTTCTCAAGTGGTGCATTCATTATGCATCGATTTCCCTCCCTCTTGGTCTCTGGACACCACATTAGTTTCTCCTGTGTCCTTCTAAACATCACTGTTGTTACCTAAACCCAAGCCCAAAACGAAGCATACACAAAAATCCATCCTTTTTTCAATCCACTTGCTCTTTTAAGTCATAGTCTTGCTGAATATGTAATTTTGATTGTGAATGATGGACCTGTGACATGGATATTGTCTCTCTCCTCTTCCCTCTTGTCCTCTACAAGGAAGATTTTGCCATAATTTGAAATATGTTAAACTTGTTTGCATTTCTCTCAATTTCTTGCCAGGCCTCTCTTTCAAGAAATGACCTTTTCTTTCATGCATGTGCATATATGTCTGGTGCAGACACTTGTACTGCAAATTCAGGGGAGTTTGCACATATGAAATTGGTGCATACACAAGAAGCCAGCTTGTAGGATCTTGTGGGAATTTGTCCTGCAGTGTTTTTGCCTGTTAATGTTGTGAAGTCAGAGTGTGACCAGTGCATGTCTTGAAAAGATGAACTCGAGCCCGTTCTGGATTGTCACTGATGTTGTCTGCCAGAAGATGGATGAACTTGGATTTTCTTCCTTTTTTGTGAAGACCAGTTTTATTGACCTCCAAGGTAGTTGCCACACTTACTGTGGATACAGGTTGATTCCAGGGTTTGCAGTGTGATTGGTCTCAGAACATTTGCAAACGTCCTGGTTTTGGTTCCTTTGGGAGGAGAGGGCTGGTGCTTCCAAGGGTTGCTCTCTCATCCTCCCCTTTCTTACAGCCTTTTTCTGTCACTGGTCAGAGGCAGTGGGCTCATGAGCAGCTGTGTGCTTGGGTTGGGTCTTCTGATCTTACAGTAGGCTTTTCAAATCTGTAGCTTTACTGTGAGACCATGGAAGAGATGAGATGTTGGGCTGCCATTAGACATTGCAGAAGATTTCTGCGGTGCTGATTTATTCAACATTCCTACAATCAAGATCCAGACAGGGTAACCTGCTATCAGCTGGATCATGTTCCTTGCTGGTTCTTCTTCAAACTTCTCGTGTTGCTGCATGCAATTTTATAACAGTTGTGTTTCACCTGGGAGCTGGCAGTGTTCCACTGAGGAGTAAGCTGTTTGTTTTACTTTGTTTTTCTTGTCTTCCCTATACTGCACTTCAGGGCCTTTGGCATGGAAACATGCTGTTAGAGCCTCTCTTAATTACTGTGGTAACCTCAGAGTGCTCCAGAGTTCTTGTCCCCAGTCAAATGCAGAAATAATGACCTTTCTCAGATGAATGTTTTTGGGAAGCAGAGTGGACAGAAAGAGATGTTCTGTGTGGACTGTAGGCAGCTATTTGCAGGGATTCAAAGTGTTTCAGTTGCTGTCTCAGTGGTTATCAGTGGGATTTTGCCTGTTAGGAGTGTGTGGTCTTAGGTCACCTCTGCTGTGCTGGTGAGAGTTTGATGGATTATTGTGTGATGGGGCCAGAAGGTGGCACATAGCCCTTACAGCAGGGAGAATGACAGGCTATTAAAATCTGGCTGGTACATTTTTTGCAGGGTATTGTGCTCGGGCTGCAGAGCTGCCTGGCTATTTTTGGTTGCTGTTTAGCTTTTCCCATTCTGTGAGCCTCCACTGACATCAATGGAATCTCTATGCCTGGAACCTCAGAGACCACTTGAAGAAGATTGGTGGAGAGGATCAAAGAGGAGAGGCTTTTGCCTTGAGTGTCTACTTTCAGATGGAAGGTGACAGCATGATGTTGGATTTTTGTTCTATATCTAATGCAGAGCTCTGCCTCATTCTTAAAAACAATTTAAGATTGAAAGTTGCTGTATAACTTGTACTACTGTGGCAAAATTAATAAAATTTAAACTTTAAAAACGTAAACATGATCTTTCCTTGATAGATTTGGTTGTGGGCACTGTTATGATGCAGTCAGTCTAGATTTTGAGATTCGCTGGCAGTGCCCACTCTCAGGTTATCTCCTTAGTCACTTTTTATTTTTGAGACATATAAATTTCATCTTTTCCACTCCAAGTTGCTGTAGAATTGCAGGAAAATGTGTGGCGACTTCTACATCACAAGGCAAATGTCAGTTCAGTTACTAATGGAAACAGATGCACCATGGTTTTGGCTTGGAGCTTGTAGGCTGTTTGCCCCATAGCTTTATAAGTTAATATTCTTTTTCATTATTCTCAGATGGATGATTGCATCCTTGAGTAGGAATTTGCAGCCCACTGAAATCTTCTAACAAGTTTGCAATGTTTAATAATACTTGTTTTATAAAATTCAAAAGATAATGAGATCATATCTTTCTTTTAACTGTTCAGAAAAACGTTTGTTACTGTTAATTTTACCTTCTTGATTTACTAGAGATGATAACATCTAAATATTCAAGTGTATCTTAGGAGTGGTGGAATAATTCATAACTGTAAATCAGCTGAGAGCATTTCTGAGTCTCCTGAATAGAATTCCTGCTCAGTGTTGGCTTGGCTTCGTACACTAGGATTGTTTTGGGAAGGAAAAAGCACTTATCGACCGCCAGGAACTGAAATAAAAACCATCAACTTCAGAAAAACCGTAAGTGGATGGTCTTCTTGTTGAGGCTTGACATGAGGGCTGTGAGCAGTGACTGTGCAGTGTCTGTGCTCCCAAATCCATTTATCCCACTGGCTGAGCCTGTGGTGGGAAGCACTGGGCAGTGGCCGTGCCGGAGCCGCTCCACCTTCGCTCTGGCGTCGCCGCTGTCGGCACAGCCTGGCTGGGAAGAGTCTTCTGGTTCATCACTGGTCCTCAAAGCCACACAGGCAATGCCCTTCTCTCATCTGTAGGATTTAATTGTAGCTTTAGGTAATATTTAGCAGGTGCTTTTGTTTGTGGCTTTCAGACAAAAATTGACAGTGTCTTATTCCACTGATCTTTGACTTTTTCAGTCCTTATTTCAGTTGTTCTGATATTGCTCCAGTGCTTTTTTTTAGCATTAAGGATAAAATCAAATTTACGGCATTTTTCTCTGTTTTTGAGACAATTACCAAGAGATGAGATGTTATCTCCTGTCTTGCACAAAGCCATGAAACACAGATGGTTGTGCAGCAGTAGCAGGGTTCGTGTGAGCAGCACAAAGCAGTAACTGAGGAGAGAATGATGAACTCACTCCAGAGGTGTTGGTGTTGGAGGCTGTGTGGCAGGTTTGTGCTGTGAGAGCTGGAAGTCTCTCAGGACACACAGGAACAGACATGACAGGCTATTCAGCACAGGTGACGTGATCTAAAATGTCAACAGACCTTCAATTCATCCAGCAAAAAGTAACAGCACAGGTGAAGGTGAGGCAGGGGTGTGGTGGATGATACTTAAGCAAATCCCTTGGCTGTCCTTTTGTCTTAACCATACGTGCAGCACCTCCTGCTCTGGAGGTTTGTCTTCCCCTTTAAAAACCGTGGTGGTTGGGAAGCTGAGAAGATGGGTGTTTTTGTTTGCAAATGGTCACAATGAACATTCATCCTCCTCAGTTTATTTCTGAGTCGTGCTGTAGCTAAGCTGTGGGAATGGATTGAATGTGCCATGCAAGCTTCTGTGTTCTCAGAGCTCATTTCCACAATACATTACCCTGATGGAAACTGTCTCCTGTTTTCTGCTCATCTCTCTTTCCTCCTACTTCTACTTTTCTCGTGCTGACCTCCAGTTTTTCTCCATACACAGCCTGGTTAATATTAGAACAAGAGATTTTCATGTTGGGTTTTTTCCCTCTGTAACATCTGTGCCAGTCTTGCTGGGATTTCGTATCTTGTCAGTTCTCCCACCTTTTTTGTCTAACCTTGCCCATTCTGTCCTGTGTCCCTGGAATCCACCTCTTGGTGCTGGTGTCTCTGCAGTTTCAATTATGCATGTACGTTCCTCAGGCAAGTGGAAGCTATTTTGGGATGCAGTGTGACTGAAATGCTGCACAGCTGAGTGGCCAAAATCTATTTTATGCGCAGGTGACTCCTCTGACAGGGCTGTGTCCTGCAGAGGGGCTGAGCTGGATGCTGCCTGTGGGAGCACATGAACTGCAGGAGCTCTGGGATTCCCTGGGACTGAGCTGTGTGCCCAGCTCAGCACTTCAGCAGTGAGGGGATGGTACCCACATCCACACCCATCTCTGAGCTCTGCCTGGAAGTCATCCCTGCCTTAGCAGGGGTAGGAACTTGACTTCCCAGGACTTTAGAGTTGATGTCTTTGTTGCTTGGTCTCCGGTTTATTTTTATTTTCCCAACCCTGATGGATTTTAGTGCTTTGTTATTAAAGGGTTTTGCTATTGACAACTGTGTCATTAACAGCAATATTTTCACTCTTCTTATTAGAAATAACTTGCATCTTGAAGGACCTAGTGTTCAGTTAATTTAGAAGCTGAGAGCTGAAGGTACTAATTACTTGTAAGATGTGCAGTCCTGGATTATAAATGCAAGTAGGGAATTAAAGACCTCCACAGAACCAGAGGTTGTTTCAGATACTTTATGGAAGACTTTCAGTTTGCACTGTACCAGCTCTGCAAGAATAGATGTTTGAAACTACATTTGTGTTCATTATTCTTTCTGCTGAGGGTTTGTCATGTCTGGGACGGCATTTGCTGGAGCATTGGCTCAAGCCAGTGATAGGTCCTTCCACATTTTTCCCAAAAATACTGAGAATACTACCAAGAAAGTGTAGCAGTTGTTGACACAAAGACCCCTGGCATCTCATGGGGACAGAGTTGAGAAGTCAGGGAAGGTGTGATGAGAGACCCAAAGCCCAGGAAACAATGAAACCAGCTGCACTCCCGTGTGAAATGTTCACTGAGGAAATGCAATTTGTAGGAGAAGGCTGCTGTGTGGTTTCAGTGGAAGCACCCACTCAAAGAACAACTGCATTGATGGGATTTCATTTTATTGACTATTAAATGAAGGGATATCTCCTTTTAACCTTTCAAATAGGACAAGAATCAGCTCAGTTACTCCTTTTAATTAAATTGTAAATATTTGATAACAAATTGTATTTTGAGTGATATTGACTCCTCAGTGTTCTGCTGGTAACTGGCTGGTTCTGAGCTGTTCTGCCACCACTTTGTTGTGTGGCCATGAAAGTCATTTCACTTCTCCAAGTTTCAGTTTGTTCATCTCTAAACCTGACAATTAAGGTGGAATGTCACGCAAACCAGCCCTGTGTTTCAGCACCCAGCCAATAGGTTGGCTGTGGGACCCAGATTTGCCTCAGCACATGGTTTCCATTCTTTCCCCCAACCACAGAAATCTTTGTTTACCCAGTGGGGGCAGTGGCTCCAACTTCCTTGACCTTGGATGTGTTTTCCTTCCCAAAGACTAGGAGGAAGATCATTTATTTTTCTAGTAGTTTGCTCTTAGTACAGACTGATGTATTTTGTGTGAGGTGCTGAACTACTTCAGCTGTGAAGTCTTTATAGTGTTGATGTGTGTAGTTGCCACCCTACCCTTACATGAAAAAAAAATTCCTCTCTCGTTGGTTGTTCTTGATTTGGAAGTAACAAACAGGCTGGATCACTGTAACTGAAATTATACTGACACAGCAGGAAAGATGGAATAATTCTGGGAGCTTCCAGAGCCATGAGCCACCCGCTGGTTTTATATGCATCACGTTTAGTGTGTGGAGTCAGGCCTGTGAATTGACTGAAACCTGGAACAGGTTGCCCATAGGGGCTGTGGAGTCTCCATCCCAGGAGATACTGAGGAGCCATCTGGACACAGTTCTGTGCAGTTTGCTCTGGGTGGTCCTGCTTGAGCAGGGGGTTGGACCTCCAGAGGTCTCTTCCAACCTCTACCGTTCTGTGATTCTGAAATCCAGAAAAATTTATCCAGAGTGATGAGCTTATGATTCCAGTGAGAAAATTCTAGTGCTGATCTCTTTTCCTTCCTATCACTCTCCTACCAACATGCCCTTAAATGAAAGCCCCAGTCCTGCCATCTGCTGTGGCTCAAGGACTTCTCAGGGTTTTGCAGGCCTTTATGGTTGAAAGATTGTTGTGGAGGAGCACTTTTGTGGCTGCTGGCTGGAAAACCCTCTAGGCAGAATGGCATTTTCCTGCTCCCTCACTGATCTGGAAGTGAAGGAAAGCTGCCACAGCTTTAATGGAAAGTACTGCACAGTCAGGAGAAAATTGACTGCCCCCCATGTTGCTTTGCTGTCTGCTGGTTTATAAATTGTAATGCTTTTTATTAAAAAAGAAGGGGAAAAAAAGTGTTAGGTCTCTGTGGGTCCCAGATCATTAGCAGGATCAATTCCTTTTTCACTGCAGAGATCAGAGGCTACAGTCTTGCATAGCCAGAGCTTCAGCTCCTGACAGACCAAGCAAACAATGCAGAGACAGAAGAGCTGGTGTGTGGCTGCCTGAATTGCTGTGCCTGGATTTTCGTTGTGACAGAAGAGTCTTTGGAGCCTGTGACGTGAATTCAGTCCCTTGCGGGATTGGGTCAGAACAGTCTCATCAGCTCCAGTATAGAAATGTTAAATCCCTTAACTTGAGGCTTGCAGGGGAAGCGATTTCTCGGTTACTTCAGGAAGTTCATCGTAGGAGATGAAACTTCCACCTCAGAAGGATGGCTGGTAATAATTTGAAGTCTCTTACGTCTGAAGGTGTGTTCTGGTGCTGGTGTGAAGGAAGATTGGTGTGCCTCAGTCCAGTTCCACAGCCCTTGCCCACCACCACTGCTGACATGGTTTGCAGCCGTGCTGGAGATGCCAGTCTGAGAGCCAAGTGTATGAACAGACTGAATTTACTTCTTAGTCATGGACATGTTTGAGTCATAAACTTGCGTGTGCTCAGTAAACACTGTAACTGCTCGGTGAATAAATAGAAGAACTGATTTACAGAGGGTTGTAAGACCACGTCACAAGGTGCCCTTCTGCTGTGACTAGTCCTGAAGTGTGGCTGTGAGCATCCCATTTAACCTTTCACTGCTTTAACCTCTCATCCCCTGCACAGTGGGATTCAGGGGGTTGTTAAATTTGATTATGAATTGCTCTGTAATGCTGCGTAGCACGAGGCATTCTCAGTTCTTTGCTTTCCCTCTCTAGGGTGGATACACGCGGTTTATACTCCAGTAGATTCTCTGGTGTTTGGTGGAAATATCCTGCATAGCTTTAATGTTCCCATGCAGCTTCGCATCTATGAAATTGAGGACAGAACAAGGGTAAGGATACTTGATTCTCTTTTTAACTGAGCAGTTCTTTGTGACTATGATCTGTCATAGTCTCTCCCTCGTATTCCCTTCTGACAAACAACAACTGACGGGATCTCCGTGTCAGAGTCGTTGAAACAAGAGGTAAACATGAAGTAATGAGACTTTCAAATGTTGGTTATTTTTAGTGGGATGTACTCATCTGCTTCCCACAAATGTGTCCCTTCTATGTCTTTTGTCTGCCTGTTAAACTTCCATAAAACACCTTCCCTTTTGCACAAAAACATACTGCACTTTAGAGACCTTTGCACCAGTATTTCTGGTAACCCCCTGCTTATCACCTCTCTGTGCACACCTGGCATGGGTACCTGAGCCTGGAGAACTGATGGCACTGGGCTGGTTCTGCTGCCCACAGCTGAACTGACAAAGCTGTGCAGAAGTTGTGTATGAAATGACATCTTCTGTAATTGTCACTACAATGCCTTGATACCATGCAAGACTTTCTGGGAACAGAGAGTCTGGGGTGGCACATTGATCTGAACATTGTGATGTTTATCTGGCTGTAGCACCTACCTGAGGGAAAGGCTGGGGGAGGTTATTGTGCCACCTCTTTGTTAGGAGTGACAATTTTATCCTTGGTTAATAAACAGGGCACCCACTCATCATATCCTTTGAGTTTCATAAAGCAGCAGGATCTGAAGGAAGTGGCACTGTTTTAGTAGGCTGTTAAATAAGCTGAGAAAGGCCATCGTGGCATTCTGACATAAAAATGGACCAGAGTGGTGTGCAATCCAGACTATTTTGGAGGCCTCACTCTGAGACAAACCATTGACACAGGTGCCAGCTCTGGTGTTAATGGAGGTTTGGGCTGGCAAAATGGCAGGAAATTGCAATTCTTCTTCACTAAAAAGTCTTAAAATGGTATGTTGTGGACATCAGTGCAGTTCACTGTTGTTCACCTCTACAAGAGGGCACAGTTCTTTCTCCAAGTTGGCTTTTACCCCAAATTGCTTTCTTTGCAGTGAGAGTGCACAGGCCTGAAGCAAATACAAATTATTTTGAAGTACATCTCTGACTCAGTGGGAGGAAGGGTGTCCTCCCCCCAGCCTCCCTGGCTTCCCAGTGGGTACAAGGCCTGGTAATCTTCACATTGCAAAACACTGGTGGGAGCAGTCAGTTTCCTGGAGTGACTTTAATGAAGAGAAGCAGAAAAATGAATTCTTAGTGGAAGAGAGATGAAGACGAAAGCTGAAATCTGGGGGGAATTAGAACAGAGGAATGTGGCAGAGAGCAGAAGTAGAGGTAGAGACCAGAGTGGATTCAGCCTGGCTTTGAACAGGTGAGAGTGTCAAGTGTCTTGAGAAAGTGCAAAGGGACTTGGACAGGAAAGTTCCGGTGGCAGAGGCAGGAAGGGGCTCACTGTGGCCTGGCAGAGGTGCTGGGCACAGGAAGGTTTCCAGAGTGACTGCAAAGAAGAACCAGCAGCACATGCTGGGAGTACACTGCAGGTGTGCAGGGGAGGCTGTGTTGTTGCTGGGAAGGATGTTTGCACAGGCAGCTCACATGGAGAACGGAGAAGGGGAGACTGGCAGGGGGGATCGATGCCAGAAATGAGTTATTTCCACTGATGTCTTTGGAGAAGATGGGAAGGAAATGCACTTTTTTCCTTAAGTTGTATAAAAACTGACATTTTGCTCACACAGGACTTGAGTAACCCAAGATCACACACCTTGGGTTGTAACTGCTCAGTTGTGCTTCATGTCAGGCCCTTCTCCTTGGGAAGCTGAGTGCAGCTTTGATTTTCTAAGCTTTTTATGACAGCAGGCAAAACTCCTTCTGAAAGTCAAATATTTTGGTAAATTTTAGGAACTTAACAGCCACTGCAATACCTTTTAAAATTTACTGGCACCCTGATCCTGTGAGGAGGTTCTGGGAGTTGGGTATCTGCATCTTGAAAAATGTCCTGTCAATTCCTGTCTTGGGAAGGGGGTGCTGCAACATTTGGAAATCCCAAATCAGACCTTTGTTCTTGTCATTTTTAAAAAAATTTTCTTTGAAGTCTGTGCAGTTCTTTATCGTTTTCCTTGCAAAAATACTGGAGTGCTTTAAAAAAGACCAATGAAAGCCAACAGCTCAGAATATCCACGACTTCACAGAAGCAATTTCAGCTCTTGGATGTTGCTGTGCGCTGGCAACGTGTTATGCACAGTCTGTACCTGTGCTCACAAACCTGTGCTCGTGGGCAGGTGTATAAAATCAGAACTCTGTGAACAGTTGAAGAATAGCAAGAATTTCTGGACAGAAACAAAATAGAAGCCGTGCAGCTAAGGCATGCAGAAGTTTGATAAAAGGCAGCAAAATCAATACTGTGATTTAGAAATAATAACACCCCCCCAGCCTAAAAAGATCATGCAGGAATCTTGAAGGGGAAATGGTTTCAAAACAGGATTCTGGTGTGTACTACATTATTTACTTTGTCAATCAAATTTTGTCATTTCTTTGTTGAAATAATTCCATTCATACACTGGCTGGTCTGGCAGACTCAGTACAATGTAGTTCACCCAAATTTGCCAGTGTGAGCATACTGCAAATGAGTTTCTCATCAGTATTGATCTTTCCATTGTGTATGGCACAGAAGTAAATTACATGATGTGATTGACAAAGTAATTTGCCACACTCAAATCAAAGTGTAATACAGGTGTGCTTCCCCTCTTCATTTTGCACAGAGCAATTTTATGGAGGTTTCACTGTGTTTAAAGCTGCTCTGTAATGTTTAATCATCTTTGATTGCTGATATTCAAAGTCATTTTTATGCTAGGTGTAGTTGTTATTGTCTTAGCTCAGACAAGAGTAAGTACAGGGTTGAAATGGTAATGCTGATTTACAGCCTGATAAAATTGCCTAGTTTATATACTTGTCATGCTTATTCTAGCTTAATTCCTCATACCCCTGGGAGACTTTTTAAGAGGGTTGTAGCCATTTAAAAATAGTTTTAAGAAGTAATAAAAAACATGTCTATTGTTGGAAACAGCTCCTAATGTGCAATTGAGGTAAACAAATATTCTCCAGCCTTACAGTTCGTGGAGACTCTCATTTTGCAGCCTGGCTTTCCTGGAGGCCAATTAACAGCCAGTCAAACAGGCCAAGCTGTTTAGCTCTCTGCAAGCCCAGCTTGAGGAACTGCAGAGCAGGATGCCATGCAGGGATTCATCATTTGGCATAGGGGTGACACAGCTCTGTAGTGCTGAAGAGGAAGAATGTGTCAAACTGACTCCCAATGCATCTACATTTAACTGCCTTAAAATATTGGAATGTGGTGGGAACAAGGGCACTCTGAATATATACGTAAGGTGGTCACTCACAGATGATGGTGTTTGCTACTCATTTGCTTTTAAGATAACATTTTAAGTGGCTAGATTAATTATTTTGTAAATAATCGTAAATTGCTTTTCAATATTGTGATTAGATTGATTAAACAAAAGTGGAGGTTGTAATGATTTTAATGGGCATTGTGGAAGAGATTAATACTTTTTTCAGGAAAACGTGTGTCTTGCTTGCTTAGGGCTTTTGTTTTGTTTTTGGAGGGGTATATAAATCTCTAAAATGATTTCACTTTGAACTGAAGAAATGGATCATATTCCAGAGAGGATTTTTTCTTGCTGTACAGGAATAATTAATTTTTTTTTCAGTGGATTGTAAATTATTAATCACAGAAGTTAGAGCTGGAAATGCCTATTAGATGATCCAGTGTATTTCCCTGCTGGTGGGGAATTTAGTCCTCTGGCAGTGTCTGTATCAGATATTACACTTCGAACTCATCACAGAACATTTTTCATTTTTTTCCTTCTTTCTTTTATTCCTCTCCCCCTGCCCATAAGAGTTCATTTGACTCTGAGTGTACAACGGAAAGAGTATGGACATGCACATAATGCAGTTCACGTCCGTTATAATTAATAAATGTTCAGGGATATCGTAAAGAGCATATTCCTCTATACTTTTCCATAAGGCAAACTTTAAAAGTTTTTAAAGCACTGTTAGAGTCTCTTTACTGGCAGAAGGCCCTGTAGATCTCTGCACAGTATCTCTGTCTACAGATGGTAGAGAGAGCTCTTCCTTCTGAAGGTTTGTAAAAGCAAAGCCTTCTCGGGCAAACAGTGGATTACAGCGGCATGGAGGGATTTGCTGTGGGTTGGAACATTGATAGCGAGGCAATTAGGAACTCAAATTGAATATTAAAGATTGATATACATAATGGGAGCACTGCATGCATTACTGCCTTGTCTTTCACATTGAATTAACATTGGTAACAACTAAATTTGGTGAAGCTCAGAATCTGTCAACAAATGTTGAGCAATGATGTCTTTAATATTCCCAGGCATGTGGCTGAAAACCTTTTGAAGGCTGAGGGGTGGAAGGCGGCTTCCTGTTTGTAAGTCAATTCTTTGCAAATTTTGTTTCCTGCAGTGCTCTCTTGGAAAAATTTGAGTTCCTTTATTAGCATATATTTTAGCATGGATAATTTCCCCTGTGTTCCCTAATAGTCATAAGTGACTTGATCTCTTCTCTATGACAAATAACTGAACTAAAGGAAAAATTTTCTTCAATGCAAAAAGGCCCTGGGATTAAATGTTCTCACATTTAGGGGGTTGTTGTTTGGCTGGTTGGTTTTTTTTTTCTTCCTTTTCTTTTTTCCTGCTTTTTTGGTATGTGTGCTTTGTAACAAACCACACAGGGAAACATTTGGAAAGGTGCAGCAGTGCTGGATGCATGACCTGTAGCAACAAGCAGTTCAGATTTGCCTGCTGTATTTGTGTTGAATTTAAGAGATTTTAACTTCTGGGAATTGCCATGGAGTATTTTAATCCTACACTGTGACACATCTAGTGTGACAATACAGTATATTTTGTTTTACTGCCAAGAGTGTTTGCATTTCCTGTGCCCTGGGAACAGAGGCAAGTTCTTGGCTGTCCACCTCAGGGACAGTTTTCAAATATGGGCATTCCAGTAAGGCACTGATCTGCTCAAGTGGATGCTTTGATCACCACACAGGTGTTTGGACAGTGCCTGCTTTGCAGAGCTGGGTCTGAGTTTGCAGGTGCTGGGTTAGTGGTTCTGTCTAGACTTTGGGCTTTTGGCTGATCTGAGGTGGGTGGTGTTTTGGTTTTGGTTTTTTTCTGAGATAATGCTCCTTTCTGGTGCAGTTCAGCTTTGCACTAAAGGTGGGTGCCCACCTCTGGGCTTAGGGAGCAGTGAATATGCAGAGAATGTTTCAAAGCAGCTCCTGTAATCCCAGTGCAGTGCATGCACGTGAGCCTGCAAAATGCAGATTTCTGTGCCACCAGGAGAAAGAGGTGTACAGTGTAAGTACAAGTGCATGCACGATGCATGGCATCCATTGTTAACAAATCACAACAATTACACATATCTTCCTGCATTTTAGAAGCTTCCCAGATCCTTGTTTGGTACAGTGACCTTCTACAGATAGAAAACTGTGTTGGAAAGGAAGGAACCCCTCTTTGTTTTCTTTTGAATCTGAAATACTCTCACAAATAACTAGTGTTGAAGAATTCAGCTTTTTGTGTGAGAACAACAGGTCTGAGATTTAAGAAGAAGTACACAGCTAGATAGGATCTTTTGTCAAAATTCTGCTTTTCTATTCTTACTGTTTGTGGCAAAAGCTAACTTGCTACTAAAAGGTAAACAACATAAGGGATTTTTACTTTAATGTGTAGTTATCTATAATCAAGAATTTGTGTGTTCATTTGGTTAATCAAATTGTTGAGACAACCACAAATGAAAAAGATGAATTTCCTGCTTGACTAATTGTAGGTAATGTTGCCATTTTGATAAAAATCCTGCGATAGTGTTCAGGAGATGAAAGCCCACGCCTTTATTTTAAGTTTTAGTGACTAACATCTGTATGTGACCACCCTATGTTTATACAGCAGGTAAATAATTCCGTAGGGGCCATCCATCAGTTTCATGATTTCACAAGAACACAAACCCTCTCCTCTCCCACCACCCCAAGAGGATACAAATTAGTGAACCAAGAAATGATGCTGTCGTGGCAGGCAGGCTGGCTCCTCATTCCGTATGCTGGAGGCATTCAGCTCCCTGCTCCCACCCTCTCCCCTCCCCCTCCTCACACTGTTTGTGCTCTTGATAACACGATGGGAATGATGACTGGCCCTTGTGCTGCAAACTTCTCTGCCTTCCCCGTGGACTGACAGTGTTGATCTTGCTTTCAGGTGCACGCCAAATTCCGGTATCCTTTCTACTATGAAATGTGCTGGTATGTTCTGGAGAGATACGTGTCCTGTGTGACCCAGCGCTGCCACCTCAGCAAAGAGTACCAGAAAGAATCAATGTTAATTGGTGAGTGAATCCTTTGAGTGCAGATTCAGAACTGATGCTGGCACCTCAGGCTAGCTGCTGCTTTGGTTTCTGCAAAGCAGATCATAAATGGAGCTGGAGAACTGGAGAAATTCTAATGAACTGTTTCGTTATTTTGGGGTGGGGAAGATTTTTGACTCGTAAGCGTTTCCATGAAGTACCAACCTACTTCGAACTATATTTATTGAACATTTCCTTAGCAAGTGGATCCCAGAAAAATGATTTTTGGATGTGTTCTTTCCTTGGTGTTTCAGTAATGTTTGTGTTGGGATGATCTGCCAAACAGTTGAGGATTTACTGCCATGTTCAGCACAGTACCTCAGTAGCCAGAAATGTGTGTATTGCAAATGTGCTCTGGTGGGGTGGATATTCTGTCCTTTTGTAGAGCTGCTTCTCTACAGAACATGTTGTGGTCACTAAACCTTCCTTCTTTCTCCTCTCTTTTCCTTAAATCCTCCTGTAATTCTCTGGTGACTGAGTTCTAGTTCTGCAGGAAAACAAACCCAAGGAAACACCTACACAAATCTCCATGATCTGTAACCCAGGTGCGGGGAGGTCAAAGAAACCTTTACAACAAGAGCTGAAAACGGGCCAGAGCAGAGACAGATAGATGTGCCTGAGGCATTTCCTTGGCACTGGTGTGAGCTTTGCATCAATATGTGACAATCCAGTTGCTGCTGTGCTGAACTGCCCACTTTCCCTCTCTTTGATGGAACAGGGTGGTGGGCCATGTTCCCTCTGCTTTTAAGCACAGAATAGCTGAAAATAGCACAAGCACCAGCTAAGTCTTAACTGCTACGTGTTAAGTGTGGAGGAGGACTGAAGTATTTCTGTGCCTTCTGCTCCCTGAGGTGCCACTTGAAGTGAACCTGGCATGGCTGGCACTGCCCCAGGCTCTGGCCAGAGGGGGGAAATGTTCACCTCTGAGCACAGTTCTTAGTGGAAGGGATTGAAGGAGTTGTGGGCAGGTGTCATTCTCCAGTGAGTTTTACTGACCAAGAATAATTTGAGGGAGCTAATAGTCTGTGTAGACAGTCCAGGGGGAATTCCTGGGATCACTGGGAATTTGGGTGCTTCACATGTTAGCTCTGAGACCCTGGTCAGAAAGGTTAGTTAAGCAGGAATTCTGTGTGCAGAGGAATTTCTCCAAAGATCGTCCTAGAGGAGGAAAAGATGAATTATCCCTTTGGATCAGCTCTTCAGAAAGCAGTGACGAGACTCTGATAACTGGAAATAAGGAACAATCTGCTGTTGTCCAAACCCCTGGCATGGAAAGGGGCTGGTCCTGCAGGCAGGGCAGGGATGCCAGATCAGCACTGTGTAATTTCAGAAATTAGATGTGGAGAGTGGATGGTTCAGGATATTGAGATGGGGCCTTTTCCAGCTAAATCACCAGTGTGAATTCCAGCCTGGCTCCATAATTACTGATAATGGCTTGGTGATCCCCATGAAATGTGCCTCAGTCCAGTCACCTGGGAGATATTCCAGACATGGAAAAGCTCACTGGGAACTGTAGATGTCCAGTGTCTAGAGGGAACAGGACTCTTTTGCATGACCAAAGAGTGCCAGCTGCAGAGGCTTCAGGAAAAGGAGCCTGGTTAGTTGGAAAAGGATTTGGTGGTGACTTGGTCAGGGTCTTGTGACCTGTAGTGGCTTCAGTTGGTTGGTGGCAGAGACAGATGGGTACTTTTGTTTTGTCAGAAACTTTTTTTTTGTTTGTTGGGGTTTTTTTGTTTGTTTGTTTGTTTGTTTGTTTGTTTGTTTTTGGTTGTTTTTTTTTTAATTCTTGGCAGGAACTTAACCTTAAAATAGTTATTTTAGTGGGGTTGTGGTTCAAAAGACCAGGTCTGCTGTACTGCTGGATCTTTCACTTTGGCTTTTGCCAAATTCAAAGGAGTAAAGGTACATTATTTGCCTTTGCAAAGCTGCATTGCTTTGTTCTCTGTGAGTAATACTGTTTCCAATACTTGCTTTGCTTTTCTGGTAACTGGTCTGTGTCCAGCCTTTTGACTCAAGTCTGTATGAGCTGTAATCCTTGAGTTAAACTGGTTTGTTCTGTGGTGTCTTTTTGTGGGTATCATTCACCTGCTGAGGGATGGGATATCCTAAAGACATCAGTGTTCCAAACCCTACCTCTTTTTTTTTAAGCTTTTCTTCAGAGCTGCAGAGGTCCTTAAATTCTTAAATTGTCTTTTCCTTAGGGACTTCTCTATCTGCAAGCAATTTCTTGATTTCCCATGAGGGAGTATCCCTTGACAAAGAATTTCCCATTATTCTCCTTAAAGAGTAATGAAGCAAAGTACTTAACTTCTCCTCAAACCCCTCAGAAGATTTAATTGTCTTCTGTCCTTCTTGGTTTAAGAAAAAATTCTTCACATCCTTGTATTCATTTTCAGAAATTTCTCTTGAATAATCTAAATGTTTCTCCTACTTTAAAAAAAAAATTTCCTTGACATAATTTGTTCTAAATGTCTACTTTCTGCCTTTCCCTTTGGATGCTAGAACTGGCTATTTTTCACCCTCGAGTTGTGCTGCTTTCTTTCCTTATGTAGCTTCTGGTACAGTGGTTGTAGTGGATCTCTGAAGTTAAGAAAGTGATTATTAGTTGAGGAGACATCGACCAGAGAGAGTGCTGGACACTGGCCACGGTCTCTGAGGTTCACAAGGGAGTAGTCTTCATAGAATTGGTGGAGATTCTGTTCTCCTGTGTTAAAAAAAAAAATTGTTTTGATAAAGAACAGCGTTGGAGAACACAGAAAACTGAGTTCATCAACATTTGGATTTTAAGGATATCTTTAGGCCTTTCACACTGTGTTTTTATAACACAGGATTTATTTGCTTTGACATGAAGGTTGTTAAATTCAGAGTGACTTTCAAGACGCTGTCTACTCGTGAAAGTGCATTTGTGTGATGGTGTTGTGATACCACTGTCTCGATACTTGTATGCTGGTGTAGCAATTTCTACTGTTCTTTGTATTTCTGTTCTCTAAATGTCTCCACTCACAAAACTCCAGACAGGAAAAAAACCCCACCTCAGTGGAGGCACGGCTGAAACCTGGAGTCTTCCCACTCCCTAAATAAAAACGCGAGTCCAGCCCTAAATGAGGTGGAAGATGATGGCCATGGCTTCCTCCCCCATTCCCCAGCCCAGAATGAATTTCCAGGCCGTGGCTTCCCAGGCTGTGTGTGAGGCTGTTCTGTCTCAGATCTCTCCCAGGAGGGCAAACACTCAGGGGAATGATGACATGACAGCAATCACAGGCTGCTCTAAAAGCACACAATCTCTTTTTCTCTTTTCTTTTGCTTGTCTCTCTCAACTGGGACATTTGTCCTGCCAGCTGAAATCAGAAGGGAGCCTGTTTGGGTTTCCTACTAGATTTGAACGTGCACTGTTTTTCAGGGTGGATATGTCTTCATTATTTTTACTCTTATCATGAATGAGTCTGTACTGGATATTTTCAACCACAGTTGACCTTCAGTGAGATATGGATGTTGAGAGTGAGCTGACAAAGAGTAATTGGGAGAAGATCCTGGGCTATCAGAGACGTGCTTTCTCTGTAGCCTGCAGCTTTGAAGATTCCCATTGCTAAAATTTTAACAGGATGGCTCTAACTGTATGTTAAGCTTGATGGATATAGAAAATGTGCCCTCTGGCACAGTGAAGGAGCCATGTCTTTTTTTTCCCTCCTCTTCCTCTTCTCAGGGGATAGAATAGATTTGCTTATGATAGACAGGTACCTGAGTATATTGAGTGGTCCCTGTGTGGGGTGCTCCATGCAGTGCTACATTTCCAGTATGCTCAGGGTTTTCCTGCTAATGAAAATGTCATTGCTGTCTTTAGCAGACTGATAGCAACTGCTGCTCCCAAGTCACAGTGTCAGGGTTTGGAGCTGGGAATGGCGAGGTAGACACGACACACTGGACTGTTCTAAAGAGTTCAGAAAGGTTTCATAATTATGCTTGACCCCCATCCCTTTCTTTTAAGTTCTGTAATACATCAAATTGCTTTTCAGCAAGGAAAGAAACTGTGTATAATTACTCTTGTACAAGTGGATAACTGTGGGGAAAGTTAAGTGATCTGCCCAGAACTACAGGGAAGTGAACTGCTATAGAAAAAGAAGATTTCTAATGCTCTGCCCAGTGGTCAAGTCTGTGCTGCTCCACCTCTTCACTGAGTTAGATCACAGACTGGTTTGTATGAGCTGGTTTTATTTGCTTTGAGATTAAGGGGGTGAAGATCTTTTTGCACTAAGTTGTGTGGGAGCCCAGACTGGATAACCCCTCTGAAACTGGGGTTCAGACCTGGGACTCGCTGGTGCACTGACTCAGAGGAAGAAACCACAGTTGAACTGAGCAGGAGCTATTTCCCACAGAGAGACTTTATAAACCAGAAACCTCCAAGTCTGTGGAGCCCTGGTAATACAGTGCTTAAAATGCACTTCTCAACAAAGTAAATGCAGATTATGCTTATGTAGGGCCCCAGCTCACAGCACAGTAACTCTGTCAGGCAGTGTTTTCACTGAAATGAATAAATAAAAATCATGGCATGTTGCATTACAACAAAACACTTGAAAACACAAAATTGAATCTCCCTCACCTTGAAGTTATCCTTCCATTATTGATTCCCTTGGTGCCTTTTTTTTTTTTTTTTAGATCAGCAGCAGTAGCAGACAGTTGTTGTGTTTTGAGAGCAGCCTGCTCTTAATCCGGTGCTGCACCAGCACTGTAATCCCCTGGTGCTCCAGAACAGCCTGGCACACTCCAAGTTAGCAGCAAGCCCTGTGCCCAGGGGGAAAGGTTAGGCAAGGCCTGGGGTGGCTGCCAGGCAGGCAGAGAACAGGGCAGTGCTGTGGTGGTGGTTTGTGTGGGGTTAGGTGTGAGCTGTGTGTGCCTGCCCGTGCCCAGGTGTGGCTGGCACAGCCCGGCTGCCTCGCACCGACAGCCGGTGGCACGGCCGCGGTGGCAGCTGGCAGCACGGAATTGTTCTCCCCCTCCGTGTGCTGGCTGCTTCTGGGAATAGGCCCCCAGTATGCTCTGGTGCTCCCCTCCTCTCCTGCCTTTTGTTTCCATAGATTAGAGCAAGAGACAAAAAGTGGAGATCTCTCTCCTGGAAGCTTTTTCTCCTCGCACCAGAGCATTACTTGGAGTAAATTATTCACACCTCCATAACGTGATCTCCCTCCTTTTCTTTAGGCCTTATTTACGGTTGTGATTTGCCCCAGTTACAGCCGTTAGTTCCTGTTCAGCAGAGCTACAGCACAGGAGGACAGAAACACGATTTTCTTTGTGCAAATTGATACCACTTTCTGTTAATGACACTGTCCTGGCAGCATAGGGGTGTGTATCTGCTTTCACCCTCTCCCCTTTGATGCCAGATCACTGGCATTTCCTCCCATCTAGGCTGGGCTTTGTGCTTCAGTCAGTTGTAAAACAGCTCACCAAGGCTGTGTGGCTTAGAGAAGGGGCTCCAGCCCTGGATCCGAGAGCCTCGATCCTGATTCCTGGTTTTTCCCTAGATTTGATGTGTGACAATGAGCAAATCGTGCTTTCTCCCAAGCATCTGTTTCCTCAGTTGTAAAATGGGAGAATGACATAAGCTGATTATGTAGCCTTTGAGGTGGCTACGTGTGCTTGCTACTGTGGACAAAGGAAAAAACAGTGTGAAATAAAAGTTGGATAACTGAGTGGGTTTTAAATGTTCTGGTTAAGATATTTTCTAATCCTGTTTATTTTTCTAAGAGAAGCATGGGGGTGTATTAGCACAGAGCAGAGAGGAGGAGCTGCTTTGAAGTGCTGATGCCACCACCTCAGCACACAAAATAATCTATGAGGCTTTTTTGGAGGGTTGCAGGGAGGAAACTTACCCTGTCCTGTGGATGGAGCTGGGTTTGGCTGTACCCTGCCTTGCTGTTAGCTGGTATTTTCTGTGACTGCCATCTTTTCACAGGCATTTCAGCTTAAACTTGCCTTTCAGGAGTCATTTTATGGCCATTTTGGTTTTGAGGAAAAATGCAAACCTGTGTGAAGTAGACTGGACAGAGATGCTGGATTTTTGCAGACCCTGTAGCAGCAGCACACTTGCCCTGAGCAGTGTGAGGTGACCAACTCGTACCTCTGGGGCACTAACACACAGAGCTGAGCTGGCCCTGCAGTGTTTTTTTGGGAACTGCAGAGCTGAGCAGGCAGGCAGGCTGAGCAAGCTGCCCTCAGACACTGCCACTGCCTGTGGCATCTCTGGTACCCAGCTGACCAGGGTGTGTGTGACAAGGAGCTTCTCTGTGATCAGGAGCAATTCTCCAGCTTGGAACTGAGCTCCAGCATTTGTTTTGACCCTCACAGTTAAACAACCGGATGCTGAGCGTTCTCATTAATGTCCACTTAATCCTTCCTTAAGCATGGTTCACGTTGTCCTAATCCGAAGCTACTGCACTGCAAAGCATGGAAGCTGTGAAAGGAACTTTTCATTAATTGTTCTCTCACTTTTTCTGTGTGACTTCTGTTTCCTTCGCAGTGTGTTTCTGTTTGCAGCTTGATCTCATACCCACTTCAGCCAGTAATAAAATTCACATTGACTTAACTGGGTGTTGCCAGTGTTAACTGTATTTTCCGCAGAAATTCCTGCTGTTGCTAGCCTGCATTCAATGTTGTTCACTTAGTAAGGGAAATTGTGTCTAATAAATAAGAAAAGATGTGTGCTTGAGGGAGCCATGGCCACTGGTTTCCTACATAGCTTTCACTGCTTGGTTGCATGGAGTTGGGTAACAATTGGGGCTCTTAGGGGGAAATTAAGATTAATAGTTCCTTAGACTCAGAAACTTGCCTTTAAATTTTCCTGAGAAGTACCTAGAATGTATGGGGAATGGCATTAAGAAAACCAGTAGCACGTAGCTGTGACAGTCCTTGTGTTTCTCAGTGTGTTTTTTCTTGTTGTTGTAAAATCAGCACAATTGAAATCCTCTGTCTCAGAAGAGCAATGAGTATTCATGCACTAACAACTGGGGGTTCTTGTTTTATCAACAGTTAGTTGCTTGCAGAGAGGAGAACTATTGAGGAGTTGATTTTGTGCTGTGCAGGGTTCCTGGAAGAATGATGATGTACAGCATTTTAACGTGCCTTCTCCCATCATTTCCCCCTCCTCCTTCTGTGCTAACTCTCCTCTTAAAGCTGTAAAGCTGCCGAATCTGGTCTTTTTCGGATTTGTGGGAAAATTAATTGTGTGTGACTTAAGAGCTCTGCCTACTCCTAATTGAAGGCATAGAGGACTGAAGCTTTGAAGAAAGCATAATTTTTCCCTAAATGTTTCCCAGTCATTTGAACTGAGTAGATGTTAATGAAAACCAGCATTAAAACAGACAAACAAGCGCCCCCTCAAAGAAAAAAAAAATCAAAAATCAGCTGAATAAAGCCCATTCCTGTCACATACTCACTAAACCATTCTCCAGTGCCCTTTGAAACAGGCAGCACCTGGCCCCAGTGGTACAGAAGTGCTTCAGCTGTGAGGTTACAGTGGGTAAAAATTCAGCATTCTTTTTCTAACTTTCAGATGCAAAAAGAAAACGCAGCACAGACAGCTACTCATCAGATTCGTGGTTAGACATGGATGAAGAATCTTGCGATGCCCATCTCCAGGAGGAGAAGGATGACAGCCTGGATAAGAACTCCAAATCATTGGTGGATGGCTCCTCCTCACCCAACAGCACACACTCGGAAGGGAAGGAGGCTGCAGGGAGGAAACAAAAAGCCACAGTAATGAGGTACCTAAAAAGAACTTTGTCTAATGAGTCAGATGACAGCGTGAAATCAACGACCCCGACGGACTATCCCAAAACACCCACGGGGTCTCCAGCTACAGAAGTTTCAACCAAATGGACTCACCTCACAGAATTTGAACTGAAGGGTTTAAAAGCCCTGGTGGAAAAGCTTGAATCTCTCCCAGAGAACAAGAAGTGTGTTCCAGAAGGCATCGAAGACCCGCAGGCTCTCCTGGAGGACATGAAGGTGGGTGTGATAACTTGCTGATCCACACAAACTCTGCTCTGTGGGCACAGAAGTCAGCAGGAGAGCAGAAAGGCAGCTGGTGTGTGGTGACCAGCTCATGTCAGGCTGCTCTGCCACAGACAGGGAAACGATTCCTTGAACCAAAGCTGTCTCTGGTTCCTGTTTGCAACCAGATTCAAGTGACACCAGTCATTTCTGACTGTCACAGTCGTGGCCCAAAGTTTATATCCTCTCATAATTCATCACTTGTTATGTTCCACATGTAAATATTATACCTCAAAAAGGCTGTTTATATTTATAATCTTAATCAGCCCTTTTTGGTCTCGTGTCTCCCTGGTGTACACCTCATTAGCTGACACATAGAGAACGTAAATACTTGATTGCAGCTCAGAAGATAGATTGTCTAACACTTCCAGTTGCTTTTTTTTTCTTTCACCTTTTTCATTTTCCTTTCCTCCATTGCCCTCTATAGGTTGATAATTATTCTCCACTGGTACAATATATTGGTTTTGGAGATGGTGTGAGGAGTGAGTGCTCACTAGTGACATAACTTCTCCGTAGATTTTCAGTCTGTGAACAGTATGGGTCTTCAATTACGTATTTTGTATACACAAGAGCTCTGTAAGGCACAATCTGAGGGGAAAAATATGTGTTTATGTGGTAAATGGGGAAGGAGCCTGTACTTTTTTAGTGCAAGTGGTGTAACAGCTGCTTAGAAAGGCTTCAAAGCCAGCTGAAGAAGGCTGAACATGTGCAATGTGCAGTGGAACCATATTCCATAATCTTGGAGCTTGGAAGTGTGATACACTGCACTCGTTCTGGTAAACCACAAAAGCTCAGAAATTCTCTTCTTGCAAAATCAGCCACTTTGTACATGAAAGTGGACACACCTGCTCAAAGTTGTGGATGTAGATTCATGAGCTTGCTCTGGGATTGGTCATCTTCTAATCAGAAATCAAACTGAAGCCTCAAGACCAGGAGTTGAATTTGTGGTGAAGCAGAAAGCATGGTCCTGTTACTTCTCCAAGCTTGATGCACAGACTAATTTTCACCTAAAAATCCAGAAAGGGGTGCAGCAGTAATGGCTGGTGCAGATGTTCTGAGTGGGATCCTGCTGCCTCTTTTGCTGACATTCTCCAGAGTGCTGTGAGACATCTCCCTAGAACACGGCAAGGTACCATATGTGAATCTGGCTCAAAGCTCTGTGTGGGAGTATCTGTTTTCTTATTCCTCTCCAGAGCAGTGCCTTCACTGACTACAGAGATGGGGAAATACAAATGGACATTTTAAAAAAAGGCCAATATCACCTTTTTGGTGATACTGTGCTGTAACTGGTCTGTAAGTGAGCACCTGCCAGTTTATTGTGTGCAGCTTGATGTTTCATCTCCTTTGAAGACTGCCTGCTTCTAAACTTTCTGTCCTTGCCAGCACACGCTGTAACCATCAGGATGTAGCCCAACATCTGGATACTGATGGTTCCCTGCTGGTGAAAGAGCCCGTGACCACATCTGAACATCAGACACGCTGCAGGATTGTTTTCTCTGGAATCACCTCTGGATGTTTGGCCAGTCTGTGGCTGACTAGTCAGAGTGAGACCTTTTTAAAACCATGTTAACTCAAACATCTTCTTGAACAGTGTCGAACTGTTAAAGAACTTTCTCACCCATCTTTTTTACGATATTGACCCACATATAAGCCAGCCCTCAATTTCTGAAGAGTGGGAGTCAGTATGGCAGAGTAAATTAATTAAGGCCCATACAGTCAGCTTCCTCCATAACTCCCTGTGGTTGCACAATCCACCCCCCACGTGCTCTGAAGAAATGGGGGCAGTTTGGGGCAGTTGAGTACATTTCCTCCCAGGTCAGGAGGGGAGTCCAGGATTCCCAGCACAGGCCTTCTCTTTGCTCATCAGCAAATAGTCACAGGCAGCCACTGACAAGGTGTGTCCCATTCCCATCTACTTCTGGGACCCTGGATGCAACAGCCCATCCCTCCTTTCTGCACTGTGTTCCTTGATGTGGTAGAGAGCAGTGCAGTGGAGCCAAAGCATCCCATCTCCTTAGAGCATGAGGTTTGTTTTATTCAGTTTATTCAGCTTGAAAAAAAATAATCAAACCCAAGTGTGTGAGTGTGTTCAGAGCTTTTACCTTCAAAGGATGGAGCATGCTGAGGGAGGAGTTGCCAAGTGACAGATTTGAGTCCTCTGAGCATACATCCAGCATAATGGTCCTTGCAGGAGCCCTGTGTTCCTTGGGGTGGGGATGCAGCTGTTCCATCCTTGCTGTTCTCTCAGGTGCTGATGTTCAGCCCCTCAGCTGAACACAGTGAATGAACATTCCCTTGGGGCTCCCAGGGATCCTCACCCTGTGCTCCACACATGGTAATGAGCTGGTGTTATCACAGGGAACTGGGGTGCAAAGAGATTAAGATAAAAGTAATTTTGGGTACTGGCTTTACGTGCCACAGAACAGTTAGTGTATTTAACAGTGATATGTGCAAAGATAATTTTAATTATGTTGAAACTGTAGTGGCTTAGCATTTCTGCAGAGCAGAAGTTCTGGTCTTTAGCATCCAAATCCTAAGCCAGGCGTGAGGAAGAGCAGGAACACACAATTCATGACCACTTATGGAAACTTAATTTAAAATATTTGCCCTGTACCACATAGAGACATAATGGCAGAGGAAGAAATACAGTCCGTTTTCCAAAATGGTGTTTATCTCCTTGACCACTGAATCATGTTCCCTCCCAGCTTTGCTACTAGTATTCCAACCTGTACAGATAATAATGTGGAGGGGTTGCTGATAGCATCAGCAGTGGAGTGAGCAGAGGCCTGGCCCCTTTACCTCACCCTGGTGATACCCAGAGCACCAGTCAGCTGTGGGACTGACTGGAGGCAGGAATCCTGCAGGAGCCGTGCAAATGACCCATGCTGTGACTGCACTTGGCTGTATTAACAAGGTTTATTTCATGGGGAACCCAACTTTTCGGCCATGTGATGTATTAATAATGCATCCTATTGGAAGTACCCTTTTAGTGCACCCATTTGAGAGTTATTTTCAACAAATGCATAGCAAGAACATGCTCTGACAAAGTCTGAAAGCTCTTGCTCTGCTTGGAAAGTCTTCAACAAGTTTCTTCCTGAAGCAAATAAATCAGTGTTTATTGTAGCACTTTTATTTCTTAATGAAATACACTCAGGAACTTTTTTTGTATGACATTCAAATCTGTCTTTGTGCTTCGGGAAGATAATTAATGTTTTCAGAAAACAGGGTATGGATAGTTAAATTGGAGAAAGGAAACCATTTTATTTAGTGATGTGAAGTTTCACAGAACTAATCGGGGTGGCTCACAAAGAATCCATGCTTTCCCAGCTGAGCAAGAGCTCAGTAAAGGATGGGTGACTGGATTACTGCTCTTAGTGGTAAATACAACCACAGCTATATACAGCTATTTAATGTCAAGTAGGTGAGACTTTCTGAAGTAAAGTAATTTATTTTCCTTATGAGAAAGGAGACCGAAAACTAAACTAAGGCTGTGTAAATTCCTTACACATCATCTGAGCTCCAAGCTAACTGTGCCTGTCTGGTGGGGACACAGCAATCCAAAAGTGCCAACTGCTGCCTCTGCAGATTGAGCACCCATTTATCACCGTGATCGATGGAGTGCAGCAGCACAAGGGAGGCTCATTTGCAGAGTGGAACAGGCCTCACTTGGAGAGCAGGTCAGTTCTTCCCTCAGCCCAAACAGGGAATTAAATCCCTGCTGGCTGCAGCAGTGCTGGGGTGGGCTTGTGCATGAAGAATAGAGAGGGCACCCTCGTGCTCCTTGGTGCAGTTTGCACCCCACATCAGGTAAAGCTGAGCAGATCTTTGACTGTGGAGCTCACGTTAAACACACTGCCAGGGATACTCACCTGTGTGCAGCCTCTGATTTCCACACACGTTTCTGTGTGTTACCAGCAGGATGGTAATTCCTCTGCTGCTGTTGGGGAACAGGATTGTGAGATCTCCCTCTTACTAATGCCACAGACCTTCTCCACTTCAAAGCAAAAACACTGCCCTTCAGAAGGGCCTGTGGAAGTCCATTAGAGCAGAAGAAACTCGGTTTGAAGAACAGAGGTTGTCAAATATCTGCAACTCCTTGGCAGCAGGAGAAGATTCTTGTGCAAGACAGATGATATCTACTGAAATATGTTCTTACTTTTTCTTGCCAAGAAATCTTACCCCCTTCTCATTCTGATGACAGAAAAAAACCTCCCTCTACTGAATGCATTTCAGGGGAGTCGTTCCTTGCTGTGCTTTTGAAATTAATGGCTAAGCTGAGTTCTTACATAGTTAATCAGCTTCTTCCCTTCATACCTGCTGTTGTCACCACAGCCCTCAAGTGTAATGAATCAGGCCGCCCTGTGCTGGAAGAGCATCACGTTGTTCCTCTAACTGGAGCCCCATGGCTTTTCTTTATCTTCTTTTTTCCTGTTTTTAAGCAGGTGAACAACACCCTGCCTTCCCCAGCCTGTTGTGAGCTGACACTTGACGCTCCAGTCAGCGCGAGTGTGGCTGTGCTGCGCAGACAGCCGTTGTTTGCAGCTGCCTCAGATGATAAGCTGCCATAGTTTTACATTTCTCCTTGGATAATATTTTCACGTGATACATATGATAACAAGAAACCTTCATTACCTTGCCAAGTTCTTGGAATAAACTGTGCTTTCCATTGAACTCTGAGTCTCTGACAGTCGTTAGTGGAACTGTTAAGGTTTTCTGTCTTACAGGCTTTCAAACCTAAGAGTAGCAAAGTAAAAAGGGATTAATTTGTCCTTTGTTTATGGCTCTCAAGATGTCTCCTTGTTCTGGAGAATTTTGGCTTTGCAGTGAGAATACAAAAGAACGCTCAGTTTTAGGATTGAACTTTCAGAATGTGATCACAGCTCAGTTAATGCAGTGATCTCTCTCCAGACAAAAAGGACATGAGAAAAGAGGTGCTCACTTCACCTCAGTTCAGCCAAGAGTTAATTTGCCAACGATTAGTCCCTGTGAAAAAGTTGTTGGGTGTTGCACTGGAAGAGCAGGTACAATACAGACTCTGCATCACAGCCAGGTTGGGGCAGGCTGGGTTTTACTCCTCACCTCTACAAACGTCTGAGTGCAGCCACAATGCCAGGCTGATGAAACTGGGCTTGTACTGGTATCGCTTATTTTGGTCACTGGCGCTGCTTTCGGCCTAACCAGCACCTCAAGCAGCCCTGCTGGGGTGATGTGTCTGAAGGAGCAGCGCTGTGCTGGGGCTGTGCTGTCTGTGAGTAACACAGCTCTCACTGAAGCACAGGCTGGGGAATCAGGCTGAGTGTGACAGGTTGTCTGAGCTCCAGGGAGAAAGGCAGCCCCAGGGACACTCATCCGGACTCGGGCTCCTGGGGACTGGAACATGCCATCACACTCTGGGCTTTAGCTGAATGATTACAGATGAATTCTAAGTGCACTCCCTATTAAAACAATTACTGTATTTTAAGCTCTTTTTGTGTAGTGTGTGAAATTACTAATTACTAGAGTGCTGCACTGGGGACTGACAGAGCCTGCTGCCTGTTGTTGGCTAATTAAGCTTTTTTCATATACTTGGGAGCAGCACCACTGAACTTGTCTGGGGTCATCTCCGAAATATTCTGTTGAGGTAACTTCCAGCCTGCAGTTCTCATTTGTTCTAGTGGAGGTTTTTTTTTTTTTTTTTTTTTTTTTTTTTTGGTCTTTAACCTGTTAGTGCTGATTTGGCCTTCAGTTTTCAGCAGCACAGCAGAATCCTCCTTTTCATTTTTTGTTTTCATTTCTTCCTTTTCAGCCACCTGAATCCCAAACGAAGAGCTGTGTAGCTAAATTAGTGAGATGTAGGGAGTCATGGGAGGCAAGCGTGGACTGTTCCCAGCTGCACCACTGAGTGTTTTGCCACCTCTGTGTTGAGTTACTGGTCATGGGAGTGATTCACAGTGGTGGAAGCTGTGTCAGCCTGTGCAACCCACTCACGAAATTTCTAGAACACTGCATCAAAGAAAAGGGTTTGGTGGGGGTGGAAGGGAGGGGAGACCAATCTTTTTCCCTTAATGCTGTCCGTAGTCAGATCCTTTCCCAGTGAACACTCAGGAACCTGAATGCCTCAGCTGGTCACATAAAGTGAGCTGGATTCCAGCAGCTCTGTCCTGCCCATCATGGGGGAAGGAAGGGCAGTGGGAATGATGGTGCTCTTGGATTGCTGTGTGCAAAAAGATGAAAGATTCTAGGGTACATTTTTATTCTTGGCTTACCTGAATGACCAGGCATTTGAGGATTGCTGCAGACTACACACCCGATGCCCTGTGACAGCTGAAATAACAGGGGCAGAGCCTCAGTGCTTCTCAGGCCTTTTGTAGCCTTCATTAGGAGAGAAGGGGTCAGTTGTGGGGTCAGATGGGATTTAATGACCTGGAGTTTGAGGGAGAGAGGTGATAGTGGTAAGACACCAGTCTTGGACACACCAATATTAAAGAATTCTGTAACATTTGAGGTGCTTGATGGCTGATTTTGCTGCCTGCTTTGCAAGAAGTTTCACATCTTAGATGGTAACAGGTGCGAGAATTTCAGCGGGAATTGGAAGTTTGGAAGCAAAAGGAACTTACAGAGATCTTGTCACTCTGTCATCAGAGCAGAGTGTTGTCTTCTGCAGGTCTCTGCACTCTTGAGTTAGAGAAATGTTTCTCTGGTTAATAAAGGCCTTTTCATTTGCAACAGAACATACTGAAGGAACATGCTGACGATGACCAAAATCTTGCCATTTCGGGTGTCCCTGTGGTCAGCTGGCCCAAGAAGACCACAAAGGTAACGAGACACAATTACTTACTAACCATTGCTGTACCTGGTCTGGTGTTTATTTCTAATCTGACAGAGTGCTGTGTATTATCTGTTGGCAGCTGCTAGCATTTTTAACACAAAATGTTACTTTTAATGGTTTTATGATTAAGTCTTGAAGCAGAACAAGAAAGTGCATCAGCAGGGAGAAATCATTAGAGCTTCCATTTAAAAAGAATTTGTTTGGGCCTTACTTATCAGTATAAAACTTTGATATGTCTTGATCGTTTACTAATTATGGTTAAATGTAAAAATTTTGACGCATTTTGTGTAAAATTAAATGATGTGTAAATGCTACAAATCAGTCACTTAGGGAGCACTCTTATCTGAATGAGAGGATGTTTTTTCTCTTACACTATGAGACTTCTGAATGCTCTGTACAATGTGCCACTGTAACTTTGAAGCATTGTTTTCTGTCCTTATATCTTAATTTTTCCTCCTGTACATGGCAGGAAAAATTCTTTTCACTTTGCAGGAGAACCATGAGGTTTGCTTCGTTAAGGCTTATAAAGAATTTGAAATAATTAACGAAAGAACAATGTCAAAAGGCTGGTTGTTATTTATAACAGTGGTATGTTTACCACACTCCAGTTATTCAGCATGCTGTAAAAGCAGCTTTGCTTATTTAGAAGATGTCTCATCACTTCTATTTTTACTTTCATTTTTCACTGAATTAGTTTTATAATACATTATTTCTTTAGAAACACTGAAGGGGTCGGTCAGCTTAAATCAGGCTTCAATCTGAAAATCTGTTGTTATTATCATTGTAGATACCTTTCAAATAATTGTCAGGGAAAATAATTCACTCAGTTCTCACTTTCTGTGTTGGTGAACTTGTTGTGACACATGTAGCCATGAGAATTTGCTGTTTTCAGATGGGAAGTAGGAGACCATAAACATGGAACTGCCAGAGGAGAGTGGGGCAGGATGAGCACATCACGTTCCTTCTTGGTCTCTTGTTGGGTTTTAGCTCAGCACATTTCAGAGGAATTGTGTCCTGTTCAATACATATTTCCCTTTTAGCTGGTAGTAAATCCATGAGAATATGCTTTGTGTTTAAAACATTTGTTTAGAAACAACAGTGGAAAACCTTGAGAAATAGGTGTGAGATTCTCCACTCCACTGGTTTGATGGCTGCTGCTCATTCCACGGT
The DNA here is from genome assembly GCA_013397795.1 of Orthonyx spaldingii. Lineage (NCBI taxonomy): Eukaryota > Metazoa > Chordata > Aves > Passeriformes > Orthonychidae > Orthonyx > Orthonyx spaldingii. The sequence goes on from VZTJ01000089.1 coordinate 37,206, forward strand.
CAGGTATAGTTTAGGCATTGAATAAAGCAAAGTCTCTGTGACCAGAGGAAAGGTGGTGTGTGAAACATATAAAATAAAACTAAGGAACAACTGACTCTGTTTTGAGCTTGTGAGGGAAGGGAGGATCTGAATGCTTTGAGGCTTTTATAAGCTTTGGCATTTCTTAATGTTCTTGTTCACTTTATTTTGGAACCTTGATAAATGCTTCATTTCTTCTTTTTTATTTCTGTGTATTGGCAACATAACTGCAACTGTAAAGGTTTTGTAATTTTTGTGACTTAAATCTTACCCTTTTTTTGCAAAATCCATCTTGCTGGCTGCGAGGGGTTTTTTTCAGGTGTTTATTTTCCTTCAGCCTTTCTGAAAGCAAAAACTTTTAGGAGGCATCATTCCCACTGGTATGACAATAACAAACATATCAGTTAATAACAAATATAAGGAAAACTTCTACAGAAAGTCACACCTTAGGCTGAAGTTTGGAAATAAACAAAAATCGATAGCTGAAAAAAAATCCTTTCACCATTCTCTTCAAATTTGCTTTGCTTAATCCGTGATCAGTTTTTGTTATGTCTTAAGTTTTAATTCGAAGGTACACATGCAGATAGGGCTGCACATTTCCCAAGGGGAATTTGTTGTTGTGCTTCTCATTGGCAAATGTCCTTGTCATCTTCCATGTTGCAGCTATTTCCCTTCCTGGGAACAGAGGCCAAGTGAACAGGCTGGGAAGAGACGTCTTAGAGCTGAGCCTTTGAGTCCCAAATTAAAATCTGTGGGAAAGACAATATAGGAGAGATTTGTCTAAAAGCAGTTTTAGTAGTTAAGCTTGGTTATTTCTCCTTTGTTCCCTGTGAGCTCTGATAATGAAATAGAAGATTTTACAGAGAAGAAAAACCCTTAGGGAGGGGGAAGCTCCCTTGAAAAATGGATTGTAGCTGGTGGAGCAAGTCTCCATGGCCAGAAGATTCCACAAATGTTGAGCACAAGTCAGGGGAGTAAAACCTACCAGTAATTTTGCTTTCTGCAGTCTTGCTCTTGTCGCATTTATAGGAGCAATGGCAGATATTTCCCAGTGCTTTCCCTGAGATCCTTGTGTTCAAAGGGAGCAGGAGATCCAGGACAGCGCAGTACCAGCTACTGTGGGGCTGTAAGGAGACATTGCAGCTGGTATCAGCTTCCAGGGATAGAAGGATTGTCTGATTCCAAGCCGTAAAGGAAAAAGAAGGGAACTGAAATCCAGAAAGAAGAAGCTGTACATGGAACAGAGTACATCTCTCTTGCTTTCTCCTGAGAGAAGGCTCCAGAAGAGATTTAGAAAGACAAGAGCAGCAGATGGAGAAGGAAGAATAAAGCCAGCATTAAATGCCAAAACATTTCAAAGAAAATGGAAATGACTGTAAAGAAAGAAGGGGAAGAGACTAGAAATGGTGAGAGAGCAGGATTAGGAGAGAAGCAAGTACTGGAAAGGGATGGAGTGGGAAAAGCAAAGAGCAGAGGGAGAGAACTCTGACTAAAGTCAGAGATCCCTGGAATAGGGACAGGGAGTGTCTGTGTAAGTAACCCAAACTGGGGAGGGGCAAGCTTGGTTACATTGACTTGCCTTCGAAAGAATGTGCCTTTGATAACCTGAATGATTTTCGAAGCAGCAAATAATATTTCCCTTTGAAACAGAGTCACAGTCACTTTCTTTGACGTGTTGTGAGTGAGCAGCGTGCACAGAGCTGCAGAATGGCTGCTTGAAGCCTGTGACATGCTGGGCTTTAGGCAAGAAATGTTTTCATTCACCTCAAATCCCACTTCAGAGAGGATGAGGTGTAATGGGCAGGACATTTAACCAAGTCCAGGGAAGACCTGTCCATGTGTCGTGGCCCCGCAGAGCTGTGTCGCTCTGTCCACCTTTTCCAAAGGCATTTGGGGCTGCCAGTCACACTGACAAAGCAAATGACTCGCTGGGAAAAGAAACAGAAGTAATGATCAGCAATGGTTTAGTGAGGAGATGGAATAACTGGGTGACATTTGATGATCTTGTGGTTAGTGCACAAAATGGGAGGCCGGGGTCTGCGCCTGTTCCCGGCTCTGCTGCAGCACCTTGTGTCGTGTGAGGTGAATGGCACATTCCTGCTCCCTCATCTGGGAGGCTGGGAGGTGAAATTAATGTTTATAAAGATCTCTGGCATCTTCAGTGGAAAGTTTTGTAGTAAAATGTACGAACCATTATTATTTTGTGGTAATAAGAGAGATGCAGTGTGATTCATAGGTACCTCTTCAGATCATATTTACTCATCTTTATGGAGCTATTTTGAGTCGCTTGTACTTCTTATAATTTATTGATAATTATTTAGCACAATAATTACTCTCCTTTAGGCACCTTTTTTTTTTCCCCTTTGGAACCTCTTATTTCAGAAGAAGCAAGAACCTGCCTTTTTCTTTTAGCTGTAAAGTAAGAGAAAACCATCCAGTGCTAGGGGTCTTAGGATATGTACAACAATCCTAATTTAGGCCTGTTGAAGGAACGAGGAATGTGGGACTGAGTGGATATTTGAAACCTGCTTGTCCTGATGGCTGAGTGACAGTTTCTGTGCCTCGGGGCAGGACGTTTCCCACCGCTGCCGGCGCGGATGCAGCTGTGGGTGTGCAGCCCCCACCCCGTTCCTGTGCCAGGGGCTGTGCAGCAGTGGCCTGTCCTCACTCAGTGCAGGGCTCAGTGTTATCTGGGGGGTTGGATCATTAAGGTTGGCAAAGACCTCCAAGATCATCACGTCCACCCTTTGACTGAATCCCGCTGTGCGATGTCCAAAGGGAAGAGCTCCCCAGGGCATGTGGCCTTCAAACGCTGGGTTCTTAAGCAACTAAAGAGAAGTAAGAAATCATCCCAGCTAACTTCTGCCCCATCCCTGGGACATGAACTTTTGGGTGCTGTGAACAGAGAGCAGAGCCTAAACCTGATTTTCCACTGTAGCAACTCATGGCTGGTCACTGGTGCAGGAAGCTGGTGACTGCCAAGCCCAGTCTTGAAACCCATTCCCACGAGTTGCTCATCCCTACAGTACCAGAGTTCCCATTTATCTGCACAGGAATTAGGGATAGTATTTTATTTAAGGAACTCAGAATATGGCTCAAGCAGAAACCACGTTTTTCAAACCATTTCCTATTTCTGGAAGAAAACAGTCAACTCCAGCAGCATGTAATTACACTCTGTGGCAGTGCCTTCTGTTTTTATCGTGATAAAGATCTTCAGTTGTCTGTGAAGAGCTGCTATAAAGAACTAAAATACGTTTGGACTCTCTTGTTCTGTGAAGAGTTAGAAATGCAGACTGGGAGCTGGATTCTCATCTCTCTTACCTGGCACAAAACTAAAGCCACTGCATTTGCAATGAGAGTGAGTGTCCAAATATATTTAGGTCTGGCTGTGAGCAGGAGATGGAGCTGTAATTTTCAGGAGCTGGTTAACAGTGCTGCAATATGTGGTTGTTTCTCTGATGCCTGTTCATACTCTTTCTCCATGTAATTTTACCTGTTGATTTTAAAAGAAGATAGCTGAGGAGTATAATAACAAAATGGTAATATTCTTATTTAATGGAATACTATTAATTAGTAAAGGCCACAAGCTGAAACTTTGATTGGATTATTGTTTTTTTTAAACACAAGTTTTCCTGAAATTGGCAATGCAAATAATGTTCATAGCTCTGTATCAGGGCATGAGAACCAGGAAGAAAAAGTGATCATTAAAAAAAAAGGAAGGCATCCCTCAGGCTGGTTTTTTTGCTGTTGTTTTTTTGGGTTGGGATGGTCATGGGTGAGCATCACATTGAAAGGGACCTTTCTGGGATGGCAGCATCTAATTTCAGTCATTAGTGAGTTCTGTCCTGCAGCAGTTCAGTTTGTACCCCATTATTTTTACTAGAAATCTTTTTGCAGAGTTCTACAGATGCATCCATGGATCTGAAAAAGAAGGATTAACTCATATGAACTAATCTGTGAGAGGCAGAGGCTGACTATTGTGGTTGAGGAAAGTCATGTTTTACCAGCCCACAGTCCTTGTAGCACTGTCCTGTTCCTGGTGGTGCCGTCACCACTATTAAAGAAGTCGTAGGAACAAAGCAGAAATACAGAGATTCCCTCTGCTTATCTTCCCTGTTAAGATGGAAGATTATATCTTCATCTGTTCTGCTTAGTGTCCCCTGGTAGAATTTTTTTCCCCCTGTGAATTTACCTAATAATTTGTGGAACCTGTTGATCTTTTTGATCTCCTCAGCATCCTGTGCCGGTGTCCCCCGCGGTTTAATAAAGCTCTGTGTAGATAAGTACTTCCTCATGTTGTTTTAGATCTGTCCTTTAATATCAGAAATACACTTCATGCCCTCTGTATCATGCATTCTGAGAAATTTGAATGAGGTCTCTGTTCAACTCTGTGCTGTCAAGGATTTTTTTATGTCCCCATTACTGTGTTTCAGTATTTTTTTCCCTATTCCCAAGCTGAAAATCACAAGTCAGTTCAGTCTTTTCTGGTACACAAACCATACATTTGAGCATTTTTTTTTTCTTTATTCTAGTTCCATTATAGGTAGTTTTGAGGTGAGGGTGAATGTGGGACTCCACAACCACATATATTTGAGATGTGATGTTTGAGAGCAGAGACTGGCAGGACATGCCTGGTTCAGCCTGGCCCAGCAGAGTTGAAGGGGGAGATGATTGTTGTGTAAGTATTTCAGGGAGTATAATCATCAGGGCAGGAAAAGAGTTATTTAAGCTAATGGACAATGTTGGCATGGGAAGAAGTGAATATAAACATCCCATAAATAGATTTAGGCTGGAAATAAGATTTCTGATCATTGTTCACAGTCTGAACCAAAGAGCACACAAGAAAAGCAGTAGACAGCCGTGGTGAAAAGGGTGGTAGATTTTTAGAATGAATCTGTATTTTAAATAATAAAAGGCAGTGGGATTAGCCACCATCTCCAGATCTGGAGCCCATAGATGTCCCTGTGCACTTCACGTGTCTGCTGCCGTTTCCAGCAAGGAACTTTTTTCCCTCTTTTTGGTGTTTCACCTTAAAAGTGCTGGGAAGAGAAGAAAAATCTACCAGTTTTTAGTAACAGAGCTCCTTTATTTATAGATCCAAGTTTATGTGACATTATGCATTGGATCAAACCTAAGAAATTGTAAGTAAATGGACTAAGAATCAGTGGATGCAATAAATTTTATTGTATGCAAAAATTAGGGGGTAAAGCATAAATCCGAGTGTTTGGATTAATTTGAAACCAGTGTGATTTTTCAGAAGTGTTGAGCATTGTTTTGTATCAGGTTTTCTTTCAGTTCAGGGGGAGAGGTGTGAGGTGGACAAAGAACATTCCTGAAAACCTTTGAATAAGTGCTTCCAGTTTTTACTTGCTTGCTTACTAAGAATTCCTGCCATAGCTATCAGTGGGCCAGCTCCACCCAGAGAAGCAGGAGCAGTGAGGGACTCGTTACAGCAATTAGTGTTTTAACCAGAGTGGTGTCTGAAACAGATCTGAGCACGTAGAAATGGCACAACATCAAACCAGCATCAGCTTCAGGAGCCTGCCCGGGGGCTACCACCAGGAAAGCAACATTCCATGTAGCAGCAGTGGGAAAACTCTGCCAGATTCCCTAAGACAGACCAGTCCTTGGAGATCTACTCAGGGCACTTCCTGTGGGAATACAAATGTATTAGAAAGCACATATTGACAATTAAAAACAAGCACTTCAGAATTAAAGTAAAAACCGAGTCTATCTAGTGTTAGAAAAAATCTGGGAAGGATAAAAAAGATAAAGGTAGATAAGACAGCAAAACAATCCTGTGTAAACTGTGGTATGATGTATTTTCTGGTTGAGATTCTGTGTAAGGTGTTGTATGGTGTATTTTTCAGGTTGAGATTCAAATAAGTTTTCCATCAGTCATTCCAAGTGGCGCAGGAGCAAAAAGGAGATTTAAACTGTCACATCTCATTCTTGCCAGGCACCAGCTTAAAGGTGTTTGAAGTGATCCCACACAGCAGAGCCTGAACTCTGTTTGGTGTCAACAACAATTTTAAATGCCAGTAGTCTGCAAGGAGATTTGCATATACAAATATGTGTGTATTGTGAATCCTTTTTGTTGATAGAAAGTCCTGATTATAAAGTTCATAATCTACTGCAAATCAGGCATTTCTTCATAGCTATCAGATGCTAATAATTACTTTTCTCCCAGAAAATAACACAAGTACAAAAGAAAATGAGGATTTAAATCAATTTAAATTTGTTTTTCTCTTTACTGATTTAAATTGTGATTGGAATCAGTGATTTAAATAATTTTGAATAATTTGTGTTCTTTTACACTGTAGGATAGTAGATGCCATGTGGTAGGAGAGAGCTGAAATGTATTCAAGAAAAATACCCCAGTTCTGGCTCCTGACAAATCTATTTAGACACAAAACCACATAATTGAGGTTTGGGGGATATTGTTTTTAGGGGACTTCCCACAGTAGCTGTACACATACAAAACTAAGGCCTTCCCCTGCTAAGTACACTTGGAAGCAGGAAAAAAACCTGATGCACCAGAACCAAAGGCTTCTTGGGGTACTTACTGTGCAAAGGAGTAAAAGCTGTTGAAGCTGCTGGGAGTTCCTGTCAAGCCTCTGCTTTCCCGGGACAGCGCTGCCCTGGAAGGCAGCTCCTTGCCTGACCTGTTTATTTTTCTGAGCACTGTTTCAGTCTCTTACACACATCAGCCCTCCAGACAGATTCATTTGTGCAGTAACTCCGTGCAGACCCGAGGAATTCCAGGATTTGGTGTGGGTGTATCACATGTAACATTCCATTGGGGGCTGGAACTCTCGATGGTCTTGAAGGTCCCTTCCAACCCAACCCACTCCATGACTCTATGGAAGAGCTTCACTGCCTATTGCCTCCGTGTTTTTCTAAAACCTTTGCCTGGTGATTTGACAGATTACTTCTCACCTCAAGAGGCTGTACTTGAAATATTGTGTCCCTTCAGGGAGTAATTATAAATAGCAAAGACTTGAATGAGCACCTTCTTAATCTTCCATCTTTGACTTAATATTTTCACTTCTTATCAACTCTCAGCCACTTGCTTTGAAATCTGACCAATGCCTTTATGTGATTAATACATCAAACAGGTAAATTAGAGCCGTTTTGACTCTGACTAGAAATCTAAATGGATTGGAAAAAAAATGAACAGACATCTCTGTTTTCCAACTGTTGTGCTCCAGGTATCACACGAGAAGATTTATGTATTCCTCCCCACTGTCATTCTTCTACCACAGACACGAATATTCAGTAATATGAATTTCCCCCAACTACGCCTTGACTGCCATTTTTCAAGACAGGAGCTTTCTCTTTTATTTCATGACAGTAAAAGTGCTGATGAAAACTACTGTAGTCTTAAGACCTTTCCCTTAGATAGTGTATGTGAAATGAGTTGACAGATCTCAGATTTTATCACCAGGAGCTTGGCTTACGTTCATTGCTGAGCTGGCCAACAAAACCAGACCAAATGCTAAGGTTTGAACCTGGTTTAAGAATTCCAATATCCTTGTGCTCTCCACCACCCTGACATCAAAACAATCCAGGCTCTGAGTTAGGTATCTGAAAGTTAATAGTTTTGTTTCTGGATCGAAGCACATTGGCAGAGCGGCGGGAAAGGCGTTTGTCATTCCACAGTACAGGCCGTGCAATTATGGACATTAATCCTGCGTGCACTTTTCAGAACAAAATTGAATTGTATGTTCTGTCCCCAAGAAGATGGCTTCCTCTTAGTTCCACAGCACATTGAAATTAAAGTCTGCTGAGAATATAAATGAGGGCTTGTTTCAACTTCACGACTTTCCTGCAGGCACTAGTGGACCAGATAGAAGAGGGACAGCAGTGCTCTCCTTTTTGAAAATAACAAATATAACAAAATGTATGGGTAAATTCCAATAAAAGCAAAGCAGCTGTGAGTCTTAGCCTAGTGTGGTTTGGTCCTGGTTGTTTCCCCACAAATCCAAGTCAAGTTTGTAGGTGACGACAATGAGCAATGAGCCCTCACAGGCAAACTGCACTTCAGCTTTTCCTTTGCTTACCATGTGTTTGGGTTTGGTCTCTGGATTTTCAGGCTGCTGCCCACACGTTGGACACAGCTGACTGTCTCCCAGCGTTCTGTGCTGTGTGTCAGAGCACACTGAGCCTCTTGCAGGAAAGCAGGTTTCCTATTCCGGTTAATCCACTCTTTCAGCCACATCCATTTGCATGTTCCTCCACGGCATGGCAGTCACTGCTTATCTTCTTAGGCACCTCCTTCACTAGTTTTTGCATTTGCTCACAGGACATGGCTCTTGGAGACACAAACTGTGCTGTGGGAATGCTTTGTGCCATAAGGTTCTGTGGAAGAAGGAAGCATGGCAGGATTTCCCTAATTTCCCAGTGGATAGTCCCAGTCATGTCATGGCTCTTCCTGCAGAGAAGAGTCTGTCTTGTGTGGTAGAGGAAGTCCATGTTTCACCACTCTGCAGTCTTATTTATGACTTTTTAAAGATGACAGGGTGTTGGGGTTTGGGTAGGGTTGTTTGGGTTTTAAGCTCACTCATTGCTGTCAGCATGTTCTCTCTGGGCTCTTGCTTGTTTGGGTGCTGCTCCTCCACTGCAATAGCCCATGGTTGTCATCCTTCAGGAGGTGTTTTACAGCCCCTGCTGCCTCTGGTTCTCCTGGAACTGTTCTGGACACTGGTTAGGGAAGTATGAGCAGTAGCGTTGCATGGAGGGAGCAATCAATATTATTTCATCTTGCGTTACGTTATTTGATCTAAGGTGGATCAATCAGACTGTTTATTGAAAAGATTGTGACAGATACTCAGTGCATCTGATGACAACTCTTATGTCATAGTTCAGATAAAGTAGATGGGAAGTAGTAAGATTGTTGATATTTAGGCTGTCAGACTGTCACTGCTGGTGTTGAGAATACAACTGAAATATTGGTTAAAACTCTTGAGAAAGGTGTCATGAAATTTGCCCAGGCCCAACAGTTAGGATCATATTTCATGTGAATGGACACTTACACCACAACAATGAACCTTAGAAAGCTACTAGGTAACTCTCTTATTCTGATACAGGTCAATAATTGTGATTCATAAACATCTCAGTGGGTTTCCTTTTCAAAAACATATGTGCTGGCTTGCAGAAAACAGCAGCAGCTCAAATCACAACATCTTTTTTCAAGGACTTGCATATCAACCAGCTTGAGGTTGGTTGTCCAGTTGTTTCCATGTAAATATTTTTTTCTAATAGCAGCTAAATATAATACTCTGTAAAGGTGCATAAAAAGTTTCAAGGGAAGGTTAAATCAAAAGTGTGTTCGTGCCACATAAAAAACTTTATTTCACTTTGTATTGAGCATCATAAACTCTAGTGTGTGATAGGAACACACGGATCCCATTCAGCACTGGCAGCAGCAGCTGCAATCTGTTGGTACAGGAGATGCTCAGGAGTGAGTTAGTACAGCACAGGGGTTGTAGTCGTCCTCCCCCATCTTGGTTTTACTACTTAAGGATATTTGCATGAGAATAAAATCTGGTTCTTTGGCACTCATCTGCTCCTGCTGTTTATTCTTCGCTTGAGGTTATTGTCTCAGTTTGTGACAACATAATTGGTTTCTGTGGAGAAGATTATGATATTGATGAGACTTATATATGACTTCAGGTGAGGTGCAATCAAAGCAACAGTTCAAAATAGAAGGTGCTGTCTGTTTTCATGCAGGTTTCACTACGGCTCATTCAGCAGCGTAATTAAGGATGTTATTTATTACTGAACTGTATCACACTAAGCTGAAGTATGGACACAGTTCTGCCACTGCAGGCAGGACTGGGGTCACTGCTGCTTATTTTGTGTTCTAAACTGTTGTAAACTCCACCAGCCTGGGCAACTGGATGCTGTTCACACAAGGGTTGCTCACTATTTGTTGTAATTTAGTGTTCTCTAGTGTAGACAAGCTGAAAGAATTGAGGTGGAAAATGTTCTCTTAATAGTTCCTTCTGTGTATTAAATATTCCTTTGAATGGTTAGCTGCTCTTGTACAGGATGAGGCTTTTTGAGAGCAATTATAATCAGAAAAAATTATTTTATTGTGTTGTTTCCCCCCTGCTGATTCCCAATTTGCTATTTTATATCATACCCTATCCCGTTTTTTTTAAACACCATCTCAGCAAAGTTTACCTAGCGTTTGGAAATCATTCCAAGATCTTGGCATGTGTGAGCCTTCCCTTCTAACTCAGGCTCCCTAATTAGAGCTCATTTGTCACTTGTGGTGCTGTTGCAAGGGCAGCGTGGCCACGCTCTCGGGCGGCAGGGCTGGCTGTGGGGTGAGGCTGGTGTGGGTTACACTGGGAAGGAACCTGCTGCAGCCCGGAGAGGCCAGTGCCAACATCAGCAGTGCTGGAACGTGTTGCAGATTGAGAGGAGTGGGATGATCTCTGTCATGATTTAATTTGCTGTGAATGACATTTTGCCGTGGTGTGACTGGTGGATTGTCCTTGGGGGATGTCACAAGTTATTTTTTTCTTCCGTCTGGATTACGGAGCCAAAAGGCCGGAGGGACAAACAAGTGTGAGCCAGGTTACACGGAGCCTCGCAGGGAACTGGGCTAGTGGAGACTTGGTGTGCCCACGGGCAGGTGTGGGACCAGGCATCTTCCTTCGGGATGCCACCTGTCCTCCTGCTGCTGCTGCTGCAGGCCGGGTGTCTTACGGCACCACAAACACGGCTGGAGCCACGTCCTTGCTCGTGGTTTAAAACTCTCCAGTGTAGGCCTGTCATGAGATGCATCCCCCCTTCCTCTGTCCTGCAGAAAACAGTGGATTCCAATATTACCTTGTGATTCTGAAAGCCAAGGCCTTAGGCACATGCCTTTCGTGCCTCAGCTTTCGTCTGCTCCTGCTCCCGGTTGTGTAGGAACACAATGGGGGAAGAGAGAAACCTGAGGAGACAGGCTGAGCACATCCCATCACCTTCTGGGGAGCCCCATCATGTGTTGTGAGTAAATGCTTTGCTCCTGGCATGGTGGATGAGCAGGATGGGGAGAGCACCATCACCTACCCATCATTTGAGTTTGACTTGGCAAGAGGGCAGGAATACAACAAGCAATGGATATTTAATGTACTGAAAATAAGGAAGGGGCATAATTACACAATTCATGTGGCTTTATCAGCAGTTGCCTGTAAATATGTGTTTAAAGTTTGACTGTGTTTTGTTACTTAAACTTGAGGGACCAGGCTCAGTTTGGATCCTGGTGTCACAAGGGCTGTGTTGCTGCTTGCTCCAGTGCCAGCTCCTGCCTGTTGCTGCCTCTCCTGAAGTACCCAAAGTGGTTGTGCCATGTGGTAATTCAGACCAGGGAACCGAGCTGAAACTAGTTTGGCAAAAATCCTGGTGCAAGGACCATTAGATGTGCTTCTTTATGGCTTCTTGGTTGCTCAGCACATGCAAATATTTAATCTCATGTTTAATTCTGTGTTGTGGGCGTAGGAGCCGGAGGCAAAATCCTAACAACTTGAGTGGAATCGGGATTTCCCCTGAAAGCAGGCCCATAAATCCAATGGGAAATTTAAATCTCCGGCACTCAAATACAGGCCTGTGACCCTCAGCTGCAGGCTCTGGAGGGCAAAGGCAGTGTCCATGTGGAGGTGCTGGCCCTGGGACCTTTGGAGCCAGAACAGGTCCCCATCTGACCGATGTGTAACATGTCACACTGCGGGGAGGGTATTTCATTGTGAAACCCCAGCAGCGGGTCACGATGACCAGAGCAGGGCTAGAAATGGTTCCTTGGGAACAAGTAAAAGAGGGGCTGCCTGCACCGGGAGCAGCGTGAGGCCAGATGCGAGCAGCTCCACAAGCCGGCTCGCCTCATACCCTATCTCATCCCAGCGCTGGTTCTCCGCTCGCAATCTCGAAGTTTGCTCGGCGCCCTCCTCCTCCCGAGGGACGGAGCTCGGCGCTGCCGGGAGGGGAGCGGGCAGGTAGCGCGGTGCAGGGTGTGCGTGTGTGTGTGTGTCTGTGTCTGTGTGTGTGTGTGCGCGTCTCCTTTGTCTGAGCAGCCCGAGCAGCGCCGAGCGCCCCGCGGGCGGCCGCGCATCCTCCCCGCCCAGCGCCGCTCGGCACACCCGAGCCTCGGCCCGCCCCCGCCGG
>VZTJ01000089.1:49901-88842 GCA_013397795.1 Orthonyx spaldingii
GCGCCGGGCGGGGCCGCGGAGCCTCCGCGGGGCCGGCCCGGGGCGCTCGGCCTAGCCCGCCGCGGGCGCCCCGGGCACCGCGAGTTCGGCACCTCGCAGGGCCCCGAACGCGCCGCCAGCGGGTGGTTGTTGCCTCTCGGGGGCTGCCCTGTCCGCGGCAGAATTGTTATTTTTTTTTCTGTTAAGATTCCTCAAATAGCTGAGAGGGCTGCGGGACTTGGGGGAGAGTCTGATGCTGAGCCTGGCTACCTTGTCTTGGTTTGATTTATAGCCAAAGCCTCCTTTCCATTCCTAGGGACGAGGGATGTAGAAGAAAGAGAAGGATGTGTGCCGAAATGAAAAGAGAACTTTTATTAATACTTGCAGGATTTATTCTCTGAAGGCTTTTTTTTTTTTTTTTTTTCCCTGTGGGGGAAGGAGAATAAACTTTTTGAATTTATGAAGTAATCTGTGAAAAATAATCCAGAACATATGTTCTAGATTGCGTCTTTTACTCTCTAAGAACTGCCTAGGCAATTAAAAATGCACCAGGAATAGTATTAAACATGTGTATGCTATTTAAACATAAACTTGATAGTTTTGTTCATAACTCGAGGTGTTTCGCTCTTTAAAATAGCCTAATATTTTGCTTTTAGAGACAAGTTTCTACGTAGGCCAGGTGTTGAGTCTATTCTCCAAAACCCATCTTGTTTTGAACAACTTTACCTTGTTTTCCTTCAGAATTGCACATAGAAAACAGGGCCAAAAAGGAGTTTGGGGTAGTGGTGTGCCTTGGGTGCTCCCCAGGCATGGCAGATCTGATGCAGAAACCTTGGGGGAGACAATCTGCTGCACTGGCCTGGTGTAGTGTCAGTCCAAGAACCTAAATTCAGGTTTGGATGAGTAACTTTATTAAGCCTTTACCTAATTCTGAGGATTGTGTGAATGTGCAGGCCTGTGCTGCTGCTCAGTTCACTGCTGTGCTCCCAAACATAGTAGTTAACATGTCCCAGTCTTCTTCTTTTCTTAAATTTTTTCTCATGCCAGGCCTTTTCCATTTATTTGTGTCTGTGTCTTGGTGCAATCACTGCACACTTTTTTAAAAGAGCTAATGGTTGGGAGAGCAGATTGGTCTCAGCTGTATTGTACCAGCTGTGAAATTGCTGCTTGGAGGTGCTGGTTCTTGCTGGATGAATCTGGAAAGTTGGTTGTGTTCTGGGATTCTTCAACTCTTCTAAAACCTGTGGCTTTCATAGCGTTTTTGTATCTTAGAAGTTTAAAACAAAAATTAATGCAAGAAAGGGGAAATCTTTCTTTTGGAGTTTCTTAAGAATCTTGGTCTGATCCTAAACTATAACCCAGTGACCGATGTACCAAAGACCTGTGGAATGTTTTCCTTTCTGTTCAGAACTGTTCCAGTGGTAAAACACCTCATGTAGCTCCAGCTGTATTTTCATACAGGCCTGCTTTAATGTCTGCTTACCCTATTTTTCTTCACAGGACGTGTCAAATCAATATTATGTCACTTTTTCTACTGCGACAGCCCTTGTATGTAACAGGTGAAAAGCTTCGCCTCTAAAGGTGTCCTTGAACAGCACAATTTCAGTGTTTGAGAAGCCGCAGGTTTTGTCACTTTCTATGCTGACTTTCATTCCCCTGTCCCTGGTCTGTGTCTAAACTAAGAAGGCAAAAAGACTGCGGGGTCTTGCAGCACAGAGCACACAGGATTTACTGCACTTGTGGTTGCCAGCAGCGCTGGGGGCTTGGAAGTGTGTGGGTGCCAGGGCTGTGTCCTGGGCCGTGGGGTGGGCAGCACCTGCCCCAGCTCACCAGGTTGCTGTGTTGCTCCTGGTGTGAAGAAATTCAATTTCTGACTGTGGCACTTCAGTGTGTGTAAACAGGGGAAACTGCCCCTGGCTGGGGCAGGGGGATTTGTCCTGAAGCAGCAGTAAAAAAAGCTGCGTTGTGCCCCAAGTCTGTGTAATTTACTGGTGTCTTTGTTTTCGAGAGCTCCTACTTTCGATGCAGCTTATCTCCTAATGCATGTTTTTGTCAATACATCTTATTCCACCCTCCAGGCCTAACTTTTGCCTCCTCACCACCAGAGGAAAATAAACAGGGGCACTGGCATTGGCACGGATGTGCCAGTTTATCACACCCTAAACAACATTGCTATGTTGGCAGAAAAGCTGCTGGAGTGTCATTAACACCCAGATGAACCTGCAACGTATAAACTTTTTTATTTTCTTTCTGTTTTTTTGTGGGAAATGAGTCTGATTCAGTGGTGGAGCTCTGTGTGGTCACTTGGAAGGGTCACTAGGAGCTGCTTTGGTTTCGGTAGAAGCGGATGAAGAACTTTGTAGGTATGAACTGGAGGAGATGGTGGCAGGGAACATCTGGAGAGGATTAATGCTGATTGGGGATGGCTGGGATTGAAAAAGTTCCAGTGCCCTCCCTTTCCCTGCGATGCTGCTTGTTTAATGAGGGACCTTGGACTTGCAGGACACCTCCACCCCAGCAGAGTGAATTCTGAAGGAAGGTGATGTAACTATGAACACTCACTGTGAGAGGAAAACAGCCCTCCTGGAGTTTGCATGTGCAGATTTTTGGGCAGATAGGCTTTAGTCAGACATGATCCGTGGTGTTGGCATGTGCTCTTCAGTTAGTACAACTTTTAAGGATGTTGTTGGCATCAGTGTGATTTTTTGCTTTCTTACTTGAGCTTCTTCCTTGGCCCCACTGCATTCCTGCAGTTACATCATCCTGTCCTTCCTTCTTCCTCTAAGTTCTTCCTTTGACAAGGGTTTCTGTTAATTGCTAAACAGACATCAGGGTTTAATACAGAAGAACTGTTGCCTTGGTTCTGATTATTCCCAGGCTGCTCAGGGAAGTGGTGGAATCACGGTCTGTGGAAGTGTTCAAAATCCCGTATTTTGGGATTAATGTAGGGTTACTTGGTCTGCACCACTGCTGGGAATTGTCAGTTCCACTGGGTTTCTAGCAGGAAGGCCAGAGTTCCCTGCCTAAGGAGGCTGGGACAGGGACGGGGCACTGGAGCAGGAGAGGACAGTGCTGCTCACTGCTCTTGTCCTCCAGAACGTGCACCCTGTTGGGATGGAAAAGTGCACCTCTGATGCAATGGGAAGAGACAAAGAAATACCTGACCAGAAGGCTTTGCTGTGCCACCCATGGGTGTCTCCAGTGCCCAGTGTTGCCCATGACCCAGCCCCTTTAGGATGGTGTTTTAGGTGACAGCAGTTACGAATTGTGGGTTACTGCATGTTGCTTTTGTAAAAAAATATTTTCCCCTAGTGTTTATTTATCAGATCTTATAAAGAAACAAGTGGTAATTAGATTTGTCTGTCCTAATTCTGTTAAAACAATTGCATTGGGATGCAGTGCCCCATAAAGCTCTAAGCTCAGGACTGGCACCCAGCAAGTGCTGGGTCCTCATCTTTGGGGACTGGTCAAACTGCGGTAAATGACAATAATCAGAATTTGTTCATGTGTTACAGAAGGAAATCATCCCTGTCTTGCAAATGCAAGGGATATAGTTGTGTGGCACAGCACCTTGAAGCAGTCAATGAACATTGCACACATAAAAGATCTTGTCTAGGAGGGATTTATACACTGGATACTACATGAGCTGTTCAGATTGCACTTTGTTGAAGTGAAGTGCTTCAGGGTCTCACTGAGCTGCCCACTTGAGAAGCCCTGCAGAACAGCCCCACACGTCTCTGGGTTTTTCTTGGAGATGTTGAGTCTGAAATAATGGTGTGGTGCTGCTGGCAACAGTTTAAGCAGGTCACTGAAGCTGATTGCTGGAGTAAGAGCCATGCCCAGGTAAAGGCCACTTGCAGAAGAGCTTGTTTTAGGCTGCAGGCTTAGTCAGCCTTGCTTTGAGAACTGGAACCTCCTTCCTTCTGGACTTGGTCACAGGGTCAGCTGATCTTCCTCTGCAGGGCGGAGGAGTTTGTGTGTGAAGTTGCCTGGTGACATCTCCAGCAGATCCCAGTTGGTGTTGGGACAGCAGCTGGGGAACATCAGCACCTATTTAATGATGCATTTAATAGCTGATAGCTCTTGAAGTGTTTTCTCCAGAGCTTGATGTTCATGGTATTTTTTGTTTGCCCGAGGTCTTTTGAGCTATTCTTTGTAACTGTGAAGGTTAGAAATTTGTTGCTGGAAACATCAGGGTTATGTTTCTGTTGCAGTAATGATTGTGCTCAGGGCGCAGGCCCTTCCTTAGTGCCTCTGGTCCTGCTGACCCTGCTTGGTGGTTTTTCAGTGACAGCTGAGCAGGGCTGGGGCGTGTGAAAGTGTGCTGAGGTACCTGTAAGGAGGCAGTGGAAACTTCCAAGCAGCCAAATGTTTGTCCATAACCAGGATAAACTCATCTTCTGAGCAGAGGCTTTCAGGGAGCTCATTTTGTAGGGTTGGTTTAGAATTGTGAGCGTTGTACCTGGGCTTATTCCCAGATCTGCACAGCCCTGTTGAGAGACCCTTAATTGCTGGTGATCACCCCACCTAGTCCCCTAATTGCTGTCCAACAGGAGCCTGTTGAATTTGGTGGGGTTCGTAAGAGGCCGACACTTCAGAAAATCACTTTGCAAGTTTGTCCCGTTTCCTGTTAGAGGAGGGGGCATATTTAAGCACTGTGGTGTGGGAGGGTGAGCCCAGCTTCATGACTTTTAAATGGTTTTGTGCTGCATAGGATATTACATGTGATGGCCTAAGTTTACCCACAGTGCCCAGGTGCTGTGTCTGCTTCGGGAACAGGAGCAAGTTACCTTTGTGTGTCATAGCAGTAATTTGGAGAGCACCAAAAAAAATCCCACAAAGGGAAAAAACCCAGCAGAATATCCTGTCCACATGTCTAGAAGGCAGTGCAAGTCCACCAGCTTCCTAGGTTTCAATGTAATAGAGATAGGGACTTAAGATATTAATCCTAATATGTTTCAGCAGCTGCTTGCACAGCCTTTGCTGAGAGCTTGGCAGAGTGGCTGTCACCACTTCAGCATCCCCCTGCCTCTCTTTTGAAGAATTGCTGTGGCCATAGGAGTTATGAGCACAGTTTTTGTGGAGATGTTGGAGAATGGATCGGGTGGCTGGTGATGGTATTTCAGGCAGGCTCTGTCCCAGTTCCCTGGCTTCTGTTGTAAGGTTTAAGAGGAAAAAAGTCTTCAAGTTTGGTACAATCTTTGTTTCCCCGGTGGTTCTCAGAGATGGCTGCGGGGGGCTACAGAGTCAGCAGGCCCAGGCTGTGCTTGAGGGTTGCATCTCCTTGGGAAGGGAGATGGTGGGATCCCCTACACAGGAGTGAGATTGTGTTGGCCTAGAACCTCGAGGAGGGCTTGGTGTGACACCCAGTCCTGAGCCTGAGGCCGGGGAGTCCTGAGCTTGTTTACTGGCTGCTGTGGTAAAGCCAGGATAAGGAGTGCTGCCATCCCCTACCACGTGCTCGTTATTTGCAAGACAAATCCATGGAGTTGTGCTGGGAGGGTGGCAAGTTGCAGTACAGAGATGGGGACAGGAGCTGTGAAGGAGATTTTACTCAGTCTCAGTACCAGGGCTGGTACATTGTAAAACTGCAGTTTGAGCTGGAAATCCTGCAGCATCTCCTCACTAACATCGACCTGGAATTTATCTGGCTGTCTGCCATGTGCTAAATAAACCCCAAGCCATGTTGGAGGCTCCTTCTACCCCCTTGAATCCCAGCCCCTTTCTGGGAGGAACCCACAGGCCAGATTTTCTTCTGTGGAGGTTTTTAAGCGACCACTTTTGGAGCCCCTTGAAACTAGATACGAGTGGGAATTCCTGCAAGGCCTCTCTAGCCTTGCTGGCTGCGACATCCTGGAGTGAAAACGCGGCTTGGATTGAGGATTGGTTGGTTGGTAAATTAGTACAAACCCAGCTAGTACAATTTGCTAACGAGCAGTGAAGGGGTTTGGGTAGGCAAGAAATGTTCCATACAGTGAGATGGAGGTCTGCACCTCTGCTGCGTGCTCGAGGTGTCTGGAAGGAAATCTGAGTTGTGTGGTGTGGTCTGACTTCAGGCATGTTCTTGTGCTTTCACTTTCCTGCTTTTGTGAGTTTTTTAGGATTCTCAAATTTTGTGTTCAAGTGATGCCTTTTTATCACTTGCGTCTTTGCAGTGTCCTGGCACTTAAACTGTTGTCCTCAGAATTAGGACTTGGCTCGTATTACTGTGGCAGAAGCAGGAGTTGTCTTTCAGCTGGAAAAGTACAGAGTTTGATTTTTCCTTGAAAGCATTTAAAAACAGCATTCTGATGGTGTCATAGCTGTCGTTTGCCTCGAACTTAATCATGTTGCATCCCAGTAGGGAGGAGTCAGGTGCTCACACAGAATCTTCCATGTGCTGTTGTCTAAGGGGAGCTGCCAAGGTTGTTGTGCATGTTTTGGTTTAACTTGTTCCCGCTGATATCCAGCCTTTGGTTCGTGTCTCGCCTCCCTTCCTAGCTGAAGGAGACTTTAATAGAATGGAGGAGTGATTCATGCTGAGGAAGAAAATTATCTCTTATCTAGGTTGCCTTTAAGCCAGTCCTGCCAGAGCCGACTTTATCCTTGAGAGGCTGGAAAGTTGGTCTAGAAGGTAAATATTTATTCTTTAGGGTGTCTGACATTGATCTGAAATCCAGGCGGCTGCTGCGGTTGCCGATGGGAAGGAAGCTGTGCTCGTCTGTGTTCACACAGCATGGTGAGATCCATCCTGCACACGGAACAAAATCTGTTCTAGAGGAGTGGAATTGAAAACTTGCAGAAATCTGCACAACCTCATGGACTAAGCAGTGTTTTCTCCCACCGCAGTAATGATAGTCAGTCTTAGGAGAGAAAGCTTAAGGGGTCTAGCTCCTGACTTCTTCGTTCTCCCAGCACTGAGATTCCTGGGATGGAGGCTATTGAAATACCAGCACTTCTCTGCAGCTTAGAGAAAGTCACTGGAGCTTTGCTAAGTCAGCTGGGAGGAAGATCAAATACTCTGCAGTGTGGCTTCTCTTCAGGGTTGTACAGCGGGACACTCAGGGAAGCTTTTGTACAACCAAGTGGAATGTTTCCATATCTTTTCCTTTAAAAACTCTGGTGGAATTTCTGCATGGCTGCCTACAGCCAAGCTGCCCCTGCCTTGGTGATTGCCCAGAATTCAACAGGAACAGAAAGTGAAACTGGGTGATCTGTTGGTCATATGCTGAGATGTGCAGAAAATGGAAGAGTTGTATAAATGCTAAACCAGGTGAACTTTGCAGTCCTGTTATTACCATCTTTATGGAGAAAGCTGTCAGGGGTCAGTATGAGCCAAGCCAATTCTTGCATAATTAGCCCCATACAATTACATGGTATTTAGTGATGTTTGGCTTGAACTGTAAGTTCTTGTGTATAACAGGGAGTTTCTGATGAGAACATGAAATCTGGATGTCCAGAGTGAATATGTTGCAGTTAACCTAATCATTTCAAATCTTTTTATGCTCCTTTAGTTTCTGTCTTAAAGGTCATTGAAATCTAGACCTGGGATGCCCTTTTTAGCCTTTGCACATCATCAGTCGGTGTTCTATTTTTGAACACTTGCTGGTGTTGGATGGGAGGGGATCTACACTGGAAGGGTTTTGTAGCATTTATGCTTTATTTCCTACTTTATTGCTTGGCAGTAGTTCATTCTCTCCTGGTTTTTTAGGGATATTACTGGGGACTTGAGCTGTTTCTGAGTGTTTCTCTGCTGTACGTAACCACCAAACTACTTTTGCTATTCCTTGGATTCAGCAGAAGTCCTTCTGACTTAACCTGAGCACAAACCTAAGAGGTCTCTAACCCAGAGCTCAGCACTGGCGCAAATCATCTCTTGACCTAAGCCAAGCACCTCACTTGGCACTTGGTCCTGCATTGTGCTGTGCCTAAACGGCCTCTCCTGCCCTCCTATTGAAATGGGCTTGCTCTGGATTTGGGATCTCTCATGTATGGCTGGCTTCTGCGTCTTTTTACAACACGTCCTTTCTCGGAAACGTGGTGGAACTCCTCTGTGTCTAAGCATGATCATGTATATCCACTGAGTGTTACCTGTGTGTGCATCGTTCCGCTAACACTGGTCTGTTTTCCGTACAGCCCAGCAGGGAGGCGGGATGTGCAGCTGACCCTGTGTGTGAGTGTGTGTCTCTTTCAGAACGGGGCAGTCGGAAGGCCCAAGGGAAGCTGGGCACTGACCCTGTGTGTGTGTGTCTCTTTCAGAACAGGGCAGTCGGAAGGCCCAAGGGGAAGCTGGGCGCTGCCTCTGCGGTGAAGCTCGCGGCCAACCGGAGCACGGCGGGCGCGCGGCGGCGCAGGACGCGATGCCGCAAGTGCGAGGCGTGTCTGCGGACAGAGTGCGGCGAGTGCCACTTCTGCAAGGACATGAAGAAGTTCGGGGGGCCCGGCAGGATGAAGCAGTCCTGCATCATGAGGCAGTGCATCGCTGTAAGTGTGCCTGGGCCTGCAGCTCGGCTGCAGAGTCCTTTCCCCTCGCCGTGTCCGGGTGTGGGACTGGCAGCTCTGCTCTGAGTAGTCTCCAAAGTGTATCAGACTTTGTGTGTGTAATCCCTGCCCTCTCAGCCCAGATCCCTTCTCTCCCAGTGCTTCTCATCCTCCCCAAATCTTAAACCAGAATGCCACTAAAACCTTAACAGCGCAGCTTTCCTTCTCAGCAGTATAGAAGTGGAGATTGTCAGTACATCAAAAATCAGCACTCAAATCAACTCCGGGATTTGGGGGGAAAGGGGAAGAGTGGGAGGTTCTGATTTAAAGGGCGAAGAGGTGTGTTTGGTTTGGATGTTGGAATTTCCTGAGAAAAGCTGCCCCGCAATCATCTTTGCCATCTTACCCACATAGATTAAAATGTGAGAAATCCTTGACTGGCAGCCTCCAAGATTTTGGTGTTGGTGACCCCAGCCCCAGGCTCCCTGAGATCTGAATTCCAATTTGTTTGCTGTTACTTAGGCATAGAGCAGAGGGGCTGATCTGGATGAGGCAGAGAGCCATCAATCCAGGGTCTTGTCTTCCTCAGGGACTGGAAATGGCTGTCAGGGAAGGAGCATCAGAACAGGGCAAGCAGGCAGTCAGTTTCCTGGGCTCCTGTGATACGTTACTTGGGAGCTTCTCCAGTCACAAGTGATAGCTTTCTATTTAACAAATATTGACAGATTAATCTTCCATTAAGTTGTTCAAGCAGCTTTTGAATCCATTGCTGCCATGCTGACTTGTGGAGCTTCTTCTCAGGTCTCATGTCTGCAGTGACTCTGTTCAAGGCTGAAAAACAGCTTTAGCTTTTATCTTATTTCTTTAGAAGGTCTTGTTTATGCTCTTGTTATGGGTTTGGTTTTCTTTTGTTGTTGTTTTTTTAAGGAAAGGAATGTTGCTTATTCATGACTGAAATATCACCCTGTCTATACTGATTTCTCTCATTACAGTTCCCTTCACTTAGTATTTGGGGGTTTTCCTTTAATCCTTAGGAGACGAGCGAAATGGAGGCATTAAATGACTTCACCTGACACTGATAAAAAAACTGATAAGCACTTAAGGTTTCCAGTATTTGCTCCTGGTAGCTCACTCCATGTCCTGTTCCAGGCTCTGCACTGTTCCTGACATAGGGGATTGGGTTCAGCGCTGCTGGATCTCTCAGTAAAGTACACGCAATATCCACCTTTCTGCAGAGTGCTTTTGCAGCTCAAGTGTCTTTTCTTTGAACACTTGATTTCCTGGAGTGTGGCATGAATTGAACAGCATGGATGAAGAATTTATTATTCTCCAGGGGCAAGAAATAGTGAAATCATGCTGCCTTTTTAGTGGAAGGATTAAATTAGGGCCGCAGTGTGCTTTCTCATCCTCACTGATGAAGGAAACTTTCATACTAAGCTGTTTCACTCTTGATAACACAGGCTGAGCCTTTTGGAGATCATCTGGGTTCTCTCCTAGCTGAGTGTAGTCATCCTCTCTTCCAATGAAGATTTATTTTTCTTCTCGGTGCCTATAGAGTTTTACTTCCAGTCAGGACAGAGGTAGCCAGGGGACTCTGATTGCTTGTCCCACCCTCATGTACACTGACAATGACTTCTCTGCACTTTTAGGTTGGTGCAAATATCAGGGGGTTATTACAAACTCTTAGAGCAGCAAAGCCCCAGAAAATTAAGGAGTTGAAGTGTTGTAACTTTCAAGGTGCTTTACATTTGTATAAGCAATCCTGTTGGCTTTGCTCTCGTTCTCTGACAATTCAGTAGTAATATATTGTGGTACCTATCCTGCAGCTTCCAGCCAAAAACGCCCCTGCAAGATGCCGAAGCTGTATGGAAGTAATGATCCCTGCAGTTCTGGGATTGTGCTCGCCCTGGTTAATAACACTGACAATATTAACTAGACACAGACTTTCATTAGGCTCAGAAGCCTTCAGAGAGCTGATTGTACTGCTGGTCAGAGCACAGGAACCTCCTCTGCATCACCGGTTCCATCAGCAAGGGAAGCAGGAGTGCGTGGGACACTGCTGCATGGAATAGCTCTGAGGGGAGCGTGGGGCTGGGAGGACACTTTGTGACAGCACAGCTGCTGGTCCAGCCCGTCAGTGGGACAGAGCCAGTTGTGGCACAGAGGAAATTGCCTGGACACCCTCGCTCCCAGCAAGAAAAACTGTACTGCTGTTTGCAAATTGCTCTGTGCTCTGATGGCTCACTGCAGCTGGGCTTCCCCCTGCCTGAAGCTTGCTGAAGGATGCACTGTTGCTGCCAGAATTCAGGTTTGTGTGCAGGAATCCACCTAGGGATTATTTACTCCATCCACAAGAGATCCTTGCTGGGAAAAGCCACATCTCTGCCTCTGGCTGTGTAATAGTTAAGGACTTGCAGCCTAATCGATTGCACTTCCCTTTGTGGCCAGCTTAGGATCTTCCTTTTCTTTTTTGTAATGAGATTTATACCTTATTGCTGCAGACCAGATTTCTGTTAATCATTAGCAAAAAGATGACTTTTTAATTAAGAGTGGCATTCAGTGCTTTGACATGGGTGACAGGTATGTGAGATGCTGCAGTTCCCTTTCTGCCTCAGTGAAACACAGAAAAAAATCTGAGTGATCTCACTTGTGACACTGGCAGGAGAGAATCCTCTTTCTACTGAGCAGAGCTTTTTGCAGTGCTCAGGTTGGGAGCAGGGCCCTGGATAATGGACTGCCAGCCAGGAAAAGGTCTGTTCTTGGTTCTGTTGTGGGCTTGCTGTGAGACCTGGATCAGGTCCATAACATCTGTCTGCCCTGCCTGTAAAATAGGGGAGCTGCCAAATTGCTGCTCGGATTGTGAAGCCTAATGGATGTGAATAGGGATGTTCTAGGTTGCTGCTGCTTTCCCCTCCCATTGTACACTGGCGAAGTGACTTGCATGCCAATACCTGTGTCAGCTCACAGATTCAAGGAACCCACCAAAAATGCATTTTCATCCATCCCAGGAACGCTCCCTGAATCCGTACTGGTACAGGGAGGGCACTTGGGTGAAGTGTGTCCTGTGGAGCTTGTTCTGGTACCCAGCCCAAATTTGTCACCAGGGTTTTTTTGCCCTCATGTCAGTTTGCACAATTAATCCCTATTTATCTCCTCTTTGAAATGAGGGTGCTGTAAATGCACATTGAGTTCTTGTGTTTCCCTGTCTGCCATGTCTTGATCAGTTCTTTCTGATACGCAAACAGCCGGTGCTGCCTCATACTGCTGTGTGTCTGGTGTGTGGAGAAGCTGGGAAGGAGGACACTGTGGAAGAGGAGGAGAGCAAGTTTAATCTCATGCTAATGGAATGCTCCATTTGTAATGAAATCATACACCCAGGATGCCTTAAGGTGAGTACAAGGATGTGATACATGGTGGAAACCAAAGCTGAATTAGTTATCACCTTAATGTAAAAGCAGTGCACAGAAATTGGGAAGCTTTCAGGTTTTCATCTTTGGACAGATGAGTGAGTGAGCAGAGAGCTGGTGTGAGGAGCAGGGTGAGATCTGTGGCACGCACAGCCCTGAGCAGCAGGCAGGATGTAACAGCATTCCCTGGAAGCAGAGACCCTGGCTTTGGACATCCCCTGAGTGTGTGTGCGTGCAAAGATCTTCTGGGTTTGTTTCCTTCTTTTTGCCCCTTGTTTATGGAAGTGAGGTGTTTCAGGTGGGATGGGGAAGGCAGAGCAGTCTGCCTGTACTTCAGGATGAGATATTCCCAAGTCCGTGTCAGCGGCTTCCTCCTGAGTCCCACAGAGTACAGATGAGGAGTTGGCTGCTTGGGTGGGTCCAGGCACAGATGTGCCTTGGGGTGGCAGCTGGCTCTGAAGATGATAGGAGCAAATGTTGGAGCAGGAGGAGTGCAGCTCTGGAGAGCAGCCTGAGCGAGTGTCAGGCTGCAGGAGTGCTCACCCTTGGCTGACTTGAGCCCTGTGAGCAGCTGTATTCTGTGCTGGTAACAAAAGTGTCATTTTGGGCATATCTTTGTGCATTAGCATTTAGAAGCCTCCTTTCTCCAGAGCTGGTTTCTTTCAGCTGATCAGCCATTTCCTGTTGCTGATTTGTTTATGGTTAAAGTGATTTGCCAAAGCAAATGTGTTCTGACACACCGTGCCCCAGAAAGCAGCGTTTGGGCCCTTCTGGCATGTCTGGGAGGAGAGGGATGTGTGTTCCTTATGCAGGCCCGGGGTGAAGCTCTCCTGGCCTTCCCTTTCTCCTCAGCTGTGCGTGGTGCTGCACCAAGCTCTGTGCTGTCATTTATTAGAGCAGAACGTGGGGAGCTGGCAAACCAGAGCTGTGCCTGCTCCCTGATTCATGGAGCTGGTGCTCAGTTCCTGCCACAGATGGGCTCTGAAAGGGAGCTTTGCTTGTTTGGCTCTGCTTAAAACAAAACTTTGGGGGCTGGTGAAGCAGAGGAAGGAGCTGCTCGTTTTAAGAGGTACCTTAATTATGGCTGCTTTGCTATTCCAACCCTTCCTGGAAGTACCCTGTGATCCCCTGTCTCTGCCTTTGCAGTGTCAGTGGCACCTCAGGGCTGAGTTCAGAGGACAGTTGTTGTCTAGTGGCAGCTCAGGTATGGTTTCCTCTCCCCATACTGCATTTGGGACTAATTGTACAGGATGTGGGTCAGATCTGTGAAGTCAGGCAAGTGCTGCTTGTTCTCTTACACGTGCGTGGTGTTCTCAGTGCTCCTTTGGTGACCAGGAACGGTGTTGCTTTGGGTGTTCCCGACAATTAAGCACTGGGAGATGTACTGTGTGCCTTGTGTGTCTTGTATTTGGATTTCTCAGTGCTTCTGCTGAGCTAAGGTGGTGGGTAACTGGTGCTGTTTATTTCCTGAGGCAAAGAGCACTGGTAGGATTTCAGAATCATCTTGGAAGGCGAGATGAGACGCTCAGGGCAACAGCAAAAGCAAAATGGAGCCTCTTCCTTGGATCCTTCCTGGTTCTTTATTCCCAGGTTCCATGATTTCCTGCACGACAGAAGTCTCTTGCCATGTTTACATGTTGCTGGAGCCCTTGAGCCCCGAGGATGGAGCCCATAAATAGCCTTTGATGCAGCCCCAGCCCCAGGGCAGCTGCTTCCGCTGCCCACGAGGGAAAGTCCCTTCCTATCCCACTTGGGAAACAGCACCATGTGAACTGCTGATCATCTCCATCTAAATGCCTGGCAAGTGTTCTTCTGGGGAAAACTGGAATAAACTGGATCAGTGAAGGGCAGATGTCCTTTCCTGGCTTATTCCCATTTGGAGTGAATTCCCCTCCAAGATGCATCTCCCAGAGCTTGTGGAGTCATTTGGCACATGCAGAGGGTAATTTGTTCTCCAGGGCAGGTTGGTGGTGGTTTGAAGTCTGTCCTCTTCCAGCTCCCTGATTAGGCTGTACATATTTCTGTGGGATTTTCTCCATGAAACAGCAGTGTCAGAGGACCTCTCTGAGGAGGTAAATTAAGGGTGGCTCAGGTGTGTCTGTGCCCTGACACCCTGAGCCTTGAGGGGCTTCTCTGGGGGCCCCTTGCCAGGGGAGCCCCAGGTGCCAGAGCACCTGCAGTGCTGGGGACAGCCAGGATGTTCCCTGTGCTCAGAAGTGTCACGGGAGCTTCCTGACATCCTTCTTTCCTTGAAAATACCACACCAACACAAATGCTTGTTTTGCTGAACGGGTTTCTTATGAAAATGATCTTGATGAGAGTTTCGCAAGCACCAGCGCTGCTTCCAGAGGGAGCTCATGAGATTTTTGGGATGAACGCTGCCTTTCACTGTTACAGAGTGTTTGATTTGAACCAAGAGTGGTGAATTTTTCTTGCTTCATCTCAAATTGCTGGTATTGCTGGCTAGCATGTGTGAGTGCAGCATCTGATGCTGTTTCCTTAGGGAGAAGGGGTTCCTTTCTCCACTAGGAGCCTGTTCTTTTCCATCTCAGCTGAATGTAGTGATAATGGTGGAAGTGAATATTTAGGTGCCTTGTCAGAGCAGCAGGAATACAAAGGCCTTTTCCAGCACAGCTTCAGCCCAGGTGTGTCTCACTGCCTGTTTCAGTCTGGGCACTGCCAGAATTCCTGCCTCTCCCTCGGGGATGCCGGATCAGCATCCTGGGGTCTCCATATCCCTACCAGGCTGGGTCCCCAGCAGCGAGGCGTCGTGCTCAGACCTGAATTGCTGACCCCGAGCTGCAGGGAGGTTTCTGTGACGCCTCACGCTGTGCCTCAGACACCCACCTGCTGTTTGCAGCAAACACTCGGAACTGGCTCCCACCCAGCCTGAAAGGCTTGGGACAGATTCAGTGGCAGGTTTGTGTGTGTCTAATTAGTTTGCTTACAGTTCCTCACATCTGTTCAGTTCCTTAAACTTCACAGAAGGGACAGAGCTGTAATGCTTTCCCTTCAGCAGCACTTGTTCTATATTCAGTGCGGGAAATAACTTGTTCCCAACTTGGGCTTGGGCCAGGAATTGTTCCCCTGAGGCAGAGATGTATACAACAACTCCTGGAGTATCTTACACCTACCATGGGAAAGAAGGTTCAAAGGCACACAGTTGTGATAAAACCAGTATTTAAATTCTGCCCACTTCATTTACTCATTTATTAACTCCAGGAGACTTGCTGAGAGACTGACATGTCATCACTCTCACTGGATGGTGAAACTAGAATGGCTGCTGTCTGGCTCAGGGACTTGAGGAAGCAGTTCCTAAATCCAAGGGCTTGCTGCTGCACAGCCAGTGCCTTTTCCCTGAGCTGGGAGGAGAGGAGGAAATGTTTCAGAAACATTAAAAATCTGCAGATCCCTGCCCATGCTTGTTCCTGTATCCTGCAGCCACAGTGCTGCTGCCGGTGCCCAGCTGTTAGTCTGGACAGCAGCATGTTTTTGTTGTCTCCAATAGTAATAAATTAATATTTTTCTTTTTTTTCACCCCAAGTTTTTTATTTCTGAATATGTAACGAAACCCTTAAGTGGGAGTGTGCCATCAGTGAGTGTGTGTTTGTGTGAAGGGTCTATCTTAGCTCTGCTTTTCATTGACAGAAATGTCTCTTCTGAAATACTTGTCTGCTGTTTGGAAAGCAGTCCAGGCTCCTGTGTGGAAATCCAGAAACGAGGAGCATTCCAGCTGTGTAGGGCAGAATTGTGTTTTTGTTGGAGTGTGACAACACTGAGCATGAGTTTCTTTCAGACAGCAAAATGTCAGTGTTGGAGGTAGTGAAGTCGTCAGCCTTTCTCTCTCTTTCACTGGCTGGGGATCTGGGGCTGTGAGAAACCCTGGGAATGCCTCTGTGTGTCCAGTCCTGCGAGCAGACCGTGCCTGTTGGAGCTGCCTTGGCAGCCTCCATCCCCTGGCACATGGGCAGGAGGGCTGCGGGCCTGGGACTGCGAGTCCTGATCCTGAAAGAAAAGTATTTTAAGGAACACTTGATTACAGTGCAGGGTGCTGTGCTGCTAAAAATGCCCACGGGATTAATGTCTGTGAGAACGTGGATGGGAGAAGCTCTGCCTGTGGCAGGATCAGGCTGTGCCTCTCCGGGGGACACGGGACTGGGCTTTGCAAGCCCGAGGTGTGGGAGGACGTTTGGGGATGGTGCAGCCCTGGGCCTGGGGGTTGTTTGGGCTCTCAGGGTGTTTTCTGTTGTTGTTCTAAGAGCAGAGTGTGTGAATTGGGATTGTCACTGACTTTCATGGAAAGCCCAGAGCTGAGCCCTTTGTCAGATGTGTTTGGCCAGGGTTCCTTCCTCTGGCGTGGTCGAGGGTGGCTGTGCAGCACCCAGGGCGTGCTCAGCCCTGGCAGCACGGTGCCTCTGCTCCCCTGGGAGGGCTGCAGCCCATCCCAGAAAACACAGAGCTGTACAGGATGCCTTGGGATGATCAGCACAGTTGTGAATTGTTGTGTCTCTTCCACAGGTGAAGGAATCGGATGGTGTGGTTAACGATGAGCTGCCGAACTGCTGGGAGTGTCCAAAGTGCAACCATGCAGGGAAAACTGGAAAAGTGAGTTTAATGGGAATAAGTGGAATGAGATACAAAATCTTAAGCATTCCCTCTGGCCTGTAGATAGATGTCAGCCCAATACCAGCTTTTGGTTTTATGCTTAATTCAGGTTTTCTTCGTAATTACCCATGCTGGGGGGTTGGAATGAGGCGATCTTTAGGGTCCTTTCCGACTCAAACCATTCCAGGGTTATATGGTTCATTCCATGACGATCCTGTGAGTTGAAGGAGACAAGCTGGCAGCTTTCTGTTGTTCAAAATCTTTGTGTTCTTGTACCAACACTTCACCTAGCACCTGGGGAATATTTAGGTTAGTTCTGTGCACTGCTGCATGTTAATTTCAACAATGGAAATTCCTTAAACCAAAAATTCACAAGCAATTATGCAAAACCTGGAGTGTCTGTCAGAGTTGGTGAAACATTATTTCTTTGCAAACTGAGACAGACACTTGCTAGTGTGTAGTTAGAAAAATAACTTCAGGAAAATGAAAACTTTTAACTCCTTGCTAATCATTTTGTGTGTTGAAAAGTGATCAACCCACCAGCGTTCGAGTGCTGGTGGCAACGTCAAGAGCTGGGAGCTGCATAAGGTATAAAGTTGGTTTGTGTTTTGTGTCTCTCTGGCGTACAAGCAAAAGCGCGGACCGGGATTTAAATACGCATCAAATCTCCCGGGCTCGTTGCTGAAGGAGCAGAAAATTAACAGAGACAACAAGGAAGTGCCAGATGCTGCCAAACGGAAAGGGGACTGCGAGGAGACTCCCAGGCGGAAGTCGGAGGAACATTCCAAAAAGGCTCCGGTTGACTCCATCCTGAGGAGAAAGTCTGACGAGGTGCATCTGTGGAGGAAACGGAAATTCGAGAAGTCCCAGGAACCCACGATGAGAAAGCGGGTGAGGCACGACCCCCTTCTCGTGGCTCTGCACAGGGCCTGGGCTGGCTGGGGCTGCTGGCTCTGCTCTTCTTATGGCTTAGAGCTCATCCCCAAATCCCAGATTGTTCCCAGAGGAACTGAGATGTTTCACATTTCTGGTGGCAGCTGCTGGTCTGACAGGACAGTGGCTTGGACAGTGACACTCAGGTTGATGTTCAGAGGCTGAAAACACTGGGCTGTGGCTGTTGTTTTATTCAGGATACCGGAAAACCCACTTTAACTGAAAAGTCTGTACAAGGTGCTCAGAGTAGGAACAAGGTGGAAATGAATTTTTCATGGAAACCTTCTCGTGTCTCTCCACGTGGTGGCGCCTGGCAGCTGTTCCGGGGCTGGTTTGGGGCTGTGCCACCCTGGGAACCCCTGGGAGCCATGGAAAGGACACCTTGGGTGCCTGCAGAGAGCAGGAGCTGCTCCCAGCCCTTGTGTGGACAGCTTGGCCCTGAAACGTGACTGACAGTCAGGGCTCTCAGGCCAGGCAGGGGCACTCTGAATTGTCACGTGGATTCCAAAATGTGATACTTGGGGTATGCAAAAATGCTGGTTTGCAGAGGCAGAAATGGGGGCTCCAGTTTGCTGTGTCTCATGACCAGGTTGCTGATGGCTGCAAAGTCAGAGTCAGTGGCTGCATTGGTGTTGCACGTGCAGCTCCCAGGGGTGGGAGTCAGTCAGTCCTGCAAGGCCGGGCAGCGGGAATGCTGCAGGATGGCAAATGTAGGGATTTGGGCTGCTTTGGTGGAGAGAGAGCAAAATTCACAGTACCAGTTCGTGCTTACCTATTCCCATCCCTTTGGACTCCCCCAGTGAGGAAGGCACTGTGGGTCACCACGCTGTCACACAACACAGCAAGTGTGTTTGGGTTTTTTACTTTTCTTTCTTCCAACAGCTAAAACTTGGAGAAGAAAACAAACTTTATCCCATTTACATCTTGAAATTACAGAGTCTCTCTCTCTCATGGAAACCTTTAACTCCAGGATAGTTCAGCTGCATTGTCTGGTTTTATATTTTCTCTTCTGGTGTCCCATATTAAAATACAGCAGCCAGCTGTGTTTTGATGACCCAGGGAGTAAAAATCTGCTGTGTACAGATGTTCGGCTCTTCCTGTGTGGTTGAATATTGCCCCTGCCACAGAGTCCCTCAGCAGGCTGTGCCACAGCACATCCTGGAGTCCCTGCTCCCCCCAGGGAGCCAGGGGTGTCCTGGCACTCTGCTCCCCTCTCACAGCCTGGCAGGATCACAGAATTCCAGTGCCTTGGACGTGGAGCGCCCGTCAGTGCCCTGTGTGAGGGGTGCTGGAAGCTGCACTGGGCTGGTGGTGTAATGTTTTTATTCTAACCTGTCATTAACTTACTGTGACCTCTCCCTTTATAATATGTTAATTTAAAGGCAGGGTGATCAGCTTTCTCCGCCGTGCGCTGCAGGCTGAAACTTGGGAACTCAGCCACTGCCTTGATCCAATTAGTTTATTGGGAAAGCAAAAGCACGGGCCCTCTGACACAACAAGTGTGCTCACAGCAGCTCCCTCTCCTTGCCAGCCCAGATCTCCTTATTAGAGCTATTTCATTTTAACAGCTGGTGGCCTCTTTCTTGCTTGTGGTGATGAGATTAGGCTTGAAGCCTTCCTGGGCCTAGGTTTGTGTCTCTCACAGCCTGGTGAGTCGGAGGGAGGTGGATGAGTGGGAGCGAGTGCAGAGCAGTTTGTTGGGAGCAGGGAGCGGGGCAGGAGGAAGGTGCTGGTTGAGCCCTGTGAGGGCTCAGCAGCCCCAGGGTGTCACATTCCCAGTTCTGCAGGCATTGGAGGGGATGGCCAGGGTTTGGTTGGGTGTAAAGGGTGAAGGGGGCTATGGGTGTCCAGCAGCTGGGATGGCAACTGCAATTCCAGAGCTTTGGGAATGGCCCTGCTGGCCATGAGGCACTTGGGCAGTGTTTGATGTGGGTGCCTGGTGAATGTGTCCCGAGCCTGGGTTCTTGTGGCCGGCTGGTCAAAGCTGTCCATGGTGTGCTGCTGATCTTCCGTGTGTAAATGATCCACTCGGAGGTGGGCAAGGCCCTGCAACGTGCAGGATTCTGCCTGGTGATCAGTACATTTATCACTCCTGGAGTCCTGTGAGCCGATAGCTGGACTCCTCATCCCCCCTGGCACCTGAACTCGATGCCTTTGGTGGTCCCCGTGCTGGGATGGTGCTGGGATGGGTGGGGCCCAGCACTGGCAGGGGGCTCGGCCTGGCTCCAGCAGTCAGCCCTTTCTGTTCTCTCCTTCGCAGCGGCGATCGTGGAAGGCCCCGGATGACCGAACTGCCATGATCAAACCCCTGCGGCGCCTCAAGCAGGAGCCCGAGGACGAGCTGCCAGAAGCACCCCCCAGGTCCAAGGATAGTGACCAGTCCCGGTCCAGCTCGCCCACGGCAGGGCCCAGCACGGAGGGTGCTGAGCCCAGGGACAAGAAGAAGTTCAAGATGAGGAGGAAAAGGCGGCTTCCCAATAAGGAACTGAGCAAGGAGCTCAGCAAAGAGCTTAACCAGGAGATCCAAAAAACCGAGAACAGCCTTGCCAATGAGAACCACCAACCCATCAAATCTGAACCGGAGAGCGAGAACGAGGAACCCAAGCGCGTGTTGAACAACAGCGAGAGACTCCACAGGTTCAGCAAAGGGTTGAACGGGACTCCCCGGGAGCTGAGGCACCACCAGCTCATGCCCAGCCTGCGCAGCACCCCCCGGGGCATCGCCCGGCCCCCGCCCTCGCTGTCGCCCCCCAAGTGCATCCAGATGGAGCGGCACGTCATCCGGCCTCCTCCCATCAGCCCCCCTCCGGACTCGCTGCCCCTGGATGACGGGGCAGCCCACGTGATGCAGAGGGAAGTCTGGATGGCTGTCTTTAGCTACCTCAGTCATAGAGACTTGTGCATCTGTATGAGAGTTTGCAAGACCTGGAACAGATGGTAAGGAGGGCGGGATACGAGGTGTGGGATGGGCACGGGAGGGCAGCGGGTGCTGGAGGCTCCTGGGAGAGGGTTATGGGCTGTCCGTGGAGCTCTGGTGAGCCCAGGGACAAGGAGTGAGCAGCAGAAGCTGCAAATCTCACGTTGCTTTCTCAGAAACAGCAGTTCCCAGCATTTCTGATGGGAGCTGTGTCAGCCTCGGCGTCAGCCTGCCGGGCTCCAGAGCAGCCTGTGCTGCTCTCAGACCCCGCTGTGTTCCTGCTGCTGGAACGGCCAGGCCGCCTCAGTCTCGGTGTCATTCTGCCCCAGGACTCCCTGACTGCCAGCATTTGTGCAGTTCAGCTATTAAATATCTCTTGAGATAGCGAGGATCCCACCGTGTGCTGATTGTCTGTCTCCCTTGGAGGGTACATGGAGAGCCAGCCTGTTCCTGTGCTCTGTGCCCGTTGTGGAGGAATCCTTTGTTGGTGGTGTTTGCTCACAGCGTGTCCCTTGTGCTCGGGCACCGTGTGGCCCTGACACAGCTGTGGCTGCACAGCAGCAGCTTCAGTGCAGATTTACAGGTTTCAGTGACCCCTCAGCGAAGGCCTTGTGGCTCTGGTGACTCCTGTCCCGGGTTCCTGCTGTGCACGAGGACAGACAGACAGACAGACAGACTGGGACAGGCTCCTTTCCAGCACAGTCTGGTAACAAAGCATGCACAGACAAAGTAGGGAGGTTGATAATTCAGTGTGAGGTGATGTGTGTGGAGTGTCTCCTCCGTGGGCTGCTTGGTGTCACTGAAACCTGCTAAATGCATTTTCTACTTCCTTACTGTATTTGCTAATGAAAAAGAAATCAGGAAAATCCGGGCTCCTGCACACTCATCAGGACTTGGTGGTGGTGTCCTTAGAGAGCCATAAAGAGCAAAAAGACACATAATGCACATGGGTAGGAATAACACAAACACAGAACAGGAGAGGGAGAATCTTTTCCCAAATCCACTGGTTTTAAGTAAGGAAAACACAGGGGAAATCAGGATATTACTTAAACTTCCTAGTCAAAATGTAAGGAAGATCTGGTGACTTCTCTTCAGGCTATAAAATGGATTTGAGTAAGTGCTGGGATGACTTAAAATGGGATCCAAAGTTGTTGACACTTGTAATTCTGTGGAAATAATTCCATGCTTCACTGCAGGATATATTTGATGGAGAAACTTGAAACTTACGTAACATTGTGTGGGGTTGTGTTTATCTTTGCAATACTGGGCCTTATTTTTGCAATTTTCAGTTAAATGCTGTAGTTTTTCCTACTGTTTAATGACACCTTTTAAAGCCTTACCAAAATCCAAACAAGTGCCAAATTAAGTGCTGTTGGCTTTTTTTCTTTTTGGGTAGGTGCTGTGACAAAAGATTATGGACCAAAATAGATTTAAACCATTGTAAATCCATCACTCCACTTATGCTTAGTGGCATTATTAGGAGACAGCCTGTAACCCTTGATCTTAGCTGGACAAATATATCTAAAAAGCAGCTGAGTTGGCTTATCAACAGACTGCCAGGTAAGTGATGTGTTTCCATCACCAAATCACAAACCAGTTTGTATAACAAACCAGTCTGTATCTAAACTGCAGCCTCTGGGGAAAGTCTCCAGGGATTGGGGTGTCCTAGAAGAGGAGTAGACTCTCCTAGGAGGGCTGGAGATGGGTAAAAATGAAGCATCAGAGGGTTAAAATGGGCTAAAATTATTTTTGTGACTATTTGACATGTTCAGTTAAAATAATTTGAGGCTGGTCTTGGCCAGCAGGTAATGAATGCTGCTGTAGAAAGGGCTGAGGGCGCTGGGGGAGGGAGTGGTGTGAAGTTCCAGGTGTTGGGAGAGATGAGAGCTGGGCAGGAGGAGGCTGTAACGGGGTCTCTGCTGGCCCTGGAGCGCTGGGACCATGGTCAGAGCAGCTGGGGGTGCCAGAGGAGGGCACTGGGATGTGTCTGGGAAGGTCCCAGTGCTCCAACCTGTTCTGTATCCGCAGGTCTGCGGGACCTGCTGTTATCAGGGTGCTCATGGATAGCAGTGTCGGCACTTTGTAGCTCCAGTTGTCCCTTGCTGCGAACTCTGGACGTGCAGTGGGCAGAAGGACTGAAAGACGCACAAATGAGAGACCTCCTGTCCCCGCCCACGGACAACCGGCCAGGTAATGGGGGAGGAGCCCGGGAGCCCCGCCCCACCCCGGGGCGTGTTCTGTGCTTAGTCCCCCTCGGAGCAAACGGGCAGGAGCCCCCACAGCCGCACCCGGCGGGGCTGGGGCAGTGCTGCCCCTCGGGGAGTTCGAGGCAGTGACTTGCAGCACTCCTGGCTGGAGCCCCGGGGTCACAGTGATGTTCTCTGGCTGCTGAACCGTCATCTGAGCCACTGTGCTGGTTTTCTGTCTGACTTTCTTCTCTTCAGGCTGCAACGGGTGTACTTTAGAGAGTATGGAAACACTTTCTTCCAGTTCAGGGAAGGAGCAGTTCTGTGGGTCATGCCACATTCGCCCGGATTTCAGCTCAGGTGAAATTTTGAGCAAATCAGATCTGCTTTCTGGCATGCACTGCACAGCCTACTGCTTATTCCCGACTTGTAATTCCGCTGGGCCCCTGCAGTTACTTTCATCCCTTTTGTTTTGAAATCAGGAGGTGGCTTTGTCCACGTGCCTGTTCCAAAAATAGACAAGTGTTCCTGCTGATGTTCCTTCCCTCCAAAGCTCCAGACAGGCAAAAGCTCTGAAGTTGACCTAGGGCAGCAGCAGTGTTGTGTGTCACGGTGCATTTCATAGAGGCCTGCAGATGCTGGCAGCACGGGGTGGGCTCTGGGCGTGACCTGGTGCCTCTGCTCCGCAGGTCAGATCGACAACCGGAGCAAGCTACGGAACGTGGTGGAGCTGCGCCTGGCCGGGCTGGACATCACCGACGCCTCGCTGCGGCTCATCATCAGGCACATGCCCCTGCTCTCCAAACTCAACCTCAGTTACTGTAACCACGTGACAGATCAGTCTATCAACCTGCTGACCGCCGTCGGAACCACCACGCGGGACTCGTTAACGGAAATTAATTTATCAGGTGAGGGGCGCGGGGAGGGCGTCAGAGCTGTGGGAGGGGTGTGACCCAGCCCCTGCCCTGCTCCTGGTGTGGCTCCCTGCTGGTGCAAATGGCCCCGCAGCTGCCAGGAGCTGTTGTTGTACCCACACTCATCCTTTGGGGGATTTTCCAGCACCTGCTCTGCACATCTGGCCTGCCCGGCCTCATCCCATGGGTTACACAACAGCCGTGGGGATGGGGAAAGGGCTGGTGGGGATTGCTCTGCTCCAGCCGCGGTCGGGATAAACCTTCCTGGTGCAGATCAGTGCTCAATTCCTCCCCTCTGCTCTCCCCAGACTGCAATAAGGTCACTGACCAGTGCCTGTCGTACTTCAAACGTTGTGGGAACATCTGCCAGATCGACCTGAGGTACTGCAAGCAAGTGACGAAGGAGGGCTGCGAGCAGTTCATAGCGGAGATGTCCGTAAGTGTCCAGTTCGGGCAGGTGGAAGAAAAACTTCTGCAAAAACTGAGTTAGTTAAAGGACTTGTGTAAATACTGGGGCGAGGGGGGGAGGGACTAAGAACACGTAGGGATTTTATTTTCAATTGGGAACTTGGAATATCAGAAAATGCCGCGATTGGATTTTACAACTCTTGCTGAGGAGAGAACAACGTGAAACTACCCATGTTAAGAATTTCAACTTGTGCCACTAATTCAGTCCACCTGGGATGTCCTGCACTGGCTCTTATGCAAATTCATAAGGCGACTGTTACCGATGATAATTGTTCACACCCTGGAAGAGGACTGAGCTCCAAGAAATACTGTTATTTAAAGTACCACAGCATGTGCTTGGTAGTGTAAATTTGATTTCTGCTTTTCATTTCTTAAAACAAGAAAAAAAAAAAGTTGGTGTCATTCAAGTGGACCACGCACTGCATTTCTGCCTTCTTAACATGTTTTGTTTTGTTACATCTTACATTATGCAGAACTATTTTTGTACAAAAATTGTTTAAAAATTATTTATGCAATGTTTGAATGCATTACCAGTGTTTCGGTTTTGATTGCCAATTTTTATCTTTACTTATGGTAGGCGAGAACTTAACCTATACTTCGTAGACAGTATCTATCTACAAACGTGCCCAGGTCAGGAAAAGTAGGTTCATACTTTCAACTTAAAGCATGTTTTAATGGAAGTTTATATCCTGCTTTGTATACTTCAGAAGTGACATAAGCATGTTGTGGAAATAAGGTGTAAATTATAGTTGAAGTAAAACACTTTTATCTGTATAGAAATCACCTTTTTCTCAAAATTTTAAAAAAATTCCAATTTCAGCTTTTGCACATAGGAGGGTTTCACTCTGTAGCATGAGCTCTTGTACTCAATATAAAATTAATTTATACAGTGAGTCCAGCAGTAGAATAAATGGTCAAACGTAGTCTCTCTTTCTTTGAAGTGTGAGTTGAGTTCTCATTTAAGGTTTATAACATGGTTATTTCCTGATTGTAAAATTCTGCATTCATAAGTGCCATTGTTGTACGGTGTTGTTTTCGTAGACCTTCCTGATGCAGTTTTACCTTTGTTGAATTTGTATAAACAATTGTACAAAAACAGGCGCTGGCTCTGCGCGTTTCTGTGGGGCTGGGGGGAGTGGCTGCAGGGAGTGCTCGGGCTCTGGCCCCTGGCTCGGAGCATTTTTCAGTGCACTGACTGAGGAAGGACTGAAACATCCACATCTCCATTCCTCCAGCAGGGATCTGCCCAGGTCAGGCTCAAGGAGCACTCACAGCTCAAGAACTTTAAAGCTGGAGCTGAGTAGCCCCCCAGCACTGCCACGGCTGGGTAAGAAAAGAGACAGAGGCTGAGAGAGCCCATCACCCATCTTTATTAAGCTCGAGTGGCTAATGAGCAGCATGGGAATAACACCGAGGGCATGTCTGTCTTCATTAGCCTCCCCTCTGGACAGACTCCAGGAATTAAGTACCATTAAAAAGTTACTTCTAAAAAATAAAGCCATTGAGAGGTTTGCTCCCTTCTGAAAAATACCCAGTAGAGCCTGGAGCTGTGTTTTGTGTGAGGAGGAGCTGCTTTCTCTCTTCCAGGCCAGCTTACCCGTTCACAGAAACAAGTGCAGGTGCCAGGCTCAGGTCCTGCACCCTCAGCCAAGCACAGCCTTGGCTCTGGAACTTTGCTGCCACATGGGAAATCAAAGGAGAAACTGCACCTTTGCTCACCAACTCTGCTTAACAAATAACTGGACACACAGGGTCCTTCCTCACCTCTGTTTACAGTGAACTTCACCAGTCCCTGTCATGGCCATGCCTGGCCACAGGCACCCTGTTCTCCTCCCCAACACGAGCTCCTCTTGCTGCTCCCTTCCCCAGGTCACTGCTCACAGACATCCCCCAAGGACCATCACAATTCCTGCTCCCACAGGATCTGTACCCCAGCTCACAGCCCAGCTGGACCCTGGGCCAAGGGCTGGCAGCAACACAGGGCCCTCAGCAGCCCCTGGAAGCTGCTCTGGGTGGCTTGGCTGTGGGTGGCAGTCTGTGAACAGCAGGTGTTAAAAACTCATTTGCTGTCCCTGCTCCTGCCTCCCCTCCCCAGGTAAGGTTGGTAACGCCATACATTCCACATTAGCAGCAAGGAGTGAGTGAGTGGTGCCCCTGATGAGGATTCACAGTAACACCAGGCTGTGGGCACATGGAGTACAGTCAGCACAGATTCATTGTTACAACAGGCATGAGCGCATTAAGGACCACACTAATATGATTTACTATAATACCCCCTTAAAAAAATAGTTTCTTCCTAAACTAAAAACCACTTAGTAACTGGTTTTTGGAGCCCACCAGGCAGAGCCCTGTGCAGCCCCAGAGCCCTGCAAAGTGATGGAGTGCTTTGTACACTGACAGAGAACAGCCAAGACAGTACACGTGTCATGACAGACATTCAGAGGGAGCAATCAGCAAAAGCAAGATTGCTTAAGGGCTTCTGTGCAGGAACAGTTCATGGCAGTGCTTCCTAAGCCTTGTCCGACACCGGCACGGCAGCCCCGGTGTGGGAACAGATACATTCTATCGTTAGGGAAAAGCTGAATAATCAACTGATATATTCATTGCTTCTAATGCACTAGAGAACGCCACAGGCTAACAGGCTCAAGCAGAGGTGTTTGCTGACCACTTGCCGAGTGCTGAATGCGTAAGGACAGGTGAGATTCTTCAGAAGAGAGCAAGTACTGCTGTAAACAGTTGGACTCCAAGGACCTGTGGGGCTGGAAGGTCAGTGGGGCAGCGCTGGTGCTGCACACACAGGCAGCACCTGGGCCTGCCCAGCAGGAACTGCACAAGAAACCTTTCACCAACCTCTACATCTCCATGTCGAAAAGGCCGAGTTTAATGGAGAGCTACAGCGCTGGGCTGTGCCCCAGGGCCCAGCACTCGCCCTGCCCGCAGGAACCCTGCCCACAGGAACCCTGCCCGGGGGGCTGGGCAGGGCTGGGTTAGGATTTGAAGACGTGCACGGCCCTCACGACGTACTGGCGGCAGATGGGGCACTCGCTCATCCTCTTGCCACACTTGGTGCAGGTGACCATGTGGCCGCACTCCAGCAGCACGCAGTCGATCACCGCGTCCATGCAGATCCGGCACAGGTTGTCGTCGTCCTCCTGCAGCTGCATCTTCTCCCCCTCTGGAAACCAACAGAGAGCGAGGTCACGGCTCTGGGCCCTGCAGAACCCGGGCGGTTCCAGCCCAGCCACACTCCACTCCCTATGTTTAACCCCCAGCTACAAATTAAATCTGTATTCCTCCAAACACAGAACCAGAAGCCCCTCAAGTGGATGTCCAATATTTGGCTTCATTCTTTAAACTCAGAAACTATTTCCAATTCGGACTGTAATGACTGTGGAATAACGTGCTGGATTAAATTCAGAGCATGTTGGTTTTCCATCTCAGAGCTCACTGTTTGGCAGAACACTCTCCTCAGAAGATTAAACACAATAATAATAAAGCAGACTAAGAAGTGGAAGCCTTAAGTAGGCCATAAAGGTGGCAGAACTGAACAAAACCTGTCAGGATTCACTGCAAATAGTCAACATCCCCATCAATAACTGAGCATTCCATCAGATTGTGGTGAAAAAAACAAACCTTAAGTTTTTTTCCCAAGTTTTGTGTGAGCAGGAATTGGTCTGAAGACAAATTACAATCACACAAGTGAAAGACTCCAACTGCTGCATGGAGCAGAGGGCAGAACAACAGCCACTGAGCTGCAGCCACAGAACCAAGAAACTTACTAAAATGTGGACTGAGACCAAAGCACTTGGACTTTTGTCACTGTAGATTTTAATTCTGCAGTAACAGACCTGAAGTGCCCTGATCTGCACAGCTACAGAGCAGCTCTGGCTAATGCCCTGTGAAACCCAACAAAGCACACAGAGGTGCCAAGTTTCAGTTCTCTGAGGAACCAGTTCTCAGTTGTGCAATTTTACCTTCACCATGAAAGCTGAGCTCTCCAAGCTTTGGAAAAAAGTCTCAAAAAAACCAGCACAATCCTGGAAAGCTTTGTTTAATCCCTACAGCCATGTATAGCTACTCTAGGGGCACCTTGCATTGTTGAAATCCATTTTCCAGGTGTTCCAGTGGAGCAGACTGAGTTCAGATACCGAGTTCTTCCACTGGCAGAACCAAACACTGGAAACCAGGAACTCAGTAGTCTTCAGAAAGCAAAAATAAAAGTATAAACCTACGTGTCTTGTGGTTCTCCTCGTTCTCTCTGTACAGTCTGCTCACTTTTTCCACAAGTTCCCATTTTTCACAGCATCCTGAGTAGTTGACAAAATTACAGGCGAGAATTTCCTTCAGCTGCCGAACACTCAAGCCTTCGATGTCTTCCAGGCTGGAAATATCGGACAGGGACGCCCTCGCTCGCTTCCTGGACAGCCCCGGGGTCTGAAACACATCAGTTGTGTGGTTCTGACTGCCCTGCTTAGCCCAGAGCACCAGAGCTGGAGCACATGAGGCTGCAGCAGCTTGGCTAAAGTTTAATTCTTTTTAAAGCCAGATGTGTGCAGACATTCATTGCTAGACACAGCGAACTCCGGAAGAACCAGAGCACGAGGCCAAACGTTGGCAGAATTCTAAAACACTTTATGGTGTCACATGCCAAAAATCTATTCTTTGGACAGTTCAGATCTCACCTGCTCTTCTGCACTTTCTTCTTCTTCATTATTTACAGGTGTTTCCGTTTGTCCCTGTGTACAAAATGAAACTCATCAGGACAAAAACCCAAGTTACTCCCTTAGAAAACACTTTCCTTCCTACCAAGGTGATCACAGGTGACAATGACATGACATTCTGAAGTTTCAATTGCTCCTAATCATTCCAAGTTTAAGGCACCCCTGAGCTGAACTAGGAATCTCTGGTAATTACCTCCAGTTTTCAGGTGCAAGATAAAGGCATTTTTGCTGCCTCTCCAAGCAGTACCAATTGGTGTTTTATTTTAAATCAATACATAACTATTACAAAAGAGATATAAAATAAAGCAATGCTGTTGCATAAACCATGTTAATTACTATACCCGTGAAGGTGTCCCACTTCCTGTGCTCCCCCTTCTGCTGGCGAGTTCTCCTGGGTTTGACATGGACACAGACATGGAAAAGGGGTGGGTGAAGAAGCCCGAAGTGTGCGAGCGTGCCGAGCGCAGGCTGCCAGTGTCCATGTCCTCCTCCGAGCCCAGCCCGTGGTGGCACAGCACCAGGTCCACCAGGTCCTCCTTCTCCCTGCAGGTGTCCGTGGGGATGTTCCTGAGGATCAGGTACTGGCGCAGATCCTTCACTTTCAGTCTCATGAGCTGAGGGCGCTGAAAGGCCGTTTCTTGCAGCAGGTGACAAGTGGAACATCTCCTGAGATTCTCTTGTGAGACTGAACACACTGAGCAAAAATCCTTCTTGCAGTCACAACACACGTGCTGAGGGGAGAGGAGGGAACCACTCAGCTCTGGGTCACAGCAAACAAATCCAGGCCCTGCTCCCTCCTCCAGAATTTACTGTTAGTTCTTCCACTGTCAGTTGTGACAGATATAATTTTTAAGATTTAAATTCAGAAAACTGCCCTGTCAAACAGTTTTGCAGATGTTCCAAGAGAGTCCCTTGCTCTGTTGGCACTACTGAAGCTGATTTGAGGTTTCAGGGAAAACCATTATGATACTCAAGCTGTAGTTCAGACAACAAACAAAACTAAAACCAATTTTATGGTCTGTTAAAATACTTCTGAACATACTCTCACTGCTCCTTTCACATGTGTAAAACAACAGTAAAACCCCAAACTTTAGAGAACCTACTCCTTCCTCAACTGATTCCAAGAACTCAAAGCAGGCCTCGAATGTGATGAATCACACGGGAGGGAAACACTCCCAAAAGCCCAGATGTCACTTCTGAAGAGAGCTTTGTTCAAAAGACTCACAATACACAAAAGCTGGGATAGACAAGACTGTCAGCATTCCAGCTGCTGTGAACAAACTCAAACTCTTCCAGGTTTTCAAGATTATAGCAAATTAATATTGGCTTCAGATATGTCCCTACACAACACTTGATTGAGCAAAGCCTTGCCATGTGAACACTGGAAGGGTAAAACAATGCACAAACTGAGGGGAGAGGCTCCGTGATCATCTGACAGAGCTGCAGAGGATTAGGTCACTGCGGGGACAAAGTAACAATCCTGGACAGTTATGATAAACAGAAGGTTCTGAAGCTATCACATGTATCTTACAAATCAGAGCCCATTAATTTCCAGGCCAGCCCAGATCCAACGTGTCAGTGACTAATGAACATCAGACTTCTTAACTTCTAATCCTGGCTGACAGTAATTTCCTGTGACCTCAGAATAAGGCACTTCCTCCCTTCCTCCCTCCCTCCCTGTATCTGCCTCAGGTTTCTGAGGAATACACACTCATCTCCCAGCACCCCACAGATGAGTTCACAGGGGTAAAAACACCGTGCAATAGGAAATATACTCACTTTTTTCCTAAAAACTGAAAAGGAAAGTCCACAGGCTTTGCAGACGATGTTGGTGCTGGCTGCAGCTGAAGCTGGATATGCTGAGAAGT
The DNA here is from genome assembly GCA_013397795.1 of Orthonyx spaldingii. Classification (NCBI taxonomy): domain Eukaryota; kingdom Metazoa; phylum Chordata; class Aves; order Passeriformes; family Orthonychidae; genus Orthonyx; species Orthonyx spaldingii. The sequence continues at coordinate 80,360 of VZTJ01000089.1, forward strand.
CTGTGCTTGGTGTGAACCTGAAGGGGCCAGCACCTCCCCCAAAGCCAGCCTGCTGGCCACGCACCGCTCCCGTCCCCATCACTTCATTCAGCAACCCGCAGCAGGAAGCCCACATGGAAGTAGCTCCCGCCTGAAAACAGCACAAAGCAAACGCAGAGAATCAGTATCTGAGAGCCCCCATCAGCTGTGACTCGCTGCCGGGGAGCTGCTGCGCTCCATCCGTCACCCTCCCAGGAGCGCGTGGTGCCAATTCCCAGAGCTCCGGGGTTCTGTGACAGACCAGCTCCACTCCCAGCTGAAATCCACAGTGGGAAAGATTTGCCTTTGAGAGGCCAACGCAGGCACGGGGAGCTCACATCCACAACTCCTCTTCCAGAGAATTCCCCACAAAAAGTCGGGAATTTGAGGAGTGATGCAACAGCAGAGCAAGGAGGGAGTGACTGGCAGCCCGTTGTAGGTGAGGGGCAAACCCCGACACTGTGACAGGCAGGAGCAGCAGCTTCTCCTGATTAATGCACAACTGTCCCTGCAGGATCTGCTCCAGAACTCATCCAGCTCTTGCATGACTCACTGCGAAACTCTCTCTAAAATAACATTCCTGGTTTTCAAACTTGAAAACCAATCTTCGTTAGGAGATAATTACAGTCTGGTTTCGCTGAGAAGGAAACGTTTTTTCAAAATCTCCCTGAACCTCCTTGTTTTCTTGTCTTATAAAATGTCTAACAAAAGTTAAAATAAATCTAAATGAACTTATTTTCTATTGACTGGATTTCGCTTTTGAGTTGCACAATCTTAAAACACAGCAAAATATTTTGAACACATAAACAAAGTGCTACTTTTCATCCTTGGAAGCCGTTAGCACTGGATTCCCTACCAAAAGCTCATATTCTACTTAAAGGTGGAATTTGGACTCCAAGTTGGGCAGGTCACAAGTTTAATAATCACTGTCAGGTGGCTCTCTGAGAGCTGCTAGAAAAAACCAGGAGGGGCAAACAGAATCACATCAGGCTCTCCCTGAGAGGAAGCTGAGGGGCACAACTTCCTTTAAACACAATTATTTCTTCATACTTTTGTCTTTAACAACTGTTCTCTTTTTCCTTCCAGAGCAGCATATTTTCTTTTTTTTTTTCTTTTTCCCCAAAGCACCGAGACAGAAAATAATTGCTTCTGAGACTTGTAATTCTTGCTGTGAAACCCCAACCAACCAGAACAGTTCTGTAACATGGTGCTTTAATTCCTGTAGTAATACATTAATTTCTAGATGAAGTTGCACATTTGCCCTGAACTGAACACAATCCTCTTACACTTGTGGGAACTTAAAGTCAGAACAACTGGGGATAGGCCAGAACGTCTCCTTTCAAACCACAGAGCACAAAAGGTAAGAACAAGAGCTTCAGCTACAACATCAAATATACATTCTAATTAAAACCACTCATCATTATGGGCGTGTCAACAGCAGAATTCATCCTGGTGAAACAAGAACCCTCCGTGCCATGGGAAGCCCAGGCAGAGGGGATCTTCCTCAGCTCCCTGCAGAGTTCCAGGGGATGAACTCCAGAGCCCTTCCCTCCGTGAGCTCCAGCTCACACACAGCTCATCCCAGCCTGGTGCTCACATCCCAGCCTCAAACTAAGGCTTGGTTTATCCTCCTCCATTACAAACACGGTGGAAACGCATCAATGTTAATTTTCCCTGGACAAAACATAATGATGCCAGTTTATTAGGCAAGAGGAATTAACTTTCCAGAAATACATCCTGAAAACCGATGACTTAATCCAACAGAGCTCCGAGTTTGAAAACTTGGAACTTCTGAAAAATACTTTCTCTCCTCTTAAGGGAAAGCTGTAACACAACCATTCCTCTCATGCATCACCTATTCTTCAAAACTGATAATTATATATCTAAAATATTCAAAACAGCCTCACATAAATAACAAAAATAAAATAATAACCAAAGAGATCTGTCAAAATTCAACTTTATTCCACACCCATGGCCTGTTCAGGGGGTCACAGCAGCTGCAGGACACACAATGACTAAAAGGACATGAGACATTTGATACCACAACCCTGGCTTGAGAGTTTAACACCTGCTTCTTAGACTCATTTTACTCCAGAGCCTGTAACAACTGTTCAGGCATCACTGTCAACACCAAACATACATATTTTAGGAACTTTTTGTTACCCATTTTGGACACAGGAAAGTTGTTGGTATCAAAGAGAAAAATCTCTTTATCTTGCTGCCAACCACTCACTTAAGGTGAAAGGCAGGGCTACGTGGGCATTCATCTCCTTAACCTACGTCACCTGTGGATTCCTTCTATGCCCTCAGGTCATTAACTGGTAATTGAATTACAGTGTCTAGACTCTCCATATTGCTCCGTAAAGCAAATGACACCGTGCTGAAAAGCACCAACACACCACACAAATTAAACACGCTGAAAAAAAAAAATCCATCCCTTGAGAATTAATGAAAACATTCCCAATTTCTGCACCAAAACCACCAGTCTCCACTTCCATGGACTGCTGCCATCGGCATCCTCCCTCTCCATACCTTACGCATATCTCATAGGAGCAAAATCCTGCGTTCCAACTTCCCTGCTGCTGTTTTTAGCGTTAAGGGTGTTTAATTACCTGACGAGGATTTCGCCCGCTGCTCCCGACACACCTGTGCAAGCTGGATGAGCCACCAAAGCCGCAGAACGACAGGAGCGCGGCGGGTGGAATTTACTTTTAATCATTTTAACTCAAACTTCCTCTTTACACCCACCCTTCGACCGAGCAGAGCTCCTCCGGGACCGCGCACCCCCCGGCGGCACAGCAGCCCCGCGGCGCCTCCGGGCAGCAACCCGGGCTGCGGCCCCCCGGAGCCCCTCACGGCCCCGGCCCGGGCCCTGCCGGTCGCTGACTCAGCGCGGGCCCCCTCAGCTCGGCGGGGCCGGCCCGGCCGCCCCTCACAGCGGGCGCGGCCTGAGGCGAGCCGGGAGGGGCGGCCNCACGGATCCCCCCCCTCACCTTCATGGCCGCTCCCGCCGCTCCGGCGCCGCCCCCGCCCCGCCGACCCCGCCGGGCCCCGCTCGGAGGGCGGGCCCTGCCGCCGCGCCGCGCTCCCATTGGCTGCCGAGCCCCGACGGCGAGCGCGAGCGGCCAATGGGAGCGGAGGACGCGGCGGGGCCGGGGGGGCGCGGAAATGCCCGAGCGGGGCCGGGACACGCGGGGGGCACCGGGGGCACCGGGGGGACACCGATGGGACACCGATGGGACACCGATGTCACTGATCGGGGCACCGGGGGGACAGCGGGGGTGGCACCGGTGGGACACCGAGGTCACTGATCGCGGCACTGGGGGGACACCGATGGGACACCGATGTCACTGATCGGGGCACCGGTGGGACAGCGGGAGTGGCACCGATGGGGCACCGATGGGGCACCGGGGGCGGCACCAATACAGTCAGTGATAGTGGCACTGATGGGGCACCAATGGGACATCGGGGGTGGCACCGAGCGGCACCGGGCAGGCACCGGGGGTGTGACCGACGGGGCTCTGGGGGTGGCACCAATGCAGTCACTGATAGTGGCACTGATGGTGGAACCGATGGTGGCTCCGAGGTGATCCTGCCCCTCCGCTCGGCCCGGTGAGGCGCGTCTGGAGCGCTGTGTGCAGCCCTGGGCTCCTCAGGACAAGAGGGAAGGAGCCCCTGGAGGGGGACAGTGAAGGGTCGGGAGCATCTCTCCGACGAGGAGAGGCTGCGGGAGCTGTCTGCAGCGGAGACGGCTGAGAAGGGATCTCTTCCGTCCATACGAATTTCTCCAAGGGGTGCCAGGAAGGTGTGCCAGACTCTTTTTGTGCTGCCCAGTGACAGGATGAGGATCATGGCCATACACAAAACACAAGAAGTTTCACCTCAACATGAGGAAGAGCTGCTTTCCATGGAGGGTGGCAGTGCACTGGAACTGCCCAGGGAGGTCATGGATTCTCTCTGTGGAGCCCATCCAGTCTCACCTTCCACTGTCCCAGGTTGCTCCAAGCCCTGTGGAACCTGGTCTTGGACACTTCCAGGGTTATGGGGGCAGCCACAGCTTCTCTGGGCACCCTGTGCCAGGGCCTCAGCACCTTCTGAGTGAAGAATTCCTCCAACACTTAATCCAAATCCACCCTCTTTCAGTTTTATCCCTTTGGTGAGAATCATTAAATTTAAGAAAAGGTTTATTATTTAAAAATCCACTTTCCAGCCAGCTCCTAGATGCCATTATTATTTTCTCTAGGCTGTGAGTGGGATACATACATAAAATAATAATCATAGGCTGCAAGAACTGAAAGCTTTTAACCAGAAGATTACATTAAAGAAACCCCAGCAGTACAAACCTGACCAAGGCTTCAGGAAAGCTTTAAATAAGAGCACACAGGGCAGGCCTTTGCCAAAAAGAGGAACAGACAAAAGTGGCTGAAAATAAATATGGAGCACAAATCAAATTTACCCCTACAAAGGAGTGGATGCAATCTGCTAATTTCTGCAGGAAAGATCTATTTTTGGAGCAAATCAGATACAAGAACTGGGTAAAAAAAAAAAAAAAAAGGTGTGTAATTGCCACGTGAATGGCACAGTCCTGGCAGTTTCAGGAGTAAGAGCAGATCCTTCACACAGCCCAGCTCCTGGATTTGCATTGACACCACATTTTAATTCAAAATCAGGCCACCTTTTTACAGAAATGCTTATGCTCCTTGACAAGCTTTTGATATGCTCTGAACTCGTACACATGACTTAATAAAAAACGTCACTTTTTTCCAATAATAGCTTGCCATTTTAGTCAAATGACTGAAAAAAATAGAAAAGCCTTGTGAATACAACGTTGGAGCTTGCAGTGGCACATTCCCCACTTTTCTCATGCAAGGGATTGCTTTAAGACACCTTAAAAATATCAGTACAGTTTGTTTTTGAAAAGTTCTGTGTCATCTAAACTCTGTTGATTCAGAGTACCCTTGAAGTACCAAGTTATACACACATTTTTTTTAATAATATTACATTAAAACCTGAGAACTCCCCATGCAGTTGCTGTAATGGGGTAAAAGCTGCCCCAAACCAAGCAAAACCCAACATTTTCCCTTTTTCTCCGTTAAGGACTTGCTAACAAGAAATCCTCCCAAACACAGATGTTTTAGGGAGTAACGTGGGCCTGACAGAGCTGAGATCTGGTGACAGTGCTGGCAGCTGCACTTGCCACTCCTGCCTTAATTCGGGCAGATCTGGATGAATCATGTCCTTAACATGTGATTGAAATGACTTTTACAGCATCAGTGTGCCCAGACTGTAACCACGCCGAGGGTTTGAAAAGGAGGATCTTTAACTCTGCCAGCTACTCCGTGGGTGAAAAGGAGCATTTCAAGAGGTTCTATTAATAACAGACTTGCCCTCGCTGAGCCTTCTGGACCGTGCCAAAGCAGCATTAAAAGATTTAAATCTATTACTGCGAGATGTCCCATTTCCTTCTGCCACCAAATAAAAAGTGACAAAGACTCTCTGCAGCTCCGTAATCCCCCAAGGTTTTACACAGTGCCAAAGACAGAGGCAGGGAAGTGATTCTTCCCAGGAATGTTAATTTGGTTTTAATTTAACAACCTGCAAAATGTAATAGTAAAGTTTAAAAAGACAAAATCGATGGGCTTTGTCTGGGGATTTCAGGTTGGCTATTGATGCCTATAGGAAGAATCAGGGAATCATAGGATCAGAATGGGTTGGAAGGAACCCTAAAGATCATTTATTTCCAACCCCCTGCCATGGGTAGGGACACTTTCCACTGTCCCAGGGTGCTCCAAGCCCCGTCCAGCCTGGCCCTGGACACTGCCAGGGATCCAGGGGCAGCCACAGCTTCTCTGGGCACCCTGTGCCAGGGCCTCCCCACCCTCACAGGGAGGAATTTCTTCCCAAAATCCCATCTAACCCTGCCCTCTGCCAGTGGGAAGCCATTCCCCCTTGTCCTGTCTCTCCATCCCTTGTAAACAGTCTCTCTCCATCTTTCTTGTTGGCTCCTTCAGGCACTGGAAGGCCACAATGAGGTCATCCCAAAACTTCTCTTTCCCAGGCTGAACAATCCCAATTCTCCTCGCAGGAGAAGTTCCTCCATCCCTCTGATCGTCCTGGTGCCCCCTCCGGCCTCGCTGCTGGGCACAGCTCATTTCAGGTAAGATAAAAGATGACTTTTTCAACTGTGTTACCTAATCTTGGATGTAATACAATCAAAGCCATCTCTCACTGCTTTTTTGGAGGGCTGGTTTTTAGGCGTGAGAGCTGATTTAAATATACTTTAAAAGCGTGTTCTAAATGTTCTCTGCACCACGCACTGAAGGATTGTCAGCAGAGTTCACACGTTGGCTTCAGAGCCTTGCACAGAAACATCAGAACCAGATGTTTGTCATTTCCTTTTCCCTCCCAGCCCTGCACAGCCCGGCTGCAGCCCGGCCTTTAGCTCATCCCCCTCCCCTCCCTGCCCTGCCCTGCCACGCCGCCAGTTCCGTGTTTCCTCCCAGGCCATCGGGCTTTATTTTCAGGAAATGTCAGCAAATTGACCTTTAGAACATAATAGCTGCTGTTACTTCCTGCGTTTTGTATGCAGATACAGCTCAATGGGTTCATTGAGGGCGAGGAAACGATCATTAATTACGCCAGCGGCAGCAAGCTACAATGTTAAGTTTCTTAAATGTAAATGTATCATAGAAAATTGCTCCCCGCTTGATTTGCCTCCTCCTCCTCCTCTCACCACCCCCAGGCATGAATCAGGAGCAGCGCAATGGAAATCCCCGGGGACATGCAGATGTATAATAATATTGAGTTTTGTTTTGCTCTCACTTACAAAAACGAGAACTATTATAATAATTGGAGTATTTTCTTTGGGAATATGATGCCTTAATGAAGTAATTTAACAAGTTATTGAGAAAATAAAAACTTACATGTGGAAATGTCTTTACGGCATCACAACTGACTTGCAGGAAGTCCAGAGAGGAGTGAATTGGCTCCGTGGTGTTCTCTGTAACATGGAAATGCTTGTGTCAGAGCACAGAGAAAATGGATTAGATAGGTGGATTCATCTAAATTTTACTGTATAAAAGAGGTAACTTTTTACCCCTTGGGGTGCTTGACTTGTGGAAACATCCACCTTGCAGTCTGTGCAGAATAAACAACGTCCCCTTAATAAACCAGACTCTGTGTTTAGAGAGCTCCTAAAACCAGCAACTACCCCACCAAGCCACTCCCTGTGGTCATCTGTACCTCACCTGGCACAAGTGTGGCCATCTCTGTTAATCACAGAGTCATTGAAGTTGGAAAAGACTTCCAAGATCATCAAGTCCAACCTGTGACCAATCACCATACCCTAACCCAAAGTGCCATGGCTACTTGTCTTTTGGACACTTCCAGGCATGAGGACTCCACCACTTCCCTGGTCAGCCCCTTCCAGTGTTTCACCATTCTTTCAGTGAAGAAATTTTTCCTGATATCCACCCTGAGCCTCCCCTGGCCCAGCCTGAGGCCGTTCCCTCTCCTCCTGTCCCTGTGCCCTGGGAGCAGAGCCCGACCCCCCCCGGCTGCCCCCTCCTGTCAGGGAGTTGTGCAGAGCCACAAGGGCCCCCTGAGCCTCCTTTTCTCCAGGCTGAGCCCCTTTCCCAGCTCCCTCAGCCGCTCCTGGGGCTCCAGCCCCTTCCCAGCTCCGTTCCCTGCCCTGGCCACGCTCCAGCCCCTCAGGGTCTGTGTTGTCCTGAGGGGCCCAGAACTGACCGCAAGATTTGCGGTGCCTCAGCAGTGTCAGCACAGGGGGACCATGTCTGTTCCCTTATCAAGCAGATAACTCCTCAGAGGCAGAGCTGCCCCAGAGTGGCCCATCCCATGGCTGTCCCCATCCCATGGCCTGTCCATGGCTGTCCCCATCCAACGGCCTGTCNCAGAGTGGCCCATCCCATGGCTGTCCCCATCCCACGGCCTGTCCATGGCTGTCCCCAGCCGCGGCCTGTCCATGGCTGTCCCCAGCCGCATCCTGTCCATGGCTGTCCCCATCCCACGGCCTGTCCATGGCTGTCCCCAGCCGCGGCCCGGCCGCAGCGCGGGGCAGTCCGAGGCCGGACCCTTCTCTCCCTGGAACGTCTCCCTCGCGCCCGGCGCACCGGGCGGCCCCGCCGTGGCGGCGCACAACCCTTCCTCCGATTGGCTGCGGCGCCGCCCGCGCGCCGGCGGCGGGCCCGGTGATTGACCGGCGGGGCGGGCGCGCGCGGTTTCTGGCGACGGGCGGCCATGGCGGGCGTGCACGAGAGCCTGTACTTCAACCCCATGCTGAGCAATGGCGTGGTGCACGCCAACGTGCTCGGCGTCCGCGACTGGGTCACCCCGCACAAGATGGCCCTGCTCGTGCTCCTCAGCGAGCTGGGCCGCGCCGGCGCGCAGCTCGGCCTGCTGGAGCGCCGCCGGCTCAACCGGCTGCTGCTGCCGCTGCTGCAGGGCGG
>VZTJ01000089.1:88916-103691 GCA_013397795.1 Orthonyx spaldingii
TCGCGGCCGGTCGCGACGTGTCGCTGTCGTCCGCAGGGTCCGGATATGGCGCTGTCGCGGCTGCGCAAGGCCATCGAGGAGTGCTGCCCGCACCTGGCCGGCTCGGTCCACATCAGGTGCGGGAGAGCGGGGCCGGGAGAGCGGGGCCGGGCGGGCGGGGCGAGGGAAGAGCCGCTGTGCGAATCCTCTGCGCTGTTTGTGTCCTCTCCGAGCGCTGAAAAGTGCCCTGAGGCGTGTAAATGTCCGGTTCGAAAAGCGTACATCTGGGCCAGAACTCTACTTCGACAGTTTTCTTACTTGTCATAACTTAAGTTCTGAAAGGCACGAACACCGAAGCCGTCAGATTTAAAGTTTCTGTGGGACAGAAGATGTGTTGTCATATCAGATAACTCACTGAACAAGAAACAGCTCCAAAAATTTAATCAATCCAAAACTCTAAATTTAAAAAAAAAAAAAAAAATTGGATTCCTATTTGTTTTAAGAATAACCATCTTGTCTAATTGCTCTCTTTTAATAAAGACCTGTCTAAAAAGGAAAAAAAAAAACCCAAACCTGATTATTATTTGGCTTGTTATCAGTATTTAGTATGATCTTATTTATCTCAGTGTGAAAACCTCCTGGATCCAAGAATTTAGTTATCACTTGGTTCTGTTTGTGTTTGCTCATTTATACAGGAAGCAGGAGAATGTTTTATTTGATGCCTGCATTAATACCCAGAAAATGTCATTTTCTTCCCCTGTTTAGGTTAAAACTTATGGCAGAAGGAGAACTGAAAGACATGGAACAATTTTTTGATGACCTTTCAGATTCATTCTCAGGGACAGAGCCAGAAGTTCATAAAACAAGTGTAGTAGGTAAATAGTTGTTACCCATAAGCTGTTTTGATGTGATAGCTATCATTGATGTAATTCCCTCAGGAGCTTTGTTTTTCTGGAGAGGTGTAAAATTGCAGAATCTCATTTCTCTCTTCTCTGATGTTGCATATTAATCAATAGTTTTGCCTGTTGTGAGTTTGCTACTGATTGTAACAATTGATCTGTGAGAGTTGCTGCTAAATTAAGCCCAGATTTACACCCTGCAACACTGAGTTGTATCATTCAGTAGGCTGAGATGAGACTCGGTAATTTCTATTCCATTTCTCATTAATTTCTGTTCAATGAGGACCTAAATGATGCTGTTTAAGCTGCTGGCCGTGGTTTTAGTCTCCTGTGTGAGGCAGTGCCTGACAGACCATGCTCACAGCAGGTGTTTCCCTCCCCAGGTCTGTTCCTGCGCCACATGATCCTGGCATACAACAAACTTTCCTTCAGCCAGGTCTACAAACTCTACACAGCACTCCAGCAGTACTTTCAAAAGGATGAGAAAAAGGATGGAGCCGACGAGAGTGAGATGGAGCTGACAAATCCAGAGGAGCTGGATGGGAGAATGGAGAAGGAAGAGCTTGACGGGCCTTTAAGGTGATAAATTCGTGATGAAGTCTTTCCCACCTCTTAAGAAAATTAATCTTTTATTTTTCCAAAGCCTCCTGCAGCCGGGCTGAGCTTGGTGGCCGCTCGTTTCCTTGGTGCCACCGTGTGGTGACATCCGTCAGTGGCTCAGGGGCTCGTGAGGGTGGCACTGCCCCATCCTCAGCCTCGCTTAGGGAGCCACAGGCTAAAGGCAGTGTCTGCCCACAGTTTCCCACTGCTGGGTGACTTCTCTGGCTGTGCTAAAACTGTTGGAGAGATCACTTCTGCTTCCAGCAAGGAAAGATTGCTCAAGAAGGAGAAGTTAAGTTGAATGGTTTTGTTTTTCTTCTCACCCTTCTCCAAATAAAAGAACTCGTGTGTATTTACCTCGAAAAGGAGAAGCAAATACTGAGAGTTTTCACCTGCTAAAGAGGTGCTCCACTGTAAGAATAATCCTGATAGTATTTTATGTATCCATGAATTTAAAATGTGCTTTGCAAACTGTCTTTGTGCAAACTTGTGCAGCAGGAGTCAGACAGCAGATTTTGGGGTCTGGCTGTGTGCTGGACTTGCTGTCTTTCCCCAGAAGAAATGTTTTGCAGAACAGCTGTTTTCAGCAGTGATGGATGTGGCCAAAGTGCCAGTTTATCTCCTTGGGACTGTCCTCAGAAGACAGAAAAAACAGCAAAGCCTTTTGAATATGTTAGCCCCAAATCTTCTCTCTGCTGTTTTTCTTTAGGTTTTTTTAGGGTGTGTTTAGGATAATGTTGCTCTCGACTCCAATCTCTGCAGGTTGAAGCTGAACTGTGTGAAACCATTTGGATTGCTGACTTTGATGCAGTAAATTTTATTCTTTATTAAAGTTTTCTCAGTGTTCTTTCATGCTTTGAGCTGTAATATCTGAGAAAACTTTTATAAAGCCAAAGTGTGGGGTGTCTGATAAAATGTATTTCCATGTTGTCTTTCTTTGCCCCTGTTTTTTCCCAGGGAAGAAGAGATAGCCTGCAGTGGTCCTCTCTCCCAGAAACAAGCAGAGTATTTTCTTTCTCAGCAGGTATGTTAATTCTCATTAAAGTGGAGGAAATGTTCCATAACGTGAATTTCACCTTGAATTTTATCCACAGTGTCAGCCACGATGTTTTCTCTGATCTGGTAGAGACCTGTTGATACCTTGCATGTCGTTGCTCAGTATGAGCACTTGGGGCTATGAGTGTTTTATCCAGACATGTCACCATATGCTGATACTTGGTTCTGAGAAGGTCCTTCTGCTCTGCTTGCCTCACATTTCTGGGGAATGTGCAGTTTTGTTGGTTATTCCAGCTGGTAAATTAAAAAGCAAACAGAAATACACATGGACACAAATGTCAGTGATTCAATAGCCAGTAATGCTAATTTTAGTAACCACATTTTTGTATTTTTTAATTAATTGAACTGCTTGCCAAAGCAAACTATGGATTTATTGTATTTGTTTTCCTGAGGGTTTTATTTGTGTGAAAAAATACATGTAATTCCAGTGAGCAATGTGTGGCATTAGTTCTTCAGAGAGAAACATAACCAGGATTCTTTAAGTGCCTTTAAACAGTCATTTGAATAAGGTTTTATTTGACTTGGTCTCTCAGATCTCTGGAAAGTGAACACTGTAATATAATATAAAATCAAACTGCCACTGTCATAGTAGACAGAGCTGCTACAAAATCTTCTTTAATGTCCTCTCCAAGCAGATAACAACCTGACAATCCTGTACCACAATATATTTTTATAACCCTCATTATGAAGTTACATATCTTACTTGTACTGCTCAAATTTTATTCCAGGCTTCTTTACTAAAGAATGATGAGACAAAGGCTCTTGCTCCAGCATCTTTACAAAAGGAATTGAACAACTTGTTAAAATTTAATCCAGACTTTGCTGAAGCAGTAAGTATCTTTTTCTTCATCCAGAATGCTTGTAAAAGGATTTCTTATCTCTAGGGTAGGATTATTTGGGAGTAATTTATTCTCTATTGAAATGTAAGTAGATGATAAAAGTGTGAGCAAGTTGCTTGTAAATGTTTAGTAATTCAGACTAAAACTCCTGAAAGTACAGAAGCCTTAATTAAGCAAGGTATTTCCCCTTCATGCACAGATATAAGCCTCTTAATTTTGGTGAGACTGAGTGCATTCTTGTTCAACTAAATCTAAAACTTACTTCTTTTACCCACATTTTCCTAAGGAATTTCAGGCCTCATACTCCTGTGGTTTAAAAACAGTATTAAGTGCAATATCTGTTAATTTTGCTGGTTGATGTTTACTTTGCTTCAGGTCCTTAACAGCAATTTATACTGAAAGCCACAGACAAATCCCACTCAGGGGCATTTCCAGACCTGTGGTGTGAGCTCATACTTTGTCCCTCAATAGCTTATTTTTGAGCAACTGCCATAAGTTCAACTCTTTCCTGCCTTATTTTCTACCTCTTCCTCCCAGCAGCCCTGGGCTGAGGCAGGCAGGATTTTCCTTGCTGCTGTTTGGAAGGTTATCCTTGAAAGGGCTGCCACAGTTCCTGGCTGGACTTCACAACATAAAGGATTATCCTGCCCAGGTCTCAATGCCAAAAAGAAAATACAACATTTTAGCATCTCCTTTCTATCTGCACAGCACTTGGAAGCAGTGCTGATGTTTCTTAGTATCTTCCTGAGTGCAAACACTGCCTCCATTCCCACTCTCACTTCACACATAAATACCAGAACTTCCATCTCTGTAGAGATCTCAGACTGGCTGGGATCAATCTGACAGCCAGATCTTGTAATCTTCACCATTTGGCAGATCCTGTTAGGGCAGACAACCAATTTTGTCCAAGCAATGATCCAGTTTTATCCAGAAATTCTGCACAGGTAGTGTCAGTATTGGTGCAACTTCTGATCCAGCACTTACTTCCCTGGCCATGCAGTGTTCCACGCGTTGGGCTAAAACACAGTTACAAACAAAACTCTGGTTTAATATCTGTGCAATCAAAGCTGATTTTGCTTTCCTTTCCAGCATTATTTAAGCTACTTAAACAGCCTGAGAGTGCAAGACGTCTTCAGCTCCACACACAGCCTCCTGCACTACTTCGACCGGCTGATCCTCACGGGGGCGGAGAGCAAAAGCAACGGCGACGAGGGCTACGGGCGGAGCCTGCGCTACGCCGCGCTCAACCTGGCAGCCCTGCACTGCCGCTTCGGCCACTAGTAAGGAATTCACCCTGAGGCTGCTCAAAGTGCCGACAGAGACCTTCCCTTCCTCCTGAAAACCCCTGCAGGGGTTTCCTCTAACTTGACAGCAGCTGTGGTTGGGTTGGGATCATCTTGCGATCTTGGTTTGTTTGGGTTGGTTTTTGTTTTGACGTTTATTTGTTTTCCGTAATAACTGAGCCACTGAAGAGTTGACATTTGTCTGTGTCCTGGGTATTTTAAGTGTTCAATTACATTTCCATGACCTCAGAAGGGTCAGTGGGCATGAATGCTTATTTTCATCCATATTCTCAAGAAAGCGTGGTTGGTTTTCTGCAAGTCAACATAGAGCTGATGATCTGGCAAAAGAATAATTAAAAAAAAAAAAAATCTGAGCTTTTAAAGGGTGGGATTTATTTTGTTGATAAAGCTGGCCTACCCATCTTCATTTATGGTTTGCATTTATTGATTGCTGCCTGGAGACATCATGTGAAAGGACTGGAGAGAGGAAGGACACTGCAGAGTTGGGAGCAACAATTTCTACTCAGGCAGATTCTAAATGTTGCCCCTGTTCAAACAAAAACTTGGCACCATGGCATGTACAGGGTTTGAAAGCCCATGTAGGGGTTACAGCTGCATTTTGGTTTGCAGATGCTGTCAGCCTTATTGTCCTCAAAACCAGAATGTACTGCTGAGTGCTGAGAGGAGAACACAGGCTGTTAAATCAGAGATCTGAGTGCATTATGCATAATTCAGATCAATATTCCTCTGGATCAGGATGCTGTATCTTAAGCACTGTGGGAATACTAATTGTTCTCCCTCTGTTCATAGCCAGCAGGCTGAACTTGCACTTCAGGAAGCCATCAGGATTGCCCAGGAGTCCAACGACCACATCTGCCTGCAGCACTGCCTGGTAAGAGCTCTGTTCAAATGGGGCTTGAGCCCTTTTGCTCAGTGAACTGTTGCAGAACCTCTCTTAGAGCAGCATCTCACCCAGGGCAGTGGGGTGCTCCTGACACATGGGGCAGCCAGGGCAATAAACTGGAGGGTCATGGGATGGTTTTGTTGCAGCTCAGGGTTAATTTCGTGAGCAGGAATTGTTATCCCAGAGAACTCAGTGGTAAGCTCAAAGTTTAGTCTTAGATGTTGTAAAAAGAAGAAGGATTTAATAAACCTCCTCCTTCCTGTCTGTTGAATTCTCAGAGAGTAACCAGCCACCTTTAGAGCAAGCAAAGTGGGAGGGAAAGACTTGGATTCCTCTCTATTTTTTTCCCTGTAATTAACATTATAATGAATTGACATCAATGGTATCAAACTCCTGAGGTGCTGCATTCCACAGTTCCCTGTATTTTTGTGCATCACTGAACCTCCAGCATTGGCTGGTGCCACACCAGCATCCCAGCCTAGCTGCACTTCTGATATGTTTTGCTGTGCAGCATTTAGTAGAAGTTTCCTTAGAATCAATCCTCAAGTGGTTTGTATTTCCAGGGAGTTTTTGTGCATTCTGTAACAGCAAGCCAAGTTACAAGTGCTGCAGCCATGAGTTATTGGCGATGAGATTTTAATCTTTTTCCTTGCTAGAGCTGGTTGTACATCCTGGAGCAGAAGATCTTCGACAGCTGTGTTCTGCTGGAGCACTCTGTGAACAAATCCTTACATTTTGGGTTGCCGGTGAGTCCATCTCATCAATCCTTAACTTCCTTCTGGGACAAACCCCTGTGGTGATGGGAGTGTGAGTGATCAGAGTTTGTGGCTGGTCTGTTCAAAAGATGTAACTGAATTTAAACAAACATGTTTTAACACTCCAAAATCTAGCTGTTTCTATGACTTTTATTCTTCATATTAACAAGCCAGAGTTCAGCTGATTTAATGCCAGAGCATTATTGCAAGGCTCACTGGTTGTCTTTCTAAATTGTTTGATTTTCAGGCAAAAAAACTCACCAAGGGTACTGACCCAGGCACCATTTTGGCACAATCTGGTGCTCAAGGGAGCTTCTTAGGCCTCCACCTTCCCTGAAGCTCAGTGCTGATGCCTCTTGCAAGGCTTTGAACACATTTACTTGTACAGCTTTGTGAAATCTTGCAGGGCAGCCCTCCCCTTTGGTAGTTCATGCCCTGGATCTGTTGTCTGTTAATGTTTAGTTCTGTCTTCCTCAAATCTGCAATTTCTTTGTGAAGAGAATTGTTCTAGAATGGACTAAACTGCTGTAGTTGGGAGGTAGGAGCAGACATGGCCCCTTTGTGGGGAAGGGAAGGAAGGCAAAGGCTGTGTTTTCACAGCTGTTCTGGAGAAATCCAGGTACTGGTCCTGTCCTCCTCCATAAAATTTCTGTGTGGGGGAGTGGAAATTACCTTTCACATCCAAGAAAATGACATTCACATATGTGTGGGTGTGCATAAGTGAATATTTAAAGAAATGCCTGGAGCAGTGTTCCTTTGTCTGTGCTGTCTTTTTGGGGTTCTTTTTTAGTAGTTCAGAACTGTGCTCCCATGTAATTTGCAAGCCTGGGGTACTCTGTTGTCTTCCAACACTGTAGGTATGTTTTCTTTTTCTCCTTCTTCCCAGTATCTTGCTTCCTTGGGAATACAGTCCTTGGTTCAGCAAAGAGCTTTTGCAGGAAAGGCTGCCAACAAACTAATGGATGCCTTGAAAGATTCTGATCTGTTGCATTGGAAGCACAGCCTGTCAGAGCTCATTGACATCAGCATAGCACAGAAAACAGCCATTTGGAGATTATATGGCCGCAGGTATTTGCTTGGTTTGGAACTCCTGGATTAGCTGCTGCACTTGTTAGCACATAATGCATTTATATAGGTGTAACAAGTGACTGTGTCTCTCCAGTGCACTAAAATAAAGCAATCAGACTGTGATTCAGTACAGGCTGAGTGCAATTATTTCCATTCTCTTGTGTTCCTTTAAAACTCATACTGAAGAAGAGACAGAGCTTCCATTTAGTAGTGGCAAATAGATCATAAATTGTTGCTGTGCCTCCACTTTCAGCATCTGTGTGCAGCTTTCAGTCTGTAGTACTTGCTGTGCCTGCCCAGTCCCGAGTCCTTGGATAGCAGTTGTTTTACAAGTTTTCCTTCTCCCCAGGCCCATGTCTTAACCAGACAATGCAGACTATTGTCATAACAAGACCATAGATTAAAAACGGTTATTATTTGCTGCTTGAAAGCTAAAACATATTTCTCTTGCACAAGCACCATGGCACTTCAGCAAGCCCAGACTTTGCTGAGCATGAACAGTCTGGAGGCTGTGAACGTGGGCGTTCAGCAGAACAACACCGAGTCCTTCGCCGTGGTGTTGTGTCACCTGGCAGAGCTGCACGCCGAGCAGGTGAGCTTCAGGGCTACTTGCACAAAGTGACATTTGGTGAGAGGACGTGTGGGTGTTACTGACAGAGGGTGCAAGACTTGACTTGTGGTTTCTTCTGCCTGTAACGCCTGCTCTGGGGGCAGAGACAATGCTGGGTGTTTGCTTGGCAAATCCCCTCCCTGAGGGTTGTTTTGAAAGGGAGGGGAGCAGGGAGCCCTGCTGCATTAATGAGTGTCCTTCTGTGTTCCAGGGGTACTTTGCAGCTGCTTCTGAAATACTGAAACACCTAAAGGAGAGATTCCCTCCCAACAGTCAGCATGCACAGGTAGAATACTTATCACTAAACCTGGAAGTTGTGTGTAACTATTACACAGTAGGATTGGAATCCCACTGCTCCTGGATTTTCCTCCTTGGGCTGTACGATTTCTCATTTCCCTTGGCTCATCCTCATGGGAAGCATCAGCTTTTGTACAAAAGCATGGAAAAGGTGCCTCTGTTGTTTTCAGACTGGTGAGACATTTCTCTCACCACAGCCTCCTAAGATGAAGCTGTTTAAGTAGAAATTTCATTAACAGAGGAATATACATCTGCTTGAGGAGCACATAGAGCAAGTAAATGCTCTGCATTGATTTGGAGCTTCAAAGTTCTGTTTAATTAGTGCTGCTTATTTTGATATATTATAATCCAGAAATAACTGAGATAATAGGCTAATAACCTGGTTTTTGTGTGACTCTGGGAAACATTACCACAGGAGTCTATAAGGTAGTATTTACACTGAAGTGTTTGAGATCCCATTAAATGTAGTGTGATCCTTCTCTTTTCACTACAGAGCAAGTCTACTGTCTCAAAGCCTTAGTAATGATTTAAAAGAGCCTTTTTACTTAAAATGCAGTCAAGTAAGTGAACTCTGATATTGAAACATTAATCTAGACCTGAGCATTTCTGTTGAGGACAGTAATTCAGTAAATCCAATAATTGGACAGTGGAGTTAGTGTGTCTAGACTTAAATGTCCACGGGGGAAAATAAAAAGTAAATTCTAATTTAGGTTTAGAAAACGAGCAGGCACAACTTCTAAAACTTGTTCCTGGATGTTCTTTGTTTAGCTTTGGATGCTGTTTGATCAGAAAATACAGTTTGAGCGAGCCATGAACGATGGCAGGTACCACGTGGCAGATTCTCTTGTAGCAGGAATTACAGCACTTAATAGCATTGAAGGTGTATACAGGTAAGAAATCATTGGCCTTCATGCACTTGCAGGTGTGTTCCATGAAGGTAATGAAAAATTTAGCAAAATGATCACTGGCAGTCACATGTACTTACATATTTTTTGCTTTCCAGAATCACTTAAGGTCATATTGTCTAACCTGTAGGGCTATTCCCTTAGAGCCTGTCCTGCAATAATAATTTGTAATTGATTCTCTGGACATTTTAAGCACTGGAATAGCTGAAGTTGGTGTTATTCTACAGCTGTGAACCTGTTGTGGTAACTTCTTCAAAATCTGCTGTACTCAAACCTGAGCACAAAGCAGATTTTTATGTCAAATAGCTGGGGAGGGAGCTCAGGCCTTGAGCGAATTCCTCTGTGGCCTGCTTTCTACATCTCCAAAATGGAACCATGTGATTTTTTTTTCACTCACCGTAATGGGTTCATGTTTCTAAATGAGAATGATGTGTTAAAAATAGTTACAGTTAAAACTTGTTACTTGGTGAGTATGAAAACCAACGTAGTGTTAAAAGAATTTCTTGTTGATTTTCAATGAGGCAAAACACCTAAAAGCAGCCGGTGCCAGTCAGCCGGAAGATCAGTATTCAAGCTGTGGGACCTGATGCTTGTCCTTCTGGAATTGGACTGATCATGAGTTCCCTGATCTTTAAATATTCTGCTCAGTGTCTGGCTCAGGGTGTTTGTACCCATCCCCTGCTGTTGTGCATTTGGTCCTGACTTCCCTGCTCTCCATTTTCCTGTTGCTCCGTATCCATGTTAGCTCAGGCCAATTTTAGCTGCTTTACCTCATACCTGTTTTTCTCACAGATAATTACTTGTGCTTTCTAGCTTGCATGGCCTCCCACTTCTGCTGCCTGTTTGGCCTTTGGTTTTGGCAATCCCTCGTTTCTATCTAAAGCTGTTTTATGAGTTTGATCCTTTCTGCCTGGGAGTTGTCCAGTTGGCACCAGGGAGATCTGTTTTTCCTCCTGTCTGTGTGTGGAGCATGTGTACACTTTGTCAGGGTGCCAGTCTGCAGTTACAAGAAACACAGGTCACAAAATAGAGACCTGTTTTACTGTGTTGTGAAGAGCAGAATTCTATCTAAAATACAAAAATACAGCGATGTTTTCTTTCTACCACGACAGAAAAGCCATTGTCTTGAAAGCCCAAAATCAAATGTCAGAGGCACACAAACTTCTGCAGAAATTGTTGATCCACTGCCAGAAAATCAAGAACACCGAGATGGTGATTAGGTAAGAATGTTTCATTTTCAGAGTATTAAAGCCACTTTGCAGTGATTAGAAGCAGCCATTTCAATTTGTCTGTGTTCAGACTTCACTAGTCTTCAGATTACCTGCTGGGATTCCGAGATTGCAGAGTCATTTCAATGATTAATCACAGTATGGAGGAATCCTCAAAATACTGTGGCATTGAAACCTAGTTATTTTTAATATGTAAACTAGGTGGTAAACCTAAAGTTCCATGAGGGATCATTGAAGAAGGAAACAGTGCATCTAAAATAAATAGGGAATGGAAATGTCTGTGTGTGTAGTTCTACCTTGGTGTAAATCTTCAGAGAACTATGGTGTTTAATCTTTTGTATGTCTGTGGCATCTCCTCTAAAGGCTGTAATTTAAATTTATTGTGCATGCAGCAGCATAATTCATAATAAAACCAATACCATTATGGATGGAGTAATTCCCTGGGAAACAAATGGACATTTTTCACGCAGAGTGAAGGTTTGTGACTGTTTGCCCCTGTTTGGTTAGCGTGCTGCTGTCCATAGCAGAGCTGTACTGGAGGTCCTCGTGTCACACCATCGCGCTGCCGGTGCTGCTGCAGGCGCTGGCCCTCGCCCGGGAATACAGCCTGCAGTACTTGGCTTCTGAAACTGTGCTCAACTTGGCTTTCTCCCAGGTAGGTCTGATCTGTGTTTTCACAGGGCTGCAGGGCAACATTTATTCTGGGGATCTGGATGCTGTTTTTACTCCTGTGAGATTTAAGAACACAACCTTGTTGGAATTAAATTATTGATTCTGAAGAAGCGTACTCTGAATGTAAAAGCTTTCGAGGAAGTTAATAAAATTTGATTTTCATCTGCATCACTAAAATGTATAGTTATTGCATAGAATTGAGCAGCATAAATTTCCCCTGTCTTAATGTCTTCAGTTATTTTTTTATGCTGGTATTTTGGCTTTCTAGTAGCACAGGTTGGCTTGTGTATTAAAAATAATGCTGGTAATGAGTTCAGTTATATTGTTTATTCTGAGAGACGTGGCTGATTGGAGCAGCCATTCCCAACCATTTCAGAGAGCAGCTCGTTTCTACTGACAAGTTTTGATTTAAAAGAAGATTGTGGGGGAAAAGTTGAAAAACAATTTGTGTGTTACATTGTGTTATTAGAAACAGACGTGGCTTATATTGATGTTCCCTGAAGAAGCTGCTCATACCAGTGGATTCCAGTGTGAGACCAGCAAGTGTTTCTCTTTCAGCTGATCCTTGGCATTCCTGAACAAGCCCTGAATATCCTGCACATGGCAATAGAACCTGTCTTGGCCCACGGAGCTGTCCTGGACAAAGGCTGTGCCATGTTCTTGGTGGCCAAATGTCAGGTGGCTTCTGCAGCTTCCTACACTCCACAAAAGAAGATTGAAGGTAGTGTGAAGAGTAATTCTGTCTGAAACTGTGCTCAGAAGTGCAAATCAATGTCTGTATTAGGGTCCTGCTCTACCTTGAGTGTGGTACCTGGTTATTGGACACAAAATTAATTTGGAATTAGTTGTTCAACAGATGTTTATAATGGAACATTGTTTATGTGCATACTTTCACACACACATTTTGCAGCGAAGGCTGAATAATAGAAACTAGCTGAGAGACCATGTTGCTAAGACACAAATGGTTTTGAAAAGCTGAGGAATTTATAATTTGGCTCCTTGGACTTGAGCTGCTTTGCTTGGAGTTGTTACTGTGATATTTTCTTAAATATGACTGTCCCCCTTTTCCCCCCAGCTTTGGAATCTGCCATCTTGAATCTAAATGAAGCCAAGACTTACTTTGCCAAAGTGGACTGCAAGGAGCAGCTCAGAGACGTTCTCTACTTCCAAGCGCGGCTGTTCCACACCCTGGGCAGGACCCAGGAAAGGAACAAATGTGCCATGTTGTTCCGTCAGTTGCACCAGGAGCTGCCAGCACACGGTGTGCCCTTAATCAATGCCTTCAAGTGATGCATTTAAAGATGAGATTTGTTTGTTTTCCTGTTTCGGTTTTGGTTTGTTTTTTTTTTTAAGGAAGTCTTCTTACTGTATTCAGTCATCCGTGTTTCAGAATAACTGCCAATAAATCATGGTCTGCTCTTGAACAAACTCGTGTTTTGTAACAGGAACATAGTTTTCCACCCATTTCACTTTTATGCTGTACTTGAAATTAAGAAATTAATGGGGAAAAAAGAGAAAAGATCATCTTGAGTGTGTTACAAACACGCTGAGGGGAGTAGTGCAGTCACGAAGTAGTGTTCTGTTCTTAGTAGTGACATTTCCCGAATCAATGCAGGCTTTATGAACACAGGGGTACAAAAACCAGTGGAAAATGTAGGCAAAGCTCCTTTGTGCTGTTTTTAAGTGGTCTGGAAGGGGGAGTCTCATTTAAAACATGTCCTTGCTTTTAACCTGTCTGCAGTTGCTGTTTACGCTGTAGAAGCAGATGGTGCTGGCAGAAGGGAAAAAGACAGGGTTCAGTCAGAGAGGTGTAACAGTGCAAAGTCCTGGCACCGTTGTTGCATGTGTCCTTGTGCAGAGGGGGATGAGGAGAGGGAAGAGTGAAAAACAAAAGCCCCAGCTCGGCTGAAATGTTTTCCATGTGTGTGTTCTCCCCTCAGCACTGTGTATCATTCCCCTGCTCTGCTTTCATGGGTGAATAGATGGAGATCACAACTGACTGAAGTATCTGGAGGGGCCTCCAAGAAATCTGGAGAGGGACTTTGAACAAGGGCCCGGAGTGACAGGGCAAGAGGGAACGGCTTCCTCCTGGCAGAGGGCAGGGTTAGATGGGATTTTGGGAAGAAAATCTCCCCTGTGAGGGTGGGGAGGGAGGCCCTGGCACAGTGTGCCCAGAGAAGCTGTGGCTGTCCCATCCCTGGAAGTGTCCAAGGCCAGGCTGGATGGGGCTTGGAGCACCCTGGGACAGTGGAAGGTGTCCCTGCACATGAGATGGTCTTTGAGGTGCCTCCTAACCCAAACCATTCTATAACTGAGTATCTGATGTACTGGCACTGACTGCTAGCAATGAGATTGTCATTATGGAAGAAAATTTAATTTTGGCCGTAGTGTGGGCTTTGAGGGCAGGTGGGATTGCATTTCTGTGAGTGTAAACCTTTTATGGGTGCCAGTCACCTGGTGAGTATAAGTATAAAAGCTGAACATCATCAAACCCCAGCAGCTACCCTGCCTGGAAGCAGTAACTTTAACTGTGGCATTGTCAGCAACAAGAAAGCCAGACCAGACTTAAACCTAGTTCTGCTGGAGCCCGGCCAGGTGAGGAGGAAGAGAGAAGCGCGAAGGTGTGGTTGAAACAAGGATAGTCCAGTGTTAGTTACACATTCCATTAATTAGTGCTGCATCGGGGCTGTTGGCAGATGATCAGGGCCTTGATTTTAAAACGTTTCGCACAGCAAAGGGGAACCCAGCTTTGTGGAACGCTGGTGGTGGCTCACTCCCTCTCAGCTGTATTTTAACCAACATCGAGGAGTTTAATCCTTAAAATGTTTGGAGCACCCACTGCCTTAGGGTAAGTCCATAATCCTGATTTTTAGAGTGGCTTTCAAGATTCTGGTCAAAAATAGAGTGTTTATCCACAGAGCTGGTATGGAGGCCTGGCTCTGCTCTGGGGGGTTCTACAGTGCCAAAGTGGTGCCCACAAACGAGTCTTAAAGCAAAATGAGGAAGAGGGTTTGGCCGGCTGTGGTATTTGCATCTGCTCAAGGCGAAAAGAAAACGGCGGGTGAGCTCGGTGCAGAAATGGTGCTGGGTAGAAATAAAACCAAACCCCAACTAATGGACAAAGCACGGGGTATGTTTACCGAGGGCTGGCTAACCGTTAAAGGCCGTGCCCCCGAGCTCTGTCTCAGCGCTGCAGAGCTGCAACTTCTGTGGGAACTGTTTGGTGCTGGCCTCTGTGACATTTCCCAACAACTGCTCTCCAAACCTTCCCTCTAGGCGATGATTTGGGCAATCGCTCCGTCCGGGGGAGCTGGTGCAGGTAACCCGGTTTGGCCCCAGCCCACCTGACGCTGCAACCCCGGTGTTTGCGGGGGCAGGGGGTGGCAGCGGCGGCGGGGGACGCCGGGGCTCGGTCCCCCCGAGGCGGCCGCGGGGAGCCCGCAGCGGGGCTGGGCGGCAGCGGGACCGGCCGGGGCTCCGCGCTGCATCCCGCGGGGAGGTGACGCGGGGCCGCGCGGCCCGGGCTGGGGGCAATAAAACACTGGGGAAAAAAATTATAAATAAACCAAAGAACAAAACACACCCCAAGAGCGGCTTATAGGGGGCGGGCGGGCAGGATGCGGCTGCCCGGGGGGAAACCTGCCCTTCCCCGGGGCGGAGCGGGGCCTCCCTCTCTCCC